>RWGZ01000233.1:0-604857 GCA_009725065.1 Utricularia reniformis
AAGCCCAACTCCATCACCAACGGCAGAGCAGCACGCGCCGCCTCTGCTAGACGTAGCTATCCCAACTAAGGTGGAAGAAAACCAGGATACCCCTTGGTGGCGCGACATCTTTAACCCTCCGGAAAGAGGAGAAGATTACACAATTCTTCAAGCTCTCTGTAGTATCGACATGATCATCCTCTTCATATCAGTAACATTTGGTGCAGGTGGAACATTGACTGCCATTGATAACCTCGGTCAGATTGGAAGATCATTGGGCTATCCTACCAAAAGCATCTCCACATTCGTCTCTCTGGTGAGCATCTGGGGATATTTAGGCAGAGTGGGATCTGGTTTTTCTTCTGAAATCTTCCTCGCCAAATACAAATTCCCGCGTCCGTTAATGCTCACCTTTGTGCTCCTCTTCGCTTGCGCCGGTCATCTGCTCATTGCCTTCGGAGTTCCGCATTCCCTATACTTTGCCTCCATCATTATCGGTGTCTGTTTCGGTGCAATGTGGCCATTGATTTTCGCCATTATCTCCGAGCTTTTTGGCCTGAAATACTACTCAACATTGTACAGTTTAGGAGGTGGAGCAAGTCCTCTCGGAGCATACATCTTCAATGTCAAAGTGACTGGCTTTTTCTACGACAGAGAAGCCAGAAGACAACTTGCTGTAAAGGGTATCGTTAGACATGCTGGTCAAGACTTGAGCTGCGTCGGAGTTCAGTGCTACAAAATGGCGTTTCTGATCATGTCTGCTGCAACATTCATAGGCTGCATTGTGTCAATTGTTCTTGTGATCAGAACCAGGAAGTTCTACAAAGGAGACATTTACAAGAAGTTCAGAGCCAAGGAGAATACAGATGAAACATGATCTTCACTTGGAAAGTAGCTAGATCTTCTTCTTCTTCTTCTCTAACTTATCATCCGCAAAATGTAGAGCCAAGGATCATCTCTAGTTTTATCTCGATCCTGCTTTTAATTGTACCTTATTTTTGGAGTACGAAGGGCTAGGCTTCTTGTTTTAAGCTATTATTGTCATCATATAGAAAACATTAGCAAATTCATACCGGAACTTAAACAATGTATTTGAAAACTCTGTGAGGGGCTATAAGGAAATGGTAATTGCTCCCTTCCAACAGAGATTAATCTGCAGAAATAGATTCACTACATATTCTATTCCTAAACATTTTTACTTAAGATCAGTGAACAGACAAGAACAGTAAGGATTGTGGTAGTGGCAGAGAAGTGAGTTGTAATTCCGTTGGATTCGTCTTCATCTTCATCAAATATGCCTGAATTCCCTACTAAATTTACCCCGGCGTCGATTCCATCGGCTGCCCACTTGCCCAGATGGTTCCGTCTGAGAAAAGCTTGAATTTTTTATGTTTGAAATTTAACTAAGAAAGGAAGTGTAAGACAAAGGAAAAAACCTGCTGCGAAAAACGCCCGCATTTGAAGTAATTTGATCGATATATGCTGCGGATTTGGGTTCAACACTGTAAGCTTTCTCGTACTTCTCTTCCACACCTTGTCCAGAAGCAACGAAAAAGGCTCCATTCATCATTATATCGCCTTCACTCCTCCAATTCCAGTCCTTCCATCCATCACTGTCAGTGTCTACTCTCTTGGTCACCTGAAACACACAAGAGAAGCAATCTTTCAGTCATTGAATCCAAAGAACTGTTTTATCAACATTCTCTAGAGTTTCTCGAGAGCTAACCTCCTTGGCATTGAAGTCAAATGGAGCAATGTATCTGTTTCCTTGGCTATTGATTGTAGGATTGCCGCTGCCTCCGATTGCGTACATTTCCCATCTGGTGAAATCATTGTTAACGACATGGATATACCCTCTTCTGCATCTGGGCATTCTCTGAATCAGCTCTCGGCCAAAATGATTGAAAGCGATTGTGACTTGCATACCGGAATCCGGGAGATAATCATCGCTATGGCCCAAGAGCATCACTTCATTGTGATGGGCGAAATGGTTGTTTGATATAGTGATCGCCGACGACCCCATGATTACATCAATCAAACCGTCTTTACAATTCCACAACGAGCAGTGATCAATCCAGATATTTTTTGCGCCGAATATAGATATGCCGTCGCCGTCGGACATTGTTCGCCACCCGTAATGGGTCGGACTTGACCGAACCAAAGTCTCTCCTGCTTGATAGCAGTGGTGGATGTGAACGTTGTGAATGATCACGTTTGTCACATATTGCAGGGTAATGCACCCCCCGCCGACGATGTGAACATTGGCCCCGCGACCGTCAACCGTTTTATAGGAATTGAAAATAAGCTCCTCTGAGAGTCGAATTTCCATATTTGCGGAGAAGATTATCCAAAGCGGCTCAGTTTGGATAACGGCGTAACGGAGAGTACCTGGTTTAGGGTTAACAGCGTCGTTGTCCGACGAATCGGTGACGACATAAAAACGGCCGCCTTTGCCGCCGAGGGCGTATTGCCCGAACCCAATACCGCATTCAGCGAGGCGCTGGCGGTCTTTCTCCCAGTTGGGATCGCACCTCCAGCAGTCATCGATGGGATTCCCTGTTATGCAGCCGGGAGACTGGCTACCGGTCAGCATTCGTCTTCTTGAAAGTGATTCGTTCACTTTTCTGCTCAAATTCTTTACAGAAGTTAGAATTTTGAATACCATTCACGTAAAACAAGCAAGGCATCTCTTCTAATTTGGGGAAAGTACAGGATTCCTCCATTGGATTCCATACTCCCACTAAAATAGCAAATGCATCCAGAAATAAAGCCTCTCTCAAGAACACATTTTGATTTAGAATCAGGAAATACACTCTCTCAAGAACACATTTTGATTTACAGTCGTGAAAATAACCTTCTGTGAAAACACATTTCGATTTACAGTCAGGAAAATAACCCTCTCAAAAACACATTTTGATAAATAACCCCTAATACCAGTTCCTACTCAAGTCAAGGCTTTTACAAACAAGGTCAACAGCAATACAAGCCCTAGCTACACAAACTCGCCAGTTTAAGAAAGAAAAACGGGAAAAAAGGGTTAAGATTTCATGCCTGTGAACATCAAGAACAACTGCTTCAGGGTCTGGGTGTTGACCAGGAAGTGTGAGGTTGAATGAAGCAAATCCAACATCGGAAAACCAGCCCACAAGTAGCAGAAGCACTATTCTCACCATTTCTACAGGAAAAGAGTTTGAAGTATCTTTTCCGGCTTCTCAGAGGAGAGTGTGCTGCTTTCTTTCTTTCAATAACAAAATGCAGCTAGCAAAAGAATGTGTGGGTAGACATCCAATCCAATGCTGAGGTGAAAAGTGAAGTTGGGAAAGTTAAAGGAAGACAAAAAAACAAGCCTGCGTTAAAAAAGCAGAGTAAGAGCAGGAAAAATAGATCTTAGTTCTTCTTCTTTAGATGACTTCCTGCAAAGGGTAGTGCTCTGCTTACACTACAATTTGATAGAGCCCTGTGATGTTGGGTTCCGGGCCCCATATTTCTGGAACTTTGCGGTTGAAAAGTTTAATGCACTGCAAAATATATTAATAATAAAAAAAGCGAGGGTTGACCGTTTGAGATGAGAATCTGGATCTGTTTTTCTGCTAAAGTTTTTGAAGCAGAGCGTGGAAATATTCTTGTTAAGTCACATTCTTTGTCCAATTTGCTCATTTCAACTACAAAGATCACACATTTCTTACAAAAACCCACCATTGATGGGAAAAAAGAAGACTAGGATGAGGCAATGGGGAGTGTACGTTTAGGTAACCCTACTCTCTCACTCTGTAAATAATATAAGACTGTCATGTCCCACATCGAAGTCTGAGGAAATTTTAATTGAAGGTTTTACTATTTAAAGTGTAACGGTAACATGTGGAATAGTCTAGTGAAGCTGTTTTCACCCGGCTATCAGGTCACTTATTATTAAGGATTTTATTCGGGGTGACCACTAGATTTCGCGATGTTTAGTATTTGCGCCCACTACATTCATGACTCGCATGCGCCTCTTTCCAATGTTTACTCCTTTCCTTTTTGTTTTATCATAACTTGCAATTCTAGCCCATATACAATAAACTAAAATGTTGTAATTTTTTATTAATTTTCAAAATAACTATTGAATTTAAATGTTTCTAACAAATTCAACAAGAACCAAGCTAACATGATAACCTAGGGCGAGGTGACTCATTTCCTATGCCCAGTAATGTATTTGTAAAGGCCCATTTATTCCATATTAGCCCAGTGCTGATCCATTTTCAAATCTTCCGACGTCAAACTATGGTAAGTTCCCGGTGTGCTTTTCTCCCCAATTTACGTTCTTTGATGCACAATCTTACTTGTTTCGCTTCTACTAGTTAAGTGTGGTATCTTAGAGGTTGCCGGCGTATAATGAGAATTGATTCAGACATGGATTTTGTTAAAAATAGAATTTTACTATTTTCACATCCGATGATATATTTTTAACAGATTTCAAATCTAACTGTTTTGTGGGAGACGATGGACGGATTGTGAGGTGAATTTTTCATGGTGGGATATGATCTACTGATTTATATTTTATGATTAGTGTTTGATGTGCAATTTCTTGGGCTAAAAGTGCAGATGTAATGAACAGATTTACATAAGCCACCAGTTTCAATCAAAGAAAGCATCGACCTTGTTGCAGTAACAAAAGAAAGCTTGATCATTTACATAACTCACTTGCATTTCATGAGCAGCAGCCACGGTTCCGAGCCTGATTCGGTTCTTGTTTCTGTTTCAGGATGTTTCTCTTTACACTAGACCCTTCTTCCACAAGTCTTGGCACCTCCATTATCTATATGAAAAAATGACTCTTCATTACAGTGATTCATGTCTGGTATTATTTGTCTAATGATACGTTATTCTGTGTCATAAACCAGGGCATGTTATGCTACCTTGAGCAAAAGCTCCTTGAAGCATTGATCAACGTTTTGTTGAGTTTTGGCGCTGCTTTCGAAGAACAGGCATCCGAGATCCTTAGCCAAGGTAAGTCCTTCTTCCCTATTCACAACTCGTTCAGACTCCTGAATCAAATTCCTGATAAGAAGAGATTTGGCAAAACAAGCTAGATAAGAAGAAACAAACCATGTCAACTTTGTTTCCAACAAGCATTTTGATGCAATCCCTGTCGCCAGAGTAGAGTTGAAGCTCCTTTGCCCAAACATCAGACAGGTTTGTAAATGTATCTCTTCTTGTTACATCATACACTAAGATACACAACCAGTTACAGTTACAGTTAGAGTTAGACTTTGATTTGGTTTCTATACATTGCAACTTACCCAGAATGATCCCTTGTGCCCCTCTGTAATATGAACTTGTCAATGTTCTGAACCTTTCTTGTCCAGCTGCCAAGAGGATAAAATCATTATTCAGAAAAGAAAAAGCTTGACTTATTAAGCCAAGGGGCTAAAGTTAAACTCACCAGTATCCCAAATTGTAAGTTTTAATCTTTTGTCACCAACTGTAAGAAGCTTGATCTTGAAATCCACACCTTGTTTCAAAACACAAGGAAATCATCATTCGACATTCCACAACTCCATAAATTGGAAGAAGAAAAGATCAAAAAATGGTGAAACAAAATTGAAATACTAGAAAAGGGAGGCGCTAGAAACCGATGGTGGGTGTAGGATCTTCGTCAACAAAGTTTGAAATGAAACTGACGAGGAGGGTGCTCTTGCCGACGGCAGAATCTCCGATCATCAAGATCTTGAATGACAGATCGTAGTTGCTCTGCCCCAACCCGGAAGTTCCCATCACACAAACCCAACCCAACAAAGGAAAGTTTGTTGGAGGGAGAAATCACAATTCTTTTGCCTCCTTCCGCAACCTGCTAAATGGAACAAATAAATTAAAAGATACAAGGTTGAGGAGAGCATTCAAGAACGTCTACTTCCTTAGAAGGGTCATTTTAGATCCAAGTGCTGAATAGTGACATCTCGATTGAGTGTGTATAAAGAGAAATTGGGGATGAAAAGGTTACGCTGTTGTTTTCTTTGTCTTGGGTGCTCAGATTCGGAATGCTATGCCGTGCCGTCACGGCGTGGTCGTGGTGGCAACCCTGAAATAAAGTCGCAAGTTTTTGAAAACCGAGACAGCCACAAAAGTATATAAATCAATGCCTCAGATTACTTTGTGGGCTTCCATTGTTCCCGTTGTGGAGCTTCTCAAGGGCCTACTTTCTCTTTGTTGGGGCTCAATATGAGTTACTCCAGTCTCCAACCATACCAGTCAAGTCCTTTGCATGAGTCACATCTCAAAACAATTTGAATTTAGACGCATTTCATCAAGAACATGGCATGAATGTGGTCCAGGTACGAATTGTGGCCATCGGAAAGAACTAGACCAGAGTACCAACCGAATAAATAAATCTCAGCCTGAGTCTGCAACTAAGGAAGCTTATAAATTTATTATCATAATTGTATAAAGGCCTCTGTAATTGGGCTTCCAAACAGGGCCCATTCAGTCATAAACCCTAATAAACCTGTCAACGGTTTTTATTCTTTTGACCGGGTTGAGTTTTTCCACCACCGGCCGGCCGACGGCGAACAGAGAATGGTGAAGGCGTACCTGAGATACCAGGCGGCGGCTTCATTCGGTGTTATAGTATCGGTGGATTGTAATATAGCATACGACAGCAGTGGCCGACATCTTTTGGCGGGTGCGCTTGAAAAACTCGGAGTGTGGCACGTGCGTCAGGGAATCTGTACGAGGAGTCTTTCGCCGTCTACGGCATCATCTTCTCGCGCGGTCTCCCTTGCTGTCACCTTCATTGCACCTTCTTCGTCTTCACTGGTTGGTGATAATTTGGTATCTTTATTCTAATGTGTTTATTTTGTGATATTAGAATTGGACGCTCATAACTTAAAGAATTGACTAGTTAAATTTTTTTTTGATTATTGGTTTAAATTTTCGATTTTTTTATTCAACTTCGTTGAATATGCAGGATAAAAATGTGGTTTTGAATGCTTTATAGTTTTTTAAAAAAGCTTAAAGTTGCTAATGATTGCAGGTTGCGTGTGGGTATGCTGATAGTAGTATAAGAATATGGGACAGTGAAAAGGGTACCTGTGAAACTACATTGAACGGCCATAGGGGTGCTGTAACTACACTTCGATACAATAAACTCGGATCTTTACTTGCATCCGGAAGTAAAGACTGTGACATTATTTTATGGGATGTTATTGCCGAAGCTGGTCTTTTTCGCCTTCAAGGTCATCGGGATCAGGTTTGACCAATTTACTTCTTGATTATATTTTTTTGCTCGAGACAACATTGTTTGATCTCTGTGTTTGTATTTTATTGGCTAAATGTTGGGTCATGCAACCCTTATTGTCTCTGGAATATTTTTGTAGGTCACTGACCTTGTTTTCTTGGACTCAAGTAAAAAATTGGTCAGCTCGTCAAAGGATAAATTTTTGAGAGTTTGGGATCTGGATACTCAACACTGCATACAGATTGTCAGTGGTCATCATAGTGAAATTTGGTCGATAGATGTTGATCCAGATGAAAGATATCTTGTGTCTGGCTCTGCGGACCCAGAGCTTAGATTCTATTCAGTTGTTAATGAACTTGCTGAAAAAAATACTGAAGTGCGCAATGCTGATTCTATTGAAGTCAGTGACTCTTCATCAATGTCTAAGAAGTGCTTAGTCTTGAAACATTTTGGTGATGGGCTGCGTCAGAGTAAGGATAGAGTTTCAACCTTAAGATTTTGCAAGTCTAGTAGTTTTTTAGCTTGCCAGGTTGCTGGGACTGCAGTAGAAATTTTCCGAGTATTGGATGATTCTGAATCCAGACGTAAGGCAAAGCGTAGAATCCTCCGCAAGGAGAAAAAAGTTCTGAAAGCTAAAGATGGGACAACTGACCATGGAAAGGCTAAGGCTGAACTTGAAGAGGGAACTGAGTTCCTCATTACAGTTGCTGATGTTTTTAAGAGTCTTCAAATCATTAGAGTTAAGAAGAAAATATGCTCGATATCTTTCTGCCCCATTTCTCAAAAAAGTTCATTAGCAACATTGGCATTATCATTGAACAACAATGTATTGGAATTTTATACTATCGAGGGTGAATCAGCCACCAAAACAAGTTCCATTGAGCTCCAAGGTCATCGTTCTGCTGTGAGGAGTGTGACTCTTAGCTCAGATAATACTCTTTTAATGTCAACAAGTCATAACTCTACAAAAATTTGGAATCCTAGCACTGGGGCTTGTCTCCGTACTATTGATTCAGGATATGGACTTTGTTCCATTTTCGTCCCAGGCAATAAGTATGCAGTCGTAGGCACAAAAGATGGGACTCTTGAAATAATTGATGTACGAAGTAGTGTTTCCGTTGAAGTAGTCGAAGCTCATGGTGGTCCCATACATTCTATTGTGGCAACTTCAGATGGTTTCATTACAGGCAGTTCAGACCAAGTTCTCAAGCAGTGGGAGTACCAAATAGTTCAGGGAAAAGATCAAGTATATACTGCACTCTATCTAACTTGCCTTTTTGTATATTTTCCCATCTTGTACTCAATCACCTTGTTTTTTGTAATCTTTATTTTTTCCATCCTTTTAATCTCATTCTAAGCTGGAATATATATAATTTTTCAACAGGGTAACAGTCATTTGATGGTTTCTGCGGTGAGGAAAATGGAGATGAACAATGACATTGTTGTGGTTGCCGTCAGTCCAGATGAGAAACATGTAGCTGTTGCATTGTTGGATTTCACTGTGAAGGTTGAGCGGCCTACTTATTGGATTTATGACTATCTAATGTCATATTTTTGGTATATTATACCCCAATGATTTTGTTTATTTTATCTTTATTTAATTTTGGATGCAGATTGTTTTAGGCTATTATTTCTACTTGTATACTTAATTATATGTTTTTTATTGCAGATTCAGATTCTAATTTTTTTTTGTAAATTGTGAATATAAGTGATAATTTCATGATATACTTGGATTCCTCATTCTTATTGTTGTGTCTTTGTTGATGATGTAGGTATATTTCATGGATTCGCTTAAGTTCTACCTCTCTTTGTATGGCCATAAGCTGCCTGTGCTCTGCATGGACATATCTTCTGATAGTGACTTGGTTGTAACCGGCTCAGCTGATAAAGACTTGAAGATTTGGGGCTTGGATTTTGGTGATTGCCATAAATCCCTTTTTGCTCATGGTGATAGGTGTATTTTCATTCCATTTTCTTGCCATTGCCATTTTTTTCTTTAGAAAATAATGCAATAATTTTTTGCAGTGTTACTGGAGTTAAGTTTGTCACGAATACACACTATTTCTTCAGTGTTGGTAAAGATCGGATGGTGAAGTACTGGGATGGAGATAAGTTTGAGCTGCTCTTAACCCTCGAGGGCCATCATTCTGAAATCTGGTGCCTTGCTATCAGTAGTCGAGGGGATTTTCTTGTTACAGGATCCAGTGATCGATCTATTCGACTCTGGGATCGTACCGAGGAGCCCTTTTTTATAGAGGTACTACTTTCAAATTTTACATTTACTTCAATATATTGACGATGTAACCCAATCTTCATATATATTCATATGAAAAAGGAAAAGATTATATGAATCCTAAAATAAGCGTTATTGTATTTCTGTCATTAATGTTAGTAAATGGTCTGTTATTTTCAGGAAGAGAAGGAAAAAAGACTGGAGGAAATGTTTGAATCTGATATTGATGGTGCATTTGAGAGTAAAGCTGCAAGAAAAGAGGAACTTCCTGAGGAGGGTGTTGTAGCCTTAGCTGGGAAAAAAACTGGAGATACTGTGACTGCTGCTGACTCCATTATGGAAGCATTAGATACGGCAGTCGAATATGAGGTACATATTGCCAGTTTTGTTTTTATAGAGATGAATTCTTCGTCTTGTTATCATTTGAAATGGTGATGATATTTCTTGCTCTTTTATGTATCATTGCATTATTGTTTTAATTTGATAGCTCCTGCTGTTTTCAGGAAGAAAAATCCAATGGTAAAGATGTCAATATGAGGCTAAAAATTGTAATGCTTGGTCTGTCTCCATCTGATTATGTTCTGCGCACTGTATCAAATGTTCACGCCAATGAATTGGAGCAGACAATGCTAGTAAGTTGCTGATAGTATGCCTCATCAAACCTTGCATGCCTGAATGAAACAAACTTGTTTTCTTTAGACGGTGTATTCTTTTATGTTCTAGCATACTTGGAGGTAACGTGCTGTGTTTTGAAATTTTGAGACATGCACTTTATTAGTATTGTAAATGTATCTCTGTGAGTCCAGCTTCCTTTCAAATTTTTGGGTAAGCTTATTTATCCTGTACTTTTTAAAAACAATTTCAGGCTCTTCCATTCTCTGATTCTTTAAGACTATTGCCTTACCTCAAAGATTGGATTGCTTTCCCTGACAAGGTATTTTTTTCCTACCATGGAGAGTGATATATTTCCCTTTTTTGCATGTCTTGTGATATATTACTCTTGTTACAGATTGAGCTTGTCTGTCGGCTGGCCACTGTATTATCACAAATCCATCACAACCAGCTGACCTGTACTCCATCTTCCAGGCCCATCTTATCTCTTCTCAAGGACGTCTTGCATGCCAGAGTCAAGGTAATTTTTCTGTATTATGTTTGATGTGAGTAATTACACCTTATGCTATAGGGGATTATACTTTTTTTGGCAGCGGATTTTTTTCGTTGTCCCTTTATTGGTGAAATAGTGTAGTTTCTCATGAATAATTTTTTTCCGTTGTCCCTTCATGCTCTATTTTGTGTAACAAGTTTTCCTAGGTAACATAGTTCTTTCGCCTTTTACTCTAGTTGGAATCCTGTACTGTTGTCTATGTCAAGCGTGGTTTATCTAAAATTTAGATGTAACTGCACAGTGGGCTTGTATTGTAGTTGTTGGACTAACACTTGTTGTTTCCATCCCAAATTGACAGGAATGCAAGGATACATTAGGCTACAACTTAGCAGCCATGAACCACATAAGGGTGGGTAATTTATCTTATGTGATCCTTCCATCGTTATAGGAATTGTATTTTCATTGTTATAGGAATTGATGGCTACAAAATCTGATGCACCATTTCGCAATGCAAAATCCAAATTGTTGGAAATCCGGTCCAGATATGCTGAAAAACAAGTGTTGGAAGGACAAGTGCAGAAAATGGGAAAAAGGAAACGAAAGAAGATGGATAATGACCATGTCTGGTCTTAACAGAAATAGCTTCAGAATGATGAATTGGTTTGTGTTAAATTAGCGGTATGTAGAAAGTAGAAACAACAAATTTATTGACAATAATTTGCTTCCTTCCAGACCATGGCTGTTGCGTAAAACGATGATGCCAGGTCCGAGAACAAGACAAGTTTGGTTCTCATCCTTTTTTGTGTTTTATTGTTCATCTATTGCTTATTGCTTTCTGCCTTGTCCCATTTAAAGTACCTACTGGTTTGTGGCCATTTATTTTCGAGTTTGTCACCATTCTCCGTGAAATGTTATTATGATTGTTCATAGTCTGATATTGTGTGTGATTTGGTCATTAATATTTGGAATATGGCGAATAATTCACTAATTAATGCACATTAAGTCATGATCTTGATTTGAACTAGTCAATTGGAAGACACAACACACAAGTACTATGATATTGCTAATGAATGATTGTTTAGATACATTTAACTCTAATTTACACCCATCTAAAAATAGTTTCTCAATTAATCACCCTTTTTAATTAAGAAATTAATCAAAATGCCCAATAAACACTTTTCCATTTTTAAACATTTGAATATTATCTAAACAAATAAAATAATATTTTTAATTTTATTTACGGGTCAACACAATATATATGGTAATCTAATTAAAAATACAATCTACCAACGTAGGTCATTTGCTTGAACGAGCATCACAACTTTGCCTCTATAAAATAGCACGTTACTTTCACAGTTTATTACACAAAACACAATATGGCGATTGAGACTTTGTTTTACCTTCTGCTTGCATTCTCCTATAGTAGTAGTAAGTTGTTTTTTACGTCCTTTCTCTAAACTGGATTCTGATGCTAATATAATGTCACAGGAGGTGTTCATGGAATCATCTTCACCGTGACCAACAACTGCCCCTTCACCATTTGGCCTGCAACTCTAACCAGCGGAGGACCCCATCTCGTTACAGGATTCGAACTCCACTCAAAACAAATAGCATCACTCGACGTTCCCAAAATGTGGTCAGGAAGATTATGGGCTAGATTTCAATGCTCAAACTCCGACGTAGGCTTCAAATGCAATAGCGGCGACTGTGGATCAGGCCAGATCGAATGCAATAATAAAGGAGGCGCAACACCGAGTACTCTCGTCGAGTTCACCCTCGGCGAAACAGATTTCTACGACATTAGCCTTGTGGATGGTTTCAATTTGCCTGTTTATGTTCAACCAAAAGGTGACTGCGTATCAACAAGTTGCGCTGTTGACCTAAACTCTCACTGTCCTGATGAATTAAGCATTAGAGATTCTAATGGAGGTGTTATCGGGTGTATGAGTGCATGCTTGGCTTTCAATCAGCCGCAGTACTGCTGTACGCCGCCGTATGATTCACCGGATACTTGTTTTCCGACCAACTACTCACAGTACTTCAAGAATTGGTGTCCTCTTGCTTATAGCTATGCTTATGATGATCGAAGCAGCACCTTTACTTGCCCTACAGGCACAACCTATACCATCACCTTCTGCCCTTGACTTACTGTAATCCCATTCCCCTCCGCTTCCTCGATACATTAAATAAATTTTTGTATTTCTATTTCCACTATAGTAACTTACATTTTTAATAAAAATGTTTTATATTTTATTATTTCAATTATAAACGATAACGAGATTTAGTAAGTTACTTTGACAAACTCACATAATGACTTATTCAATTTTTTTAATATATTATCAATTCCAACATCCAATAAGTTAATAGTGTAATTGATTATGAAGATATGGATGTTATGTTTGTGTTGATATGCCCTTATGAAAATGAACTAAAGTCAACGAATAACTCTGTATTAAATAAAATTTATTGGTTAATTATAATTAAGAAATCTACATTTAATTTAAATTATTTCTAGTTTTAATGATGATATTGTTTGAATAAATGACTTATTTGCTCAGTCAAGAGTTTTACTAATTTATGACTGGATCGGGTTATAATACTAATTTATGAGTTTGCTCATAATTTATGACTAATTTGCTCAGTCTTTCCTCCATAAATGTTATAATACTACAAATATATTTTTATAGATAAACTGTGATTCAGAATATAATTTCAATACGGGCTCCCCAAGGTCATAAGGGTCGGGTTGGTTGTACATTATTTGAGGATTTGAAATTTCACTCTAAATTAAAAAACGATAATTATCAGTATTTAAATGAGGTTACTGGATCCCGTAAATGGGCCTATTGATGTTTGGGCCATGGTTTAATTTTCTTCTATACCGGACTTATGGCCCATAACATTCCATTGATACAGCCGCTTTTAGATCAGCGATGCGTCAAGAGTTTGAAATTTGAATCATCACGCACTTCATAATTCTCACCGTTTTCGGTGGGTTGCAAAATTGGATGGTTCAATTAGGTTTTCTGATGGTGGAACCAGGTCTTCCAGTGGACTCTTCCTTGATTCGGTATGTCTTCAAACTTCATTGCCGCGATCAATTTCTTTATTGTTGTGAAAGAAGTCGATCAGTGTTCGATGAAATGCCAATAGGCGAAACCTAAAAGGTTTTGTGTTTTGAGCATTTTTATATTGCGTAAATTAAAAGGCTTTATGATACATAAATCAAATTCGTGGATAATTTTGTCAATGTTTGTATTATATAGTTGATTGGAATTCATGTTCTTTAATCAATTATTAGAACTCAAAATACCATTTCGGTTGATGTGATTACGCCTATAAGTAGGGGTGTCAATTGGGTGCTTAACCAGAAATCCAAACATAATCCACCAATTTTTTTATGAGTTTGAGTACATTAGTTTTCTTTTTGATAAATTAAAACCCGATTTTTTGGTTGGATTGATTTTAATCATTTGGGTTTGAGTTAACACGACTAACATGATTATTATACATAGTAAATAATATATTTTAGTATAATTGAATTTGTATTTAAATCATGGATATATATATATATGTACCAAATCATATAATGTTTATTTAATATTTGTGCAGATGGGAGAGGCCACAAGAATAACTATTAGAGATTTCTCAAAGGTCATTCATTCTATAGCCTGGTAAATATTTTCATTTAATTTTTTTATTCTTATTCATATTTCCTTGATTTGTTGGTGTGATGTTTGTTAATGTGATACGACATAATTAAAATGCGATGTTTTTTGTAAACGATACAAGCTTTATTTCTTGTATTTGAAAGAGTCTCTTATGCATGCTTATGTGCGTTTCCAGAAAGATCTTCCAACTAACTGAAATTGCATAATCTTTTATTGACGAATAACCATCTTTAACAGTTAGTTGTATGCTCGTCAAGGTTTTCATTATGGATGCTTTCCAATCAAGAACTCATTTAAAGAATGCTCAAATGTAAGTATCCGTTAAGGGAGATGGCTTTCATTATGAACTCTACATATCAATTTGTCTCATAGCGTGGATATTGTGATTTGATGTATATGACTCTTGTATTTTGTTCTCTAATTCGTCCACTTTATTTGACGTGTAGACCTTCTTTCACTTGGCATGTTAACAACATATTCTTGAACAAGCTACTTTTACCATTGCTGGGATTGCAATGGGGTAGGTACGGTACTCCTTGTGAGTGAAAAAGATTTATAGAGACATGGCTTCTAGTTCAGAACTTAGTGATGCATTATATTCATGGTCCGGTATTGTTGAAAATTCTCTATTCAATATGGATTTTGTCCTTGAATTCAGATATTCACCTGAATATCTTTTATGTTGTTATTTGTTTTGATTGTGACAATTCTTTTGCAACATCCATTTGATCTATCGATTGAACATTAACATAGAGATGAAAAACATTTTATACCTAAATCTGGGGATGGGAGAATCTTCCCTCTTGAGTGTATGTTTTATATGCATTAGCATGAGTTGGATTTTTTTATATTTTTTAAATCAACGAATCTTTAACCATTCGCAAAAAATTAACTACCCTTGCACTCTTAGTGCAACATAGGTTAAGAGTGCGGACAAGGAATTAGTGAGCCGGATTTTGAAGCACTCGTGAAATGGGACACTAGAGTGCTTTCCCTTTAAATCTCGCTACAGATGATACATTATGGGAATTTTTTTAAAAATATGACAATTATATATTTAAATAAAATACAAAAAAAATTATTCATCTAAAATTTCCATAAGTTCACACGCATGAATCCCGGTTTTTTCATTGAAATAATGCTAAAATTTATAAATAATACAAAAATAAATTATACATTTAACAATTGAAAACAATAGAGAATAAAGTGGAAAATATTGAAGATGTGTGGAAAAAATTGAATGAATGTAAGGGTATTTATAGGAGTGGATGGAGGATTATTTATTATTTTTTTTAAACGAAACGCGGTCGTATTTCGTAAACAAAAATTATTAAATAAAAAAGTTAAAAAACGAATTGAAATACTTCGGACACTATAACACGCATCCGCAATACGTATCCATGTACCATACTAAAAAAAATCCTTTTTTTTAGCATTATTTCATAAAAAAAAAGCCATCAATCCGAGTAGCATAGTTATTGTCTGGCCCTCTCCGACAGTATGGCTAACTTCCGGCAGACATTACATGATCCTGTCGGGCACTTGCCGACATGTCTGATATTATCGGTGATGGGCCTAGTTGGTTGCGGACCTTGCATGGATTCGTCGATAAGGCCCATATAGCATTTGAGCATATTTGGGCCAGATTCATTTCCTGAGTCCTTACCACAGCCGACATTTTAAGCCGCATATTTGGGCCATATTCGGTTGTTGGGACTTTGCTGACAACCGACATGTCGGCTCAACGCAAGCAACCGACAATAACGTCATGAGAAAATGGTAAAAATGTCGGCCCATCGAGAACAATCCGACACCAGACAACAATGTCGTTGTCAGTACCGACAGCGATGTCAATTGTTATGCGGGGAGTGTAGCTGCCAACCAGCCCAATATAAATTTTAAGACGTATAAAAAATTATAATAATACGAGGCCATTGACAATCAGACTGGGCCTGGGCCCAAAGATATTTGATGAGACTTGGATATTAATAGAAATGTGAATAGTGCTATTACAGAAAAATACATGCACAGCCCTAACCAAAGCAATTTTATCTCCAGAAATTCCAAGCACAAAATTGACACCTTTAACTAATTAAAAAAACACTGATTTAACTTTTGCACTTAAAAAAGTTGAATGCTTTTCCCCTCTCGTGATTTGTAATGTAGGAAAAAGGGGACCGAAAGTGAAATTAATCCAAAGTTGATTCCTAAAATTTTATAATTATGATCCCAAAAATATGAAAATAAGATAACATGTTGTCATACTTTGTTATTTTCGGTAAAATCAATCCAAATTAAGGGACCATGATTTGCCATGCCAAATGATGCAAATTTGATACCTTAAAGTTTGAAGCCACTATTTTCTCCAGTAAGAGTAGCAGAATATTTGCAGTCATTATGTTTCACAATGGGGTTTTGAAAATTGTATGTGTATCAACAAGGATTCCTGCCTGGTAAACAAGTTTCAGTTATCAAACTACTTCTCTCAACCAGGAATTACTAATATTAAAATAGCAGGTAAAGTAAAAATGAAATGACCTGCAATGTGAGATATAACAAAACTCTGGTTTCATGACAATAAATTTTCCATTCTTTCTTCCTTAAGATGGATCAGGAAGCTTTTCCATCTCCAATTTGAGGAGCAAAACCATTTCCCTCTTGTAAGTAGTTCCTGAATTGCAAACAGGTTTTACTCACATCATTGCTCAATCTACAACATAAAAAACCAAACATTGCTCACTTGGTGACAATACCACATGATTCTATGCGTATTCCAGCATCTGTAGAAGAATAAGTTACAAATCAGAATAAAACTTATACCATCATAGCATGGAATTCCAAAGTAACTCATAAAACTACTCCAACCCTCTTTCCGCCGTTACAGAAAACAGGATATCCTTCAAGACGTCCTGTCTCAAAAACTTCCCTAACTGTCCCTGCTTGTCCTTAAAAATGATTTTCTTTGACACCGTCTCAAGACTCAAGACTACCCAACATCCATCATCTTCCCTACTCATAACCTCCCATTTTCCCTATTGAACTCCTCTCCATAATCACCGCCAACCGTAACTTGTCATCTTGAACTTAATCAGAAAAACCATTGACCCCCACCCTTCAACTCTTAAACCGCTTACTCCTCGTATAAACAGCTAAGCCATTCGCCTCCCTCGTCCTAACCTACACATAGAATTGATCGAAAAAATCGGAATCGGAATCGACACGATCGAAATGCTACCTCGGACTCCTTCAAAAATACCAATTTCGGATTCGAAATCGAAATCGGTTATCACTGGCTCTTTCTCCAGAATTCACTTGAAGCGCGGCAGTGAAAACAGGACACCAAAACATGCGTAGGGTTTAATTTAGGTTTTATTTAACGGAGGAAAGATGCTCGGGGTTGGACCCATGGAGTATGGACATTGAAAGCGGAAGCCGGCGAATGGCGAACTTTTGGTTCTCTCTTATCCATTCAGATAATAATAAAATATTAATATTAACTCCTTTACAGTTCCACCGAACGATGAGCAAGCAATCTTATGATTATGCGATTGACATTGATCCCATCATAAATAAGTGAACTATATCACATACACTTATTAATCCACAATAAAAATAATATCGTATCGAATATTATGATATATTTTTTGAGTTTTCTCAATTATCTCCAATTTTTCTTTGGTGTTTATTAATTTTCTTATCAATCTCTTGTCATTTACCAGTAGAAAATAATTCATGTGTGTTGTATTCTTTGCACCATTATTGAATTTCCATGCTAAATTATCAAATTCTTCTAACTTATCGAGTTTGTTAGTATATTCCAACAAGTAAAATGATTTAAGAAAAAAATAGCTTTAATATATGATATGAAATATGTGATAGAAAAGGTGGGTGGAATCAGTGATCAAAAGAATATAGTTAACAAGAAGATAATATAAATTAATTTCAAATGCTCATCTTTATGTGAACTGCCCATGTGATACCATGNGAATAACGGTTCGGTCGCCACGCTAACGACCGTTTCGGTGTCCGAAACCGTATTTCCATACGGTTTCGGGCACCGATGGAGATGGTCTAACCAATCCAACGGCGAAATTGTATCCACCGGAGTAACAATAGTGTACAAGTCTCTCATGCTCAACGATGAGCAAGCAATCTTATGATTATGCGACTGACATTGATCCCATCATAAATAAGTGAACTATATCACATACACTTATTAATCCACAATAAAAATAATATCGTATAGAATATTATGATATATTTGTGAGTTTTCTCAATTATCTCCAATTTTTCTTTGGTGTTTATTAATTTTCTTATCAATCTCTTGTCATTTACCAGTAGAAAATAATTAATGTGTGTTGTATTCTTTTCTTTTTATGGTGATAAATTTGCACCATTATTGAATTTCCATGCTAAATTATCAAATTCTTCTAACTTATCGAGTTTGTTAGTATATTCCAACAAGTAAAATGATTTAAGAAAAAAATAGCTTTAATATATGATATGAAATATGTGATAGAAAAGGTGGGTGGAATCAGTGATCAAAAGAATATAGTTAACAAGAAGATAATATAAATTAATTTCAAATGCTCATCTTTATGTGAACTGCCCATGTGATACCATGGCCCATCAACACACATAACAATTTCTTAATTCCATAAATTACTTCAATAATTGCCTTTCTTCTATATATATTTTTTCTTTATATATACAATAACAAAATAATTAAATAATAATAAATCAGGCCTTCAACGGAGCCCGTCTCGGAACCCCTTTCCTCCTTCTCCGGGAACACCCTCCGCCGGATTTTCCTTTCTCCGGTCCATCAACACTTGCCTTCATCCCTAAAATCTATCATATTTACAACAATTAACTCAACGCATGTGTATTTCTTAATTATCAAAAGTACATGTTAAGTCATATCAGCTTTTAATTTTCATGTTCCATAAGAGACAAAGCTTCTTATTTTCTGCAAATAAAGAGGGAAAAGAAAGAGAGAGACCTTGCATCCAAGAGAACAGAAGCAGAATGTATCCAATAAGCTTCTTCTGCAGATTTCACAAACGTGTAAAGAAGAAGATGACTTGGATGATGACCCCTTTGGTTGAGGTCTCTCGTTTAAGAACAAAACCCTCGCGCTGTTTATTACATATGTTTGCACTCCACTGATATCTACAACTTTCTGAATCTCTGATACACGGACAACGTCGTGGTAAGAAGATCGCCGTATCTTACAATAACAACATTTCAATTCAATAAAATTATATTAACCAGACTGATATGAATGAATGTACCTGAATGACACGATGATCTTTATGATTGGTGTTCCGGCAGTAGAAGCAGAAGGAACCATCGGCATTACAATCCAAGCAGAACATATTACATTCGTTTCTCGATGAGTTAATGTGATTCTCGCAAACGTGGAAGAACGAGGTGGTTAGCAGCCGTTCAACCCACGGCGGCGCTACCATTTCACTCCGATTAACAATAAAATATCAGATCCAATACAGTTTTCCAATATCCATTCTGCTACTAATAAAAACAAAAGGGTTTTTCGATGAATCAGACCTATAAATGTGTGATCATACACGTGCACATTACCATTGGATGAGCAACGCCGGAACGAAGAAAAGTTCTGCAGAGAGAAGGAAGACCACAAGGAAGGGGAAAGAGTTTCGTAGTTAAATGGAAGATGAGTTGAATAAACGGTTAGGATGACAAAAGGCTAGCTGTGAGTCGTTGGATCTCATGAAAGGGAAAGCAGACAGGTGGCTAATCACAATTGAGTAATTTTGATTTTAAATTACAGAATTTAAATATAAAACGGCTGCGTATTGGAGATTTGTTTTGAGTAAATGATAACAATGTGGTTTTCTTTAGACCTACGTCGCCACCCAAAGGAAGTCGCCCAATGCACATGCTTTTGTGTCTTCTATTCCCTAAAATACCCTCAACACTGACACTTTCAATTGTTCTCACCAGGGGTGTGCTTTGGGAATTGTAAAAACATGTTAATCAAGATTAATTGAAAACTAATTAGCGCATTAGGTTAGGTATTAGCCGTAGAAAGGAAAGCTGCCTATTCGTAGAGTGAGTGACTACTTTCCCTCTATTTTATATCAATTTTTTGGTCAAATTGTGAACATAATTAATTTTGTAAAAATATTTGAGATTATTTGAATTGTTATAAAACAATATAGAATTAAGGGTTGAATTAAGAGAATAATTATAATTACAGTTGACTCACTATATGTGAAATTTAGTTCCATTGTAAATTTCTACTAATAGTTTTTTGACGGTTAACAAATCATTAAATGAATTAGTATAAGATTTATAGAAATTCAGAATTCAAATTGGTCGGCAGAGTATTCGTTTATTTAGTCCATAAGTGAAATAAATTACATCGAAAATGTTATATCAAGTTAATTATTCATGATATAATTTATCATAAAGCATAATATTATATTTAGACAATCGATGTAGAATAGCATACTCAACACTAAACTCAAGTTGAAGTAGTTTTGATCCGATTCAAACTTGTTTCGATAGGCTTGTTAGTGCTTGAGTTAGAATTCAATCTATTTGAGACTAGGCAGGGAAAGTGTTCATGTAATTCAGCGAATAATCGAAGTGAATCACATTAAAATTAATTTCTCTTGTAAACTATAATAACTATAGTTTTGTATTTGATATGAGAAACCTAACTTTTTAACACTTTATAGTAGAGTTGCATTATTCGACTTGCTTCAATAGGTTCGGTCGTGTTCATTTTAGAGATTAATATATGTTCACGGGGCCTAATTGATATACTTTTTTCGGAGGATTGCAAGAACTTATGAAATCAATGAATGTGATATTTTTATCCTCAATTTCAAGCATTTTTTTTAGTTTGTCACACTCTTTCAAGGCATTAAGTTTTGGTTCAAATCGATTTCGTAAACTCATTGTTGCCTTTTCAATTATTTTCTCATAACTGAGATCTCCCCCCAAAACTCGAATCTCATTCACCATTTTTACTGTCATGTCATAATAGTCTTGTAGTGACTCCTTTGGGTGCATTGATTTTTTTCAAATCAGTTATCTTGTTCCTTAGGTGATTTTTCCTAATTTAATCTCCCCTCTTCATAAAGTTATTTCAATCTTTCTCATATGGATTTTGGAGTTTGACATTTGGTAATTTTGTCAAACATGTTGTCCGTAAGGGCATAATGTAATATAGTCATTGTTTTATATTGTAATATGATATATTCATTATATGTTTTTTTTCTTCAGCAGTATCAGTCTTAGAAGGTTATTTAAACTCCTCCTTCACGATAACTTGTTAGAGGTCTTTAGATTTCAAATATATAGTTATTTTGATGACCCAATTGAAATAGTTATTTCCATCAAGAATCGGAGGTCATTAAGCACCCTTGATGTTGCCATTTTAAAGTAAACACAAATTTTTAGCAATAATAGGTACCCGAAAACAAAGGTAGTACCTTATATGTAGCCATTTTACATCATGCTATATGATGAATATAGCATGATGAATATAGGTAAGATAAATTAGAATCTGGAGGACAATACCATTGAAGATGTAAAAAGCTTTCGTAGCAACGGCTTCAAAACAAAAACGAGAAAACATAATAGAGTATCAGTTTTTTCCTTAATTTATCAGATTAAGGCTTACAAGAGTAAATGTAAACATTGACAAAAGCATAATAGCGGTTTCTTAACTAAAGTGCGTCTTTTGTGATGTTCTCTTCAACGTTGATCCAACAATCTTTCACTTATTAAACAAATATTATATCAGACCAATTGTCTCTTCAGCAATATTAAATTTCATAGCTTTTATGATACATTGCACGCTCCGATCTATGATTGGTTATCTTGAGAAGAGGGAACGTTTCAATGATAAAAAAGTCAGATTTTTTATGCTTCAAACTTTACAGGAATCTCCAAGGCTATGGCGACAAAAGGGCTTGTTTTGTATCTACTGACATCCTTCTTGTTGTCAGTTTTATCTGTTCACTTGGTTAATACAGTTTCCAATTCCTCTGTTCTGAAGCAGATTCATGAAACGGACGATAAAGTTTGGCCTGTAAAAGCTTCATAACTCTTGGCTTCTTTTTCTTCATTCAGTTTAGTTTTTGTGGGGTTTTTCAGGAATTGAGGTTTAACTGGAGACTTGTGGTTGCGACTGTGATAGGATTTGTGGGTGCAGCATTTGGTACAGTTGGGGGTGTCGGTGGAGGTGGTCTTTTTCTCCCAATGCTAACTCTTATCGTGGGATTTGACACTAAATCTGCTGCTGCTATTTCCAAATGTTAGATCTAAAACTTCTTTATTTTTGACTTGTTCTTGAAAATTTGGTAACTTTGATGTTTCTTTATTCAGGTATGATAATGGGTGCAGCTGTATCATCTGTTTGGTACAATTTAACAGTACCACATCCATCTAGAGAAGTACCAATAATTGACTACGATTTAGCCCTTCTCTTCCAGCCAATGCTCATGCTTGGCATCACAGTTGGTGTTCCTTTGAGTGTTGTCTTTCCTTATTGGCTCATCACTGTCTTAATCATCGTTCTCTTCATGGGTAATTCTAATCATTAGTTAATACACTTTAAATCCCAGTTTTTTTAATGGTTTCTTCTCTACAGGTACTTCAACCAGATCCTTCATCAAGGCCATTGATATGTGGAAGGAAGAAACATCGCTTAATCTAAAGGTTTTCTCTTGTAAACTCAAGTTACTTGATTGGAGATTACATTTGTTATTCAAATGCAGAATCCTGCTGACTCTGCGGGTGAGATATTGCTTCCCCTTCCAAAACTTCGAGACAAAACAATATGGGAAAGTGTTAAATCTAACATCGATATGAAGAGATTCTGGATGCTTCTCTTAGTTTGGATATGCTTTATAAGTCTTCAACTTTTCAAGGCAAGTGATTCTAGCTACTTGTAATTGCTAATTCTCTCTGTTTTTAACGATGTTAAAGCGAAATTGTTTATGCAGAAACACTCAGAGGTTTGCGGTGAATGGTATTGGGGACTTACTTTCTTACAGGTAAATGAAATGAAACAATCTTCCCTGTAACTTGTCTGTAGAAATAATGATTCCCGAATCTTGCATTATGCCAGTTACCTGCTGCTTTTGGTATATTGGGATATGAGTGCGTGAAAATACACAAGGAAAGCAAGAAAAGGAAAATAGAAGGGAACCAGGAACGTATATGCGAGGCAACAATTGAATGGAATGCAGTAAGCATCATGCTCTGTTCACTTTGTGGTCTATTAGGAGGCACGGTCGGTGGGTTACTTGGATCTGGTGCTGGCTTCATCCTCGGTCCTTTCTTGATCGAAATTGGTGTACTCCCACAGGTAAAGCTCGAATCTTGATTCAACCCAAATGGATCAATAACTGAAATTTGGTTGGTTTCTCAGGTTGCCACCGCGACAGCGGCGTTTTCGATGATGTTCTCATCAACTCTGTCTGTTCTGGAGTTTTATCTTCTCAACAGATTTCCAATGGACTACGGTATTACATAATGAGCTTCTCCTTTTTTTACAAGGAAGATGTAACAGATACTATTTCGCAGGTCTGTACATGATGGCTGTGGCGGTTTTGGCTGGATTTGGAGGCCAACACTTTGTAAAAAAGCTTGTGGATTTCTTGGGAAGGGCTTCGATCATTGTATTCATCCTCTCCGGCGTCATTTTCGCAAGCGCCGTGACAATGGGTAAACCATAACTGAACAGAACCTGCTCCTTTGTTGTTGTTCCATTCACACACTAATCCTTTACCCTTGACAAATGTTAGGTGTTGTTGGGATCACGAAAAGCATCGGGATGATAAATCGACACGAGTTCATGGGATTCCTAGACTTCTGCAGCAACCAGTAGTTTACCGGCAAACTGCAATCATTCCACTCGCTTTGCTTATCTGTTTTCGCCGACAGGCAACTTCAATAAAATTTCAATTTTCTTTAGATAAACGTATAAAAACTTGACAATATTATTCCTCGTGTCTTTATTCATGGAAAATTGTCTTTGATCCCAGAATTTTAATCAAATTTGGATTTGCTAAGCGAAAATATGATTTTAGTCGGGGCTGAGGGGTGGCAGATGCTTTAAAAGAGAGTTTTTAGATTCAACCGACTCGATTCGTATTTATAAATAACTAAACACTGATTGGTATTTGTGATTGGGGTAACGGAAGTTTCTACCCCATATTTAAGACTGTAATCGAATTTTATAATAATACGCAACCCACAAATACGAAATTTATTCACAACTGCGAACACCAATTAAATTTGTACACATGTCTTACACGTGTAGGGCTGGGTAAATTAGAAAAATGTACGCAATTGAGAAAGCATTTCGTAATTGTTGAGTTCGTTCGTTACCTTCAGCTGCCTGCGTCTTTCTCCAGCGTTAACTTTCTCCAACATCGGTTTTCCTCCAACGTTGCTTCTCCTCCTACAGCGCTACTTATCCTCACTTCAACGCCTTCCTCCAACATCATATTTCCTTCAACATTGTTTCTCCTCCAACATCGATTTTATTTCTCCTCATTTCAGCACTTTCCAACAGCAGCTTCTCCTCAAACAGCGTTGCTTTTCCTCCCACAACTGTTTCCTTCCAACATCATTGCTTCATCTTTTGGTAAGTGTCAATCTCATCATTTTATTGTTTACGTGTAAATAGTTTTCAAATTTGTGGGGTGTTTTCTCTTATTTCGTATTGTTTGTCTATTTGAAAGAAATGAACTAGTTATTAACAGAGACAGAAGCTTCCTCTTCTCCTCGATTTTCAGATGATTTTTTATGTTCCAACAGAGTTTTAAGCTCGGCCTGCCGGCTATATAACATCTCTTGCTGATCAAGCAGAACCTTTATTTGCTCTGCATAACAGAAAAATCACATTGATAAAAAGAGAGACCAAAATAGCACTCCGCACAAGAGAAATAACCCATGAATGATTAATTAAAGAAAAATACCTTGAACTTCCTTCGGCGCCATTTCAACCCCCATAAGTTCATCCATAATTTCTTCCCTTGCACCTATTTCCCGCTACGGTGCGCTAGTCCAGTCTGTTTTATATTTTGCATAGCTTGATTAAGAGTTTAGAAGATTGCTCTCGGTAATCTTAAAAATATATGGAGAAAATTTTTTTACTCCTTAAATTCAGATTAGAAATTTTTTCAATTAAATGTTACATATTTTGCTCTGGTAATTTGCTCCGGTGATTCATGTTATTGATAATTTGCTCTCGGTATTGGTAATTTGCTATCGGTGAACTAAGTTTTTTGCTTATTTGTTCTTGATCATGGTTCTTTTAGTACCATATTTACCAAGTGTTGGTTCATAAAATTTACGTTTTTTATCGTTCATGTGCATTTAGGGGTTAAGATTTATCGGATATCGAGTTGTTTTGGGTGTATGAATATTTGATAATTTTTGGTATTTACGTTTATTTGATGTTTTATGGAAATAAATGTTGTTTTATGGTTCATTTGCATTCGGAGATTAAAATTTATTTGATTTCAGATTTCGGGTGTTTGCAATGTTTAGCATTTGTTGGTATCGGGAATCAATCTTCTTTTATGGCTTATGTACATTTAGGGGTTAAGATTTATGGAATTTCGGATTTCGGGTTGGTGTTATGGAATTTGTATTTCTTATTGTTTCAAAATTTGTGGTTGTTTCGGGTACATTTAAATGTTTCTAATGATCGTTTTAGATTTAGGTGCAATGTCGAACCCCACCATACCACCGATTGATAGGAGTGTATTAGTATTACAAGACGAACATTGTTCGAGTGCACTTCTACGTGGGATGAATTTGGAGGCTAAGTTGACTTTTAGACATTCAGAAAAGTTTGTTCGCAAATTGATCATTCATCTCAGAGTTGCCAAAGTAATCAATCATTGGGGGTTTTACGGGGTTTTAAAGACAACACGATTACGGTTAGATCAACATTTTCTTACAACTTTAATTGAGCGTTGGCGCCCGGAAACTCATACTTTTTTCTTGGTATCGGGCGAGGTTAGTTTTATTGTTATGTATTCAAAAGATTATTCTATATTTGTACGTAAGAATATTATTTCTCACCTCGTAGGGTACCGTTACTTTACAAGATGTATCTATGATATGAGGTCTTTGTGTTAATGGAACCTCATTTATCAGAAAGAGGACTGAACGAACGTCTATTGAGTGGAGCCACTTTATTTTTGATCGATTTGGTTGGAATCCCGAACCCGGAAAGGACATCAGGGGAAATTGCTTCATGATTTCATCATTCGGAAAATACATTCAGGAAAAAGCAAATTCCATCACAGATGCTACATCGGATATTGACATTTATCGGTTAGTAGTTATTGTATTTAAGGATTGATTATTAGGTTTGAACGTTTGCTTTTTTTTTAGTTTTGCACGTGCTATCAGTGACATTTTGATTTGTTGTGTAATGTTCCCGGACAATAAGGGCGACCAAGCTAAACTAATGTTGTTAGACCTACTGGCTGATGATGAAGAAGTCACACAGTTGAGCTGGGGGTCAGCAGTGCTCGCGTATCTCTATCGCAATCTTTGTGAGGGATGCAGGATCGGGGCTTCTTCTGTTGGTGGTCCAATGCGATTGCTCTTGGTACGCCAATAATTTGTTTAGATATTATTATTTAAATCTTAAGTTGTTATACAATGTGTTTTAGATATGGGCCTATAGCAGAATCGATCAAATTAAGCCGAAGTTTGGTCGTCTTTTGCCTAGAGATAGTTACGACCCAAATTGTCGTATGGTGTATGGTTGGAGGTAGTACATGTTTGACCTTATTTGTTAATTTGAGTTAATATTAACTGTGCATAAGTCAGATACATAAGGCGCATGGTGAGAAGTACAGCCCATGGACATCAATTGATTGTATGTCGTGATGCTTTGGATTTAATGTCACGGGATAGGGTAAGCCATTAATTAATGATATCTTGTATTATTGTATCATCTTATGCATTTATTTAAATCAGTTTAAATGGGTACCGTACGGCCCCGAAGATGAGGCACTGGTGGACGATAGTTGTCGAGCTATTTGGACATACACATGTCCGATCGTTTTTTTTTGTGTTGTCGAGCCTCATAGCATTGAGAGAGTCAGAAGACAGTTTCACCAACCTATTTGTATACCACGTAACCCAGAGGGTCGATATCATGAAACACATTCACAATGGCGTGAAACATGACAGGATTGGGCAGAGATTAATTCATTTAGTGTTGGTCAATGAAATATGCGAATTGAATCTCTCTACGATCACACCCTTCCCCAGGTATCTGAGACTGAGTACTACACATGGTACTCTCGAATAGCGATCATGTACCTTGGTACTGCACGCAAAAAAATGTTACAGGTTGGTTAGGAGGAGTAGCACAGCCGATGGTATTCGCAGTAAGTATTCAAATAATGATTATGTCATAATCATATTGATATATAAAATTGTGTCTATTTAAATGAATGCAGACATCTGAGTTTCAACGTTTGGCCGAGACATGCATTGACGAAGTGTTGTGTTCGCAGATGACTCAAAATTCACAGCGATTATACGGGTATCTGGAGAGTGGGACTTTCTACCCAGCTATGCCTCCACATGCTTCTTTTTGTCAGTCAGTGCCAACTCCGAGTCACCCTATTCCATCTAATCCTTTTCAGGTACCCCATTTTTCCTCATCTTTTGCAGGACCACAACCTGCTATGCAACAAACTTGGGTACCAGCACCATCTTTTTCACCGTACCAGAGTTGGACCCCACATCCGAATCCGACCCCGCCTCAGTCGTTCCATAATTTATCTTCCAGTGGAATACCTAACATGCAGGTTCCCCCGGTGCCCCTCGGACCCATGTTTCCGAGGTTCTCCACTTCATATACAGGTCTATCCCCAGTTGGTCGGTTATTTGACATGGCTGGATCGAGCGGGACACATCCTGTGACTCCTGCTGTTACACGTTTGGGTGATACGGAACCGGAACAGGTTTTACCTGAAAGAAGAAGGCGAGGTCCGAGACCGAGGACTTGTGGTACGGGTGGTCATTTTGAGTTCCCTCGACGTTGAAGCTAATTCATACTTTTGTTGATTTGTTCTTTCATTTTGCACAAATCATCCTGATTGTTTTTACATCTTTTACAGATAGAGAAAAAAGTTGTTTATGAGAGTCGGTCAGATGACCGATTTAGACACATTTAGCACATATGGTGCACTTTTTTTTATTGGTGCAACCTGGGATCTGCCCAATGGCTGCCCACTGTGAATTCAGTCATAGGAAGTGAAGTATGTCGGCTACTGTTATACATGTGATGAAACTTCCTTGATTCGCAAAACTTTACTGCAACAATTTTTGAAACATTCTTACTTGTTCTGGAAATATATTTGCAGGCAAGATGCATTAGGCATCGAGATTATTTGTATTATAAGATGGCTTTGATCTACTTTCACCATTAGAGTTGTACTTCCTTTGCTTGAATTTTGTTTCACAGTATGTGTATGTTCTGTGCTGANCAAAAGATTTTTCTATATTTGTACGTAAGAATATTATTTCTCACCTCGTAGGGTACCGTTACTTTACAAGATGTATCTATGATATGGGGTCTTCGTGTTAATGGAACCTCAATTATCAGAAAGAGGACTGAACGAACGTCTATTGAGTGGAGCCACTTTATTTTTGATCGATTTGGTTGGAATCCCGAACCCGGAAAGGACATCAGGGGAAATTGCTTCATGATTTCATCATTCGGAAAATACATTCAGGAAAAAGCAAATTCCATCACAGATGCTACATCGGATATTGACATTTATCGGTTAGTAGTTATTGTATTTAAGGATTGATGATTAGGTTTGAACGTTTGCTCTTTTTTAGTTTTGCACGTGCTATCAGTGCCATTTTGATTTGTTGTGTAATGTTCCCGGACAATAAGGGCGACCAAGCTAAACTAATGTTGTTAGACTTACTGGCTGATGATGAAGAAGTCACACAGTTGAGCTGGGGGTCAGCAGTGCTCGCGTATCTCTATCGCAATCTTTGTGAGGGATGCAGGATCGGGGCTTCTTCTGTTGGTGGTCCAATGCGATTGCTCTTGGTACGCCAATAATTTGTTTAGATATTTTTATTTAAATCTTAAGTTGTTATACAATGTGTTTTAGATATGGGCTATAGCAGAATCGATCAAATTAAGCCGAAGTTTGGTCGTCTTTTGCCTGGAGATAGTTACGACCCAAATTGTCGTATGGTGTATGGTTGGAGGTAGTACATGTTTGACCTTATTTGTTAATTTGAGTTAATATTAACTGTGCATAAGTCAGATACGTAAGGCGCATGGTGAGAAGTACAGCCCCTGGACATCAGTTGATTGTATGTCGTGATGCTTTGGATTTAATGTCACGGGATAGGGTAAGCCATTAATTAATGATATCTTGTATTATTGTATCATCTTATGCATTTGTTTAAATCAGTTTAAATGGGTACCGTACGGCCCCGAAGATGAGGCACTGGTGGACGATAGTTGTCGAGCTATTTGGACATACACAGGCCCTATCGTTTTTTTTGGTGTTGTCGAGCCTCATAGCATCGAGAGAGTCACAAGACAGTTTCACCAACCTATTTGCATACCACGTAACCCAGAGGGTCGATATCATGAAACACATTCACAATGGCGTGAAACAGGACAGGATTGGGCAGAGATTAATTCATTTAGTGTTGGTCAATGGAATATGCGAATTGAATCTCTCTACGATCACACCCTTCCCCAGGTATCTGAGACTGAGTACTACACATGGTACTCTCGAATAGCGATCATGTACCTTGGTACTGCACGCAAAAAAAATGTTACAGGTTGGTTAGGAGGAGTAGCACAGCCGATGGTATTTGCAGTAAGTATTCAAATAATGATTATGTCATAATCATATGGATATATAAAATTGTGTCTATTTAAATGAATGCAGGCATCTGAGTTTCAACGTTCGGCCGAGACATGCACTGACGAAGTGTTGTGTTCGCAGATGACTCAAAATTCACAGCGATTATACGGGTATCTGGAGAGTGGGACTTTCTACCCAGCTATGCCTCCACATGCTTCTTTTTGTCAGTCAGTGCCAACTCCGAGTCACCCTATTCCATCTAGTCCTTTTCAGGTGCCCCATTTTTCCTCATCTTTTGCAGGACCACAACCTGCTATGCAACAAACTTGGGTACCAGCACCATCTTTTTCACCGTACCAGAGTTGGACCCCACATCCGAATCCGACCCCGCCTCAGTCGTTCCATAATTTATCTTCCAGTGGAATTCCTAACATGCAGGTTCCCCCGGTGCCCCTCGAACCCATGTTTCCGAGGTTCTCCCCTTCATATACAGGTCTATCCCCAGTTGGTCGGTTATTTGACATGGCTGGATCGAGCGGGACACATCCTGTGACTCCTGTTGTTACACGTTTGGGTGATACGGAACCGAAACAGGTTTTACCTGAAAGAAGAAGGCGAGGTCCGAGACCGAGGACTTGTGGTACGGGCGGCCATTTTGAGTTCCCTCGACGTTGAAGCTAATTCATACTTTTGTTGATTTGTTCTTTCATTTTGCACAAATCATCCCGATTGTTTTTACATCTTTTACAGATAGGGAAAAAGTTGTTTATGAGAGTCGGTCAGATGACCGATTTAGACACATTTAGCACATATGGTGCACTTTTTTTTATTGGTGCAACCTGGGATCTGCCCAATGGCTGCCCACTGTGAATTCAGTCATAGGAAGTGAAGTATGTCGGCTACTGTTATACATGTGATGAAACTTCCTTGATTCGCAGAACTTTACTGCAACAATTTTTGAAACATTCTTACTTGTTCTGGAAATATATTTGCAGGCAAGATGCATTAGGCATCGAGATTATTTGTATTATAAGATGGCTTTGATCTACTTTCACCAGTAGAGTTGTACTTCCTTTGCTTGAATTTTGTTTCACAGTATGTGTCTGTTCTGTGCCGAATAAATATAGGCTGCCCGAGAAACATATGCTCAACTATTTAAGGAACGGGAGGCATCACAAAAAGGCAATATAAGAATTCACTGTGGTATTCATATAACCCATGTTCCCATCGAAATCGAGGCTCTTACTGCAGAAATGGAGAAATCAAAAGTAATACTAATGAATATGTTCCAAATAATCTTGGAATTTATACATTTAAATATGCTGTTGTTATTGTTTAGGAGTTATTGGATTCTAACTGGAAACGGGCTGAGGATTTTGAGAGGAAATGATCAATCTTGAGAAGAGATAAACGCTGTTCCGGTTTTTAATGAATTGTTGTTGATCTTTACATCTAATCAAAATTTGTAGCCACTAAGAAGTCCTTTTTAGTAACTCAAATTTTCAGTCAGCGGGATTCAGCTTTTTACTTCATTGAAATGTTATTTAGGAGAAGCTTCATACGTAAAAGTCGCCGCTAGATTGGATATGCCCAATTAGATGTCTAGTTTGGTCACTTTGCTTAATTATAATATTACATTAGTGACTTAATACATGTAAATGCTTCTTAAATTATATTAACCGACTCTCAACATAGCAGACATCTAACTGGATCAATTATTCAAAAGTTGATTTTTTATTGAATCAAATTTACTATATATTTGCATATTAAAATTTTAAATGAACATAAATAAACTTGATAGATCAATAAAAATCAAAATTATTTATTCAGTCGTGGATATGTAATTATGGAACACAATGTTAAAATATATTGATCTAATAAATTATTGTAAAAGCTAAGTAGAAAAAAAAACATACGGAAAAACAAACTAATTAAAATATGTTATATAACATTGTATAAGAAAAGCGAAAAAACATTCCAATGAAGTAAAAAACTACACATCCATCTCCCCTCGTATTCTTGTGGACCTAGGACGACCGATCAATGTTCTCTCTCGGTTTGCATCGTGATGTAACACCCATCCAGGATCATGCCAGTCTCCTTCAGGTCCCATGTCATTTAGGAAAGTTTGAGAGTACTGTGTACGAAGATGTTCTAGCGTAAACTCTCTCCCTATTAGAGTGTCTTCCGGTATGTTGTACCTATTGGCGAAAAACAATGCATGAGAACATGGCAAACGATGATTCAACCATGACCCGCATGTACAAGTCTGATTCGCAATATCCACTGTTTGCCTATATTTTTTTCCTTTTTTAGCAGTGGATATAAATAATTCTCCGCATTGTCTGTCTTCATCCCAATATCGTTCTCTATGAGTACGCCATTTTTCTTTTTGCTCATTGTACCAGGTGATCATTGATGTTGTAAACACCTACATTATGGAGTATAACATAAAGCTAAAAATCACTTAATTCAAATATGATTTATTACGATAAAAAACTCACATTCAAGTTGCTTGTGATGCTAGCAATGTCATTGCGCCTACTTATGAAACTCTTTTGTGTATGGTAGAACGTAGTCTCCACAATGCTACAAATCGGATATCTTCGGCATGCCTTCAATACATTGTTGAATGACTCGACTTGGTTTGTGGTCATTGTACCGTACCGACTACCATCATCAAAAGCAAGAGCCCACTTATGTCGATTTTCAATCATAATGGGTTTTGTCAACCATTCGTATGCACGACTACTCCGCCTTTGTATTTGACTCATCCACTTCTCATATTTCCACATTACCGGTGTCACACCTGCACGGTAGGCTAGATCTCGGATATCTTTATTCTTTACTACCTTGTTCAAATTAGATACAACATGACGCAAACACCACCGATGTTGTAAACGACCGGTCTGAAATGCATCCATATTAGACACTGCCGATGTAATTCCAGAATGTCTATCTGTAATGATGCAACATCGGGCACCATCTAAAATGCGAGAATCCAAAATGTGAAAAAACCAACTGTACGAATCCTCGCTTTCTTCTCCGACTAAAGCATATGCAATAGGTAATATGTGACCACCTATATCCTTCGAAACCGCTATTAACAACTTGTGATCGTACCTACAATAATATTTTTAAAAAATTTCATAAATCAATCGAACCATAAGTATAAAACATACCTCGCATAAAGATGAGTAGCATCGACAGAAATCACCGGTTTACAATAACCATAAGCTTCAATTGATGGTCTAAAAGACCAAAAAACAGCTTTGATAATCTTATGGTTTAATCCTAAATTTGTGTCATGAAGGGCCCACTCAACAATTGTTCCCGGATTTCTCAATTGAAGCTGAGCCATGTATTTAGGCAATTTTTTCATTGAATTCTCCCATGATCCGTGAATTAACTCGAACGCCCTTTGCACACCGTGCCAAACTTTGTCATATGACACTTGAAAACCGTACATCGTATGCATATATGTCCTCGTAACTTTCACAGGTTTATCTAACGAAAAGGTCAAAACAATTGTTAGACATTAAAATAAGTTTTCAAATAAGCAAAATTAAAAAAAACTACTTATTCATACCAACATTATCCCAAATGTACGGAATGATCTCTCTTCCAATAAAGCTACAAGACATATTTTTATGGTATTCTCCAAGCCTACCAGGAGGGCAACTATGAGGGCGGTAAGTCTTCCCAATTTGCCAAACATGATCTATTTCGCCTTTACGTCCTCTTAAATTAAACTTACAACCACATACCTCATCAAAGTAGCACTTCAAAACTAAGAGTTTCGGTGTGCTCGCATCTACGTAGAACTGAAATTTGTGATAAATATGCCAGTGTCGCACACAATAGTACATTTCGTCTTTATCTTTGAATCCCATTCGAACAACCAATTCCGGTTTTCGAACATTGTATTTCAAGTAATCACGTTTACGAATACCGACCGCAAACTCATCAGCCATCATCGTACCGCCTTGTGGAAAAATAGTAGCGAGTGCCTTGATGGGAAAACCATACATACGTTCGGCGAGTGGTGTTGCAAGAACAACACGCCGAATTTGTGTTTCAATATCGTCGTTACTCAAAGGTTCATTTGGTTCATCGGTAGGAAAATTAGGCTCAGGCTCTGAGTCCCCATTCGACGATGCATCATAATCTAATATTTCGCCATCCAACCCGATGAATTCTTCATTCTCCATACCTTACATACACAATTTTAAAAATAACGAAACATCGAAAACTTATTAAGAAAATTATACGTCAATAAACAATACGAAAAATATATTAAATATACCACCAACAAATTTATCCATATCAATATCAAATTAAAATAAAAACACAAATATATTAAAAAAAACCTTACAAAAAATTACCGAAAATTACTTGAATTGCAACGGCTACAAAATTTGAAATGTTGTGTGCAGTGAGAAGGGGAGACGCAGTATTTATAATAGAACGTTGGGTGTAATTGTGAACTGCAAACGTAATTGTGAACTGCATTAGTAATTACCAACTGCTTTCGTATTTGCCAACAGCATTCGTAGTTCAAGCATGCTGATGTGGCATGCAGTTATTCGCGTTCGCAGTTGTGAATAGATTTCGTATTTGTAAATTGCGTACTGTTATAAAATTCGATTCCAGTCTTAAATATGGGGTAGAAACCTCCGTTACCCGTTATATTTGATATTGGACCTTAGAAATAATGTATTGGATAACCAAATTTGATGAGATGTTGATGAGATCGATTTTGCCACTTTACGATCTAATTTGTCAAATATTACATATTTAGATAACCAAATTTATCAAAAATTTAATGTTTTGGTATTAAATATACAATTATAAATTATGCTGAACAAATTTACTAAAACTATGAATATATGTGAACTATAAATACAAAATTATTGGAGTGATAGTAGTTTAACGGTAATTAAGAAAAAATCACTCCAAATTTAAAATTTTGATCCAAAATTGTAAATTGTTAAAATATTTGGACTAGAAAGAGATTAAAAAAAGTAATTGAAAGTCAAAAGTAAAAAAAAGTTATTGTTAAACTAACAGGTAGGGGACTGTAGGAGTTTAGCGCAAACTACCTCTTTCCGGAACAGTTCCGGTAAAATACCACCATTCGCGTTAGCTAATCGCGAATTGCATTTTTTACGTAATTCGCGATTGGCTAACGCGACTCGCGTTTGCCAAAATAAAATTTAAAAAAAATATATTTTTTTTGTAATCGCGATAGCCTAAATCGAGCTCCTTTTGGCGCTCGATTTAGGCTATCGCGAATTGAGGCATGAGAAACTGCCTCAGGCCTATTTCCTACTCGCGTTAGGCTAACGCGAATTAAACCTTTTAAGTCTGCCCTTCCTTTCTTTCTTTTCTTTTCTCCTGCGTGCAAACCCTAATCTCTATCGCGAATCGCAACCCCCAAACGCGAGTTCCTCCGATCCGACGTTTTCCNGTTCATCAACATCAACCTTGAGGAATAATACATGGAGTGTCTTGCTGGCTATATCAGCCAAAATAGGTGCCATGAGCCGGCAAGGTCCACACCATGAAGCAGTGAAATCTACAACTATCTGAGTAACAAAGTTTTTATTACTAACAATTAGTTCAACAATTGTTGACTTAAGTTGTTAAGTCAACAATTAGTGCCTTCTGTATATTCAACTTATTACTACACCATGTAGATTAGTTGTTAACAATCTACAACTAATTTTTATTCAACAATTAGTTGACTTAACAAAATAAAAATTAGTTCAATTACATATATATTCAACTTGACAAAAATTAGGGCTTAATCAGTAGATAAATAATTATTGAATTACTCAACAAGAAACAAGTATGCGAGTTCAAACTTCAAATCAGTCTAGTTCCACATACTAGACTTTTGATCATGTGGTCAAAAAATGAAATCCAATGAGCTATAACATAAAATACCAAGGAAATAAGGAACGCAGCCATGAACACACATGAATAAAAGATATTGACACAAAAAAAGTGCCTTCTGTATGAAGCCTATGATCTAAAACCGTGCAACGCCGTATAAAGAAGAAAAATATAAAAAACCAACACCTAAACTTCTTGTATTTTACCAATTTTCAAGAAGCACTGGCAGATTTTATTCTAAGCGGCATCAAAAGAGAAAACTGAAGAAGAAAAAAAAAGATCTCTACTCACAAGCTTGGATGGGGTTTCCTTCAAATGTCTGTTCCAGTCCTCCACCGTGTGAACACCAATAACATGCTCAGAAGCCATTTATGTTGACGCAATATAAACAAAAGACACAATTCTGCACGACGCGTTCGCTGTAAGCAAGAACGGAGAGGGGTTAATTTATAGGCGCACGACGGAGCTATTTGTTTGACGAAAAACTCTATCTTATCTACTACATTTACGAATGTGCCATGAAGTGACGTTAACAGTGACATCACTCTGCCGGTCAAACGATAATCCGCATCCGTTAACACAAGGTTCTGCATGAACGGTGCAGATCAAGGGACACAAGAAAAGAATAAAATATTCTTGCGAATACAAAAAGAAATTGTGAATTCTTTAATATTTTTTGTTTGTACCATTGAATTCATTGTGTTGCAATTTCTTTAAAGTACTAGCAGTCAACTATTCTAGAACAAATAAGATTTTACTGACCATATTTTTAAATTTGTTGTTATTGAGATAGCTTAGTTAGAAAATACAACCAAGGAGAGGAAAATCACAATATCGAAATGAAATGTTCTCGACATATACACTATAATCATGGTATACAAAGAACAAATAATATAGCAAAAAGAATTATCAATGTAAGATAATTAGACAATACGATACTGAACCACACATGCGTCGAAGGTCTTAGCCAAGGTATTCACCATGGGTTTCAGAATGAAAGTAATATTCCAACCTCTCAATCACTCTATATTTATAGATCATTCCAATTATCGAAAACATCTTTTATTCACCCTCTATTGGTCACCATCATTAATAATTAGATCCACAAAATTCGATATTGGCCACAATGATTGCCTATGTAACATAACAATTGTCGGTTTCATTAAAACTCGTATGTCCCGTTATTCTTATCATGTCTATTATGAGTCTTTTAGAGTCAAGACGTTTCACTGTAGAGATAACCTTATTAGTTAAAAGAGTATCAATGATTTATATATTTCGTGGGTCTGACTCATCTCTTTTTTAAGATAGAGCATGTTTTTCTTTGTTCATCGTGTGAGCCCACCAGTGCAATCGTTCCAAGTCTTGGGTCGAGTGATTTACTCGGTCCCATTAAGCTTGTTATGAAATACGAATAATTAGTGAAAGCCCGTTTGTAACATAAATATCAACTAGGAAAATACCCCACCGCAAGCAAAAGAGTACGAGGTTAGGATCAATACCGAGTCGAACGAAGAGAAGGCCCGAGTTCAAACCTTAGTGTTTAGAAGATTCATTGTATTCGTATTTCATCGTTCAAACAAAAAAACGGGCTCAAATAAAATTAGGAAGAAACATGAACATCTATTGCGAACATTCAAATTTGAGTAATTTTATATTTCGAACACAAAACAAACAAATAAAAATACAAATGAAAAAAACACGAAGATGAGCAAAACTTTAGAAATATTAATTGAACATGAAAAGGTTAAACTGGCATTCGAATAAGAGTCATAGAAAGAATGTATTGGTAGAGAAGGCAATGAAGATGATATATTAATCTTCTTGTTGCAAGAGGCATGCGTCACCCACCCCATTGGCAATTGGCAATTGGCATACATATATTTATGGTTTGTGTGTTTTTATGATTGGAAAAAATGGCAGCTTCTTCAATCCTTTGGGTTGCGTTGCTGGTTATGGTGGGCAGTGCAATGAGGAGCGATGAGGACTACGGAGTATGGGATCCCTCACCATACTTTCAACACGGTGGCGTTGCTGCTGCTCCCATTCCTCATGCAACAATTTCACATTACTGTCTATGGTAACACTAATCCTATATCTCCTCTCCATTTTGTTCAACCACCTTACTTAACACTCACAAGTCACCTGTATGGTGGGTGTTTTTCACAGTTTGCAGTCATCAAGTCACAAGAGGAAACTCTTGGTAAATCTCCCTGCTGAAGCTCACTTCAATCTCACTATTCAAAATGTTGCACTCTAACTCTAAATTGAATATTACAAGACAAATTGTGAGGAGAATATTTGGAAGTTAACAAAAGAGTGCATTTTGGAGAAGCAAATGTCGTTTTCATAGACACATCACGCTTGCTTATTCACCCAAAATCAAACTTTCAATCTATAATCTACCGCAAAACACACTCTATGGCTATGGCTATGACTATGCTCAATCCTCAACCATGGGATCAGCTGAATGAACTTTTTCAGTCAGCTCTAGACTGACCAGCACGAGAAGAGAGGATAATGCCCACAATCAGACCATACAGAGCCAGGGCTTCCGCAAAAATAAGGATAAGGATCATTCCAACGAACAGCTTTGGCTGTTGAGCATTTGCCCTGTCATACAAAAAATAATAAAAATGCATCATCAACTTAAATGTCTGATCTGATGGGATCAGTTACCTGAGTTCCGAAGCCAAAACAAAAATTTCAAGATCAATGAAGCATAATACATTTGTAAGGGTTTAATACCTCCAGTCTATGGAGATTTTAGGTGCAGCTACAGGCTTAAGACTCAGTATCATATGATATTCCATAACCAAATAACTATGATTTTTCAATTAGATGGATGACCAGGACAGAAAATTGACCAAGATAATCCCTTCTCACAAACCTAACAACACGTAATCACCGAATTATTAAGATACCACGAATGTGAACATCTTTGTTATTGAGATCATATATACCCCCATCTAACATTTCAATAAAATGGTCCGAAATTGAAACCTGATTGTATGTGTCAAATCTCACCTGACACCGGCATCACCGACGATTCCAATTGCCATACCAGCAGCGAGTCCGGCAAGACCACACGAGAGTCCAGAAGAAAGATGAGCATAACCATCAAACAAGTAATAAGATTTTGCCTTAGGATTAATACCCGTACTGATAATCACAGCGATAATCAGCCCATAAATACCCAAAACACCAGCCATAACCACCGGAACAATCGACTTCATCACCAGCTCCGGTCTCATCACACCCATAGAGGCTACTCCGACTCCACTCTTTGCTGTGCCGTACGCCGCTCCCATACCTACAGAAACCAAAATCTTCAGTAAGCACATCAATCTCCTCTCAGAATAACAAGACTATACTCTAAAGCACAAAAATATCACATGAAAAGACAAGCGCCGCTGCGGCTCCAAGGAAACCAAAGAAGGGCGCCGTTTCATCCCCACTGAAGGTCGACGACATTTTGACGGAACAAGAATTTTTCCCCGGGATGAGATCTGAACTATATAGAAACGGAAAGAAGAGGCTTCGAGTGTTTGACGACAAATTTAATTAGGACAAAGTCGGGTCGGATCCGATTAACCCAGATTTGGATAAAAACCGTGATGGGCATAAGAAATAGGGCTAATAATACATGGGCCAAATATTGTCATTATTTATTATATTTTCATGGGCTTAACTTGGGCTGGGCCTATATAAATATACCGGCATTTTTAAATATCAATATAAATTGAATCAAATAATAAGTTAATCCTCTTTAAAATCATTCCGTAACTGGTAATCTACGGCTACAGATTTTTACCGATGCCGACTAACCTGCCTCATAAATGACTTCATTCTTTCTGTCATGTGAGTCTCTCCTCTCGTGAATAAACACTGTTCTTGTGCCTCCCGAAAGAAGGGCGAGGGAGAACTGAGAATGGGTTCTGTGAATCTCAAAATTGGTGATGGAACAGCGAGATTCAAGAAACGATCTATGTGGTCGTCGGCCTTGAATTTTGTTATGGTGTTCTCGGTCATCATTACCAACGTTTTTGCTTTATATGCTTTCACATACCAATCAAGAAGCGCTACGTACAATCCTAACAACATCTCTATAATCTCAGAAAAAGTGAGCTCAATCCTAAGAGAGATTGAATCTTCTCAGAAAAAGCTAAACCAGATGGAGAAAGAGGTCCTGGGTTACGAAAGCGAGGATCTTTCGAAACCCAATGTTGCAAATGAGCTAAAGAACTTCCTGAACCGACAGCAGCTCCCACTAGGGAAAGATTCACGAACTGGCCTCACTGAAATGGTTGCTTCTGTTGGGCATTCTTGTGGGAGATCTATAGATTTGTTATCCCAATTCATGGAATATAAAGTAAATGGATTGTGCCCCGATGATTGGAGTATCGGCCAAAAATTGATTCTTCAAGGATGTGAGCCTTTGCCCCGAAGAAGGTGTTTTGCTAGGACAATGCCTAAGGCTGGTCTTCACCCTTTACCTGCTTCTCTGTGGAGCAATGTTAGTGAAAAGATTTATAGCTGGAGTGGTTTAGCATGCAAGAATCTTGGTTGCTTGAATAGTAAGAAATTGAATAGAGATTGCGCTGGATGTTTTGATATCACGAAAGAAAAAGTAAAATATGTTAGAGCCTTAAGCAAGAATGATTTCCTTATTGATGATGTGTTAAGTATGGGAAGTGGTGGAATTAGGATAAGTTTTGATATTGGTGGTGGTTCTGGTAGTTTTGGAGCTAGAATGGCTGAAAGGAATGTAACTGTAGTTACTGGTACATTGAATGTGGACGCCCCTTTTAATGATTTCATTAGTGCAAGAGGTGTGTTTCCATTGTATTTGAGCATGGATCAAAGGTTTCCTTTTTATGACAATGTGTTTGATTTAGTGCATTGTGGGAATGTACTTGATGTGGGAGGTAGGCCTGAAAAACTGGAGTTTCTTATGTTTGATATTGATCGTGTTCTTAGAGCTGGTGGTCTGTTTTGGTTAGACAATTTTCTATGTTTGAGTGATGATAAGAAACAAGGTTTAACACGTTTGATCGAACGATTTGGTTATAAGAAGCTGAAATGGGTTGTGGGGGAGAAGATAAATGGTTCAGGGAAGCAAGAAGTGTATTTATCTGCTGTTCTACAGAAACCTGTAAGGGTATAGAGCAAATGCGAATCCTTACATAAAGTTCAAATTTATCTCAATCTTCTGGTTTTCTATAATGGGATTATGTATGTGTAATTCACTTATTTTTTATATTTTCTCTAATGAAAGATTGAATTGTCTGCATTAATACAAGAGTTGAGTAAATTAACATTATTCGGAGAGTTTAGGTTTTGCTTGAAAAATGAACATGATGATCATATGAAATGTCACTCTGCGAGCTTCATGGAACAAATTGCTTGTGTTACCATGTTAGCTAAGCAACAACTGACAAGCAGATAAGAAGCAGATCTTTCCACTAAGAAAATGCACTGGTTTTCTTCAGTCAGCTCCTGTTTCCCTCAAAAAATCAGGATCTGGATCTAGCCGGTAACAATCTATGTTAAATGGACATTGCTACCGAGACTCGGGGATTCGAATTTGTTAAAAAATCTGATTCGTTAATATTATCAATTATTTTTTAATTAAAATATAAATTTAAATTAAGGTGTGTGGTTAACATGATTTATAATTAACAATACAAAAACTATCATTTATCTAATTATATTATATAAAATAATAAATTATGACCACAAAAATATATGATAATTAATGTTTAAAACCGGTAAAATATAAAAATAGTTAGTATAGACCATATTATATCTCAATAATATCGATATGTATAGTTAATTTTTTAAATATTAATGAATTATATTAATATATATAAATAATGATTATTTCAAAATAAATAATAATAAATTTAAATATAAAAAACGAACTCGTATCCAACAAATGTCCTAAGAGAATCGATATCCAATATGAGTCCGACTTGGATTCGGCACGTCGGAGAAGAGTCCGTTTAATGTAGGTAACAATAATCTGCACCACTAAATGAAAAAAACTAAATTAATTACACTATTGTCATTGTCACAATACAACATGGTCTTTCAAGATTTGCCGGGCGAGGTCCAATGCACCACTGCTTTTATAGATTAAGTGCAGATTGTAAGCTGCTTCTCGACGAAGACTGCAGTATCCAGTGGCAGTCTTGGGGATAGGAGCTGGTTTCTCATTGGGAAGTGTAGGGATTGGACAGTCGTGGGGTTGAAGGGCTAGAACCTTCTCGTAGTATTTCACAGCAAAAGAAACAAGACCCACATGATGATATGCTCTTGCNCAGCATTCACCTTGAGGCGGGGGAACGGCGACCGGAGGTTGATTGTAGTAACTCATAATATTCCGTCTGCCTTCTTTTCCGACAAAACTCACTCTCCGCTTTCAGTTTGTTTCTTCCCTTAACTGACTCACCCTTTCTTTTAACTTGTATATAATTTCATTTTTAATCATCATATTAAATAGTAAACCTTATTTAATATAAAAATATTGGAAATTAAGGGTTAATAATGTGTTTCTTTGGGTTGGCGTTAGAAACTCAAAGGAGTTCAACGTAATTTTCCACAACGTGATTTTTAAATTGTGGTGTGTTCACCCTTATTTTTCTGCGTTTGGGCCACCGCTGCTAAATAGCAGCTACCATTCCAACGCGATTTTGTAAAAGACTAAAATATCCTTATTAGTAATACATATTACTTAATGTTTTCATTATATTAAATTTATCAGATATTTTTATATCGGTGTAATACCGACTGGTATCGCCTAGTATCATGTTACTATCGGATCCCGAATTTTCTCTAACCATAAAAAATAATAAAATATTATTCAATGTTTGCATACAAGATGGTATACCATCAAATTTATGGAAGTATCAATATTTTTTTTCTACAATCCGTTACCAGATATTAGGGTTGATATCAGAGTTTTACATGGTCTGACCCTAAAAAATTATTTTTTTTTAAAAAAATAAATTAAAAAAAAAATGGGTACCGCCCAGTATACCAGTCGTATCGCTCATATCATTCTGGATCGGTACAGAATTTTGGACTGGCATGAAAACATCGATATTATTATTTTAATTTTTTTTAATGTTAAAAAAATAAAAAATGGTACCGACCGACATACCACCGTCTTAACCAATATGAAAATTTTATATTTATCTCTCGTTATCAGACTTTTCAGGTTAGACCAATGTTTTCATACTGACCGGTATACAGCCGATATACTGGTGGGTATGGCGAATAACGGGTGGCACCGATATTTCGATAGGTATCTGGTTTCCTGGTCTGAACCCGAGTTTTTCGAGTCGACCAGGAAAAAAAAATTTTTATTTAATAAAAAAATAAAAATTCGTACATGCCGTACCGATCCGGACCGAAACGGTAAGCTGGACCGGTATGAAAACATTGGATTACACTATCTTATCTTGAGGGTAAATATGTATTTTTACTAAAATCACGTTCATTATACCGCTTTTTTTACAAAACAAATTTTAAAATCATGTTATTATAAATGCGTTCAACTCACCACAGTTTATCTCACCACACTTTACCGCATTTTCTTAACCTTGTACCAAACAAGCCCATTGTTTTACGTCCAGATGCACATTTCTCGAACTTGAAATATCAATTTTGTATAATTTTTCGTATAAAAGACTTATTTGCATAATTTGTGAACATTGACAACTAATACTGCGAACGAAAAATATTTACAAACTTAACGGAAAATCATGTGTTAAATACTATGGGTAAAAAACAAACGGTTTTGATAACTTGAAGGGTCATGCCTGCAATTTCATAAGTTGGAGGGTATAACTTTTACACAACTCGTAAGTTGGGGGCTATTTATGCAATTTTCTCTATCATTTTTATACAAATTCTACCAATATACAAATTTTTATATTATTATATTTATATAATTTTATAATAATGACGTATTTTGAATTTATATATTTATAACACAATTAAAACTTCTTTTGAACCCAAATTTTTTTCCACAATATGTCACACCTAATAAAATGAAAAACATAGAGTACTCAACTAAAAAATAGCAACCCACAATCAAACGATAGTCACATAAAAAAATAAATGAGAATTAAATGAATGTATAATATATTTAAGAATTCTATTCAAATTCAATAATTAAAGTATTTTTCCAACTATTCTGCAAAATCAATCCAAAACAACAAACTTGAAGATATCAAATATTTAGTAAAATTAACAACCCAACAAATAAAAATCAAACAATAATCACATAAAACTTACTAAAGTTATTTGAAGAAAAATAAAGGAAAAAATAAAAGTAAAATACACATCTTAGAGTTTATAGTAAAACTTAAATGGTAAAATAAGAAATAAATATTTAATACAAAAATCCTATAATTTATTATCTTATTAGTTGGGTTTTTTTTAACCAAATTCAATACCATATAGGTCGGTATGGTACCTGATATTGCTCGGGGTTATTTATGTAATTATGATAATCCCGGGCTCGTCTAACGTGGCTAAATGGTATTTTTGATTTTCTATTATATGTATTAGCGGTGTGATTTTGGGGGTAATCTCGTAATTTGGGCATCCCGGGCGTATGTATGAGGATTCTGATGGTGTTTTGAGCTGCTCTGGATGATTTCGGTCTGAAATGATGCCAGGGGTATTTTCATAATTTGGCATTCGGAGAGCTCGTTGGAGACCTTACACGATATTTTTGGCTACCTCCTAAGCATTTGGAGACGATCAACTGGTAAAAGAGTATTCCTGGGTATTTTCTCGGCATTACGTGTTATTCATGTTTGATCGGGGTGCATTTTTGAAGTTCCGGGACGCTATGAAACTTATTTCGTTTTAATTGGGTATTTTCTAAGTAAGTTTGGTTAATTTGATTAGAACTGGGCTTTTGGACCTTAAGTTAACTTATTGGGCCGAGCTTTTCTATAAATATAAGACCCTAGGCCCTAGAAAAGAGTTCAGACTCTTGGCACGCTTCCCAATGCTCCCAATTTTTCCAGTTTATCCCCCAATCGCGACTTTTTGCCAAAAAGTCGCTAGACCCTCATTGAAACCCATGACTCGCGACATTTCGCTCAAAAAGTCGCGAGAATATGCATCCATGCCCATAGTCGAGAGATTTCGTCACATGCCCCCCTCACTCGCGACTTTTCGTCACTTACTCCATGGAGTCGCGACTTTTCGCCCTCATCCGCGAGTTTGTGCACATGATCGCGACATTTCGTATCTACTCGCGAGATTTCGTCACATTCCCCCCTCACTCGTGACTTTTCGCCCTCATCCGCGAGATTGTGCACATGGTCGCGACATTTCGTATCTACTCGCGAGATTTTGTCAATATCTCGCGACTATCTTGGTCCACGGCGCGACGGAGTGGATTCGATCGTTTTTCCTACCGTTTTCATTCGGATTATCATTATGTCATGATTGTACTTGTATCATTTGATTATTATAGTGAAAACCAATGTAGAGCTTCGCTCTCCCGAGGACGTAAACCCACACATTGTGGACCTAACCTAGTATATCACTCGTGTTCCCACAACAATTAAATTTCGAGTAATTAAAAATTGACTGATCTAAAACAAACTCTCTAAGATATTTTTAGACGAGATCAGTACCGCTATATCAACTTAAGCTGATATTTACTGTAATATACCAGTCGAGGTGACTATCATGCTAGGAAATGTGTTCGTAATTCGAAAATCCGAAAAGAGATAAACTACCAATGAAATTTAAAAAATGGGGTACAATACTGGGTTACCCTCACACAGAAGTAGACGAAACTAACACCGCAATTAGAAAATTTTTTTAGAAACATCCTAACCTCTATGGAAGACTTAATTGGGCCTTAGTCCAAACTTTATAATTGAACTTGAGGGAATCTTGAAATTGTCTCATATTAGTTAGATATGTGTTATTGATTATATTTATAATTGTAGGAAATATAATTATATAATGGTTTGATCAAATCTTTTAAATGTGTGATATCCTCCCATTAATCTCGTTCGTTCAAGCTATCCCATCGTAATATTGGTCATGCTCTACAATTTCAACATGACATCGGAGTTGATTGGGTTCATTTCAATTTGCAAGTCCAAACCTTATAATTGAACTTGAGGTTGTTGAGTTTGTCTAGTAGTGGTTAGAAAAGTAAGATTGATTAGATTTATAAAGGTGAAGAATGACATCATATAACGATTTTGATCATAAATATGTGTTATCGTTCCCTTGATCACATTCGTTCACATTCTCGTATCATTTAAGAGAAGAGACTCTAAAATTTCAACGATAGGCTATGTTCATTAGCCTTAGAGTAACGGACATTAATGCCCATTAATCAGTCGAACAGCCGAATCCACGATAGGCCCATTAATTCCTCTCTAAAGAACTGGCGGTATTTGATAGCCTGCTCGTACGCCCAATAGGCTTCCATGATGTTATGATCTTACGTTGTAATGGGAGAAATAGACCAAAGAGTGAGGTAGAAATGAGGGAGAAGTAGATTGAAGAAAATAGGAGAGAGGCAGCACAGCCACCCAAAGGAAGGAATAGGGAATGGGAGAAACGATAAGGTAGAGAGAAGGGAGAGTAACTTGAATTTGGATAATTGATTCGATAATTGTAACATAATATAATTTGGGTTTTATATATGTAGTAAGGGTGTGTTTGGTTCATGAGATGATTTTGTGTAAGATTAGATTAATTTTAAACCGGTGGGATAAAATTATATGAGAAAATGGTTTAAAATAATACTAGATATGTTTGGTAAATGATATAATTTTTAGATAAAATAATATAGAAGTTTGTTTGATTGACAAGATAAAATTGTATATAGCAAATGACTTTATTGTCCTCATTTTTCAAACATGTAATAAATGGATTTTTTACCGATGTGCGACAAATTCCAACACACATCAATTAAAGGGAAGATCGTACTCGTGCTCTATATCGGTTTTGCCTAAATTATAGAAGATGCTAATAGCTGACCTCGTTCTGTGATAATTCCAGCAAAAGACTTCTCCTTTCGTGGTTTAACAACAACCAGAGCTCCAACATTGTGCTGAGTCATCTGTAAACACAAAAGGGAAGTGAATTCCAGAGTTTCACATCAAAGGGAATGTTGTGTTAAGAAGCACCGATTTGACAGCATCATAAACAATGTCATTTGTAGTGCACCAAAGCTAGAACAAATATCAATTTTTTTTATCAAAACAATGATTTTTAAATAATTTTTTGAAATCAAACCTATAACATAATATATTTCATATCAAATAAACTAAAAACACATACAACAAGTACATTTCAAATCAAATACTTAGCAAATATAAACCGTTTAGCCAAAAATATCAAAAGTAAGAACATCAACCATCATCGAGAAAACTTCCATTACTTAGATAATAAGTCCTATATGTTGCGCTTTGCTACAATAGACGAGACCAAAGCAACCTTTTCATCATCTTCTGCACCGAAGAACAATTGAAGCATGTGGGAATCTTTCACAATTATCTCAGCTACATTAAGACGTTGAATGACAGTCAAACCAAGATGCATTTGACGAATTATCCCCAACACCTCGCGTTGCTTTGCTGCATAGTCAAATTCGAATCCAAGCTTAGAAGAAATGTCCGCAAGTCGTGCATCAGTCATTTTTTGAATGTTGACCATGGTTGAAATGAAGTCTTCCCTTGAATTTTCAGATCTAACTCTTTTTCTCGTGCTTTTTTTCTTAGATTGCTCACTTGCACGTGTAGCACTACCAGTAGATGTTTCTACTCGAGTAGAAGAGTCTTCAACATCATGAACATCATTCATGTTGGCAAAAAAATCAAAATTTGATTCAAATGTGTTGGCACTTGATGTAGTTATCAACAACTCCTGCACTGCAACATGAAAATCACAAGATTTCTCCCCTGTTGCACGATCTTTCCCGAATATCTCAATCCAATCATGGTAAAATGGCCAAGGTTTGTATCTGATGCCCTTAGCTTGTGGCATATTCTGCCGCATATACAAAAGTGTGTCAAAATTTTAAAACTAATTCATATAATAAGACATAAAAGACATATAATTGCGGTAACATCATACCTTCACAAGTTCTTCCCAAACTTCTTCAGTTACATCTATCATTTTGGTTGTCTCATTCCATCCGACACCTGATTTTGCAAGAATACTCACCAATATTGAATACGATTGCTTCCATGTATGCATCTTAGAAAGAATATGTGGTTGCATTCGTATGTCACTGTCGGGGCAATGCTTTAAATAAGTTTGTTCGAGAATATGATGATATCCCATCTTAAATCCATTGTCTGCTTTCCAACCAATAGCCACAATTTCTTTTAATGATAGTATCAGCCATTTCTCCTCTGCAAGTGTCCAAGCTCGCTTTGATTTTGTTTTTGTATTTGGTTCAACACTCATTATCACTCTCAAATATAAGAGAGTAATTAATATAACATAAAGAATAATAAAACATTTAAATCACATACTAAACATATCAACATTTAAATGCATAATATTTAAATCACATACTAAAGATACCAGATTAAAGTAAAACATAATACTTAAGATTTCAAAGCAAGACATAAAATTCATCCTTAAATTCAAGCAACATTTTTAGATCATACATAAAACACGATTCTACATGTAGCACAATCGTCTTCTACTGGAATTATATTAATTCTATCTAGTCTCCATCCATTCATTATACATAGATCTTTTCATTTCATCTCGCCAATTCGACCACATAGTTGTAGAATCCATTGTCGAAATAAATTCATCAACATCATTTTCATCATTATTTTCAAGCTCTTCATGCAATGCCTCTAGAGGATCATTTGACATTTCAGTTCGTATAAAATTATGGAGAAGTCCACATGCTAATATTATGTGATTTTGGGTTTCAATGGGATAGAACGAAGGACTTCGAAGAATAGTCCATCGCATCTTCATTAAACCCCAAGCTCTCTCGATGATATTGCGGGCTTTAGCATGCCTCATGTTGAAATATTCCCTAGGATTTTGAGGAGCTAAAGATCCAGTCCCCCACTCCTTCAAATGGTAACGAACTTATCTATATGGTGTCAAGAAACCTTCACAATTTTTATAACCATTATCACATAAGTAGTAACATCATGTATAGATAAAAATACATTATATGATATTTTAATATTTAACATTAAAAATTCAGTAAAAATGATACCTCTAGGTACACGAAGACTACCACTTCTAAATAATGTATCACTTAAAACTCTACTATCAGCGGCAGAGTCTTCCCATCCAGAAAGTATATACACAAATTTCATTTGAGTATCATAAACTCCTAAAACATTTATAGAAATGCAACCTTTTCTGGTTATATATCTTGGTTTATCTTCAGTTCTTACTCTAACAGGAATATAAGTTCCATCTATAGCTCATAAACAACCCTTTTTAAAGTAGAACAACGAAACATTACTCATTTGTATACATTCCAAATAATTATATAAAAAGAATGATAACAGAAAAATATAAATACCTCAAAATATTTCCAACTTGGTGGTGCATTTTCATTTGCAATTGATTGAGGGTTGACTAAAAGTAGAGGATGAAGTCTAAGTAACGCAAGAAGAACGGTGTGAAAATATTTGCTTATTGTCTCTTTTGACCTTTTAAAATCATGTCCCCGAATACGTATTTTTTTATAATGCGACGATACTCCTAAAAATATTGCTAGCTTTTCTGGTACCGTGATATATTTAGAATCACTTAAACCACCCACATGTCTTAATATCAAACATAATCTCCCAAATACATTTCTACTCATCCGCAAATTACTAATACAATCAACATCATTGTCATATATTAGATCATGTAAATGACTTAATTGTCGAGGGACTCTATCTATCATACTATACCTACGTCTTGTAGGTCGACATTCTTCATTTTGTTTATAGAAGAACAAATAACTCGTCATATACATATAATAAATATATGACCTAAGAATTTCATGTAACATCATTAGTATCCCAATATTTGAGTGAGTAGTCATTCTACATAAACAAACATACACAATAATAGTTAACGGTTCAAAATTTCAGAATCTAAAATCATAAATAAAACTTATAATCCATAGAGAAAATGAAAAGATGTGTATAATAAAAATTGAAAACATAAATTAAGAGAAATTAAGAAGTATCAAACACTTAAAAAACTCAAAAACCTAATTACAAAAGTATTCGGCATATTCAAAGAGTCAAAAAAACTCTAACCTAATTTCTAAAATCATTCACCCGACCATGTAAATCAACAGATTTGAGAAGGTTCAAGTATCAAAATACTCATATATCAATTCTAATATACCAGTAGAGCACACTCATATCAACGAAATGCAAGCTTACCTCCTCAGATCTAGATTAGCAAAACTGTGAGAAATGGAAAACGTGAAATGTGTCTTGACTTTTTCTACTAATTAAAAAGTGAAGCAAAGGGCATTTCGATCATTAATTGAAAGTAAACCTCATGTGATTATTTTATCATATCAAATATATGAGATAAATTAATTGTATAAATAAGGGATTGGATGATACAAAATAAGATCGGTATAATTTAATCCTACATACCAAACACATCAATATCCGGATTGATATTATTTATATCATACAATACCATCAACCAAACACACCCTAATTGTACAATTCTAGTATTCTCTTAGGTTAAAAGTTTATTAACTTCAGTCCATCTACTAAGTTCGAATTACGGATCGTCAGACTATCATCCTACTGGACATCAGAACTCCATGGCGCATCTGCATTTTAAAATACCAGGTATTCTGCATCTTCAAAAACCACGAGCACCTTTGTCAATTATTTAGCTTTTAAAAAAATATTTACTTTTGTTTTTATTTGGAATGATACAATATTCCTTTTAAAATGTAAGAAACTCACACGTAGGTAGATAGAAAACAAGAGTACCGCAAGTATTTTCATAGTACGTTATTTATAGTCAAATGCAATCAAAAAACATTCTCCATAGTTTCATGCAGTCTGTTCCTGTTTCTGGGATTTGTAAGCTTCATTGATACTCACTTATGGTTTCTCTTTTTATGTTAGCTATTCTGGTGCTTTGAAATTTTCAGGTCCATCCGTGGCCTTAACTATTTTTAGTTAATTCATCAAGATTGACCTTCTTTCTGTTAGTCTGTTCTGTTTCTTTTAGTTCTTATACTTTATGATTTCCCCTCTCTAGTCATATGTATAAGCGTGTGGTAAATATATGCATGTGTATCTTCTGATCCAACCGTTAGTTGATTTCTTGGTGGGTTATGAGGTTATTCTGAATGTTTCTTCTTTGTCTCTTTTCCTGGAACCTGTGCGTTTCACATCTGGCCAAATTTGTTAGAATACTTGATGTCAAATGATGTTTTATCTTCTCTATCGTTGTTTCCTTGATTTTGATTGAAAATTGATGGGGTGAAATATCTCGGGCTGTACACCAATATGTTGAATGGTCAACAGAAATTTTCAGACCATTGGCGAAAGTAATCTGATAACTGTCCCATAATCATAGTCCAAACGTCATTTAGCAAAAAATAGTCATGTTATTGTAAAGCTTCAAACTTTTAGAGAGTTCCATTTGCTAGTTATCAATAATGCTAGTGTTGCATATAAGCGAGTTGGTTTTGTTGAAAAAACTTTGTTATGTATGTTTGTAAAGTATTATAATTAAATCCTGCCACTTCATAGTTTTGTAGTGTCTAAGTTGCATAAGTTTGATCGTAAAATCAAAATAAATGATTCATGATGGTTTGTAGGCTGATATAGCTGTTGCCAAAAGCTTTGGAACATGAGTTTCTTGGATTTATTCATTACTTCTTCTATGCCGGTTCTAAAAATGCTTCTGATGACTGGGCTGGGATCTTATCTTGCACTAGATCGTGTAAATGTCCTTGGAGATGATGCAAGGAAGCATTTGAATAATGTGAGTCACTCTCACTTGCATACAAATGAACTACTCTGAACTTGTAATCCACATTGTTCAAAGAGATTTATTAGATGTCTTCTCTAACAGATAACATTTTTCGTATTTACTCCTGCTCTTGTCTTCAGCAACTTAGCCAAGACAATAACATATGACAACATGGTTAAAATGTAAGCTTTATTATGATTTTGTTCATTATCTTTTTCAGATCTTTCTAACAAACTTTGCAATGTGAACATCATAAATTAGGAGTATCTTGCAGGTGGTTCATGCCAGTCAATATTCTAATCACATTCATAATTGGGTCAATTCTTGGTTGGATAATCATTCATGTAACAAGAGCTCCTCCACATCTCCGAGGGCTTATTATAGGTTGCTGTGCTGCAGGTATTTCTTAGATGTATTTACATTTTGTGAACAAACCATTGAGTTATATTTGCTCATCAAGACTCTAAAGATTTAATGCATGACTCAAAAGGCAACATGGGGAACCTGCCCCTCATCATTATCCCTGGGGTTTGTAAAGAGAGAGGGAGCCCTTTTGGGGATCCTGAGATTTGCTATACTTTTGGAATGACCTATGCTTCTCTTTCGATGGCGGTACGAAACAACATAATATAGTTTCACACTATAGTCATTTCTTCATTTTCTTTTTGTTTCATGCTTAGATTGGAGCCATCTACCTCTGGTCGTATGTGTATAATATAGTTAGATTATCTTCAAGTATGAACTCAAGGAAAGTTGAAATAAGTGACTCTCCGGCTGATGTGTCTTCAAATCAAAGTTTGGTTTCTTCATCATCAAGCAGTTTGGCAGAATCATTAATTTCTTCCAAGAACATGGTATCTGAAGACGATGAATGTCAGTTGACTCCATCTGAACTTGGATTCCAGAATAAGAAGCATTTGGTAATTAATTCCCTTGTTCGAAAAAAAAAACTTTTCTTATGAGAATATGTTAAAAATATACTTTACACAGGCTCATTTTATCGATTCCACAAGGAGGAATACAGTGATACTCATAAGAAAGATGAACCTTAAGAGATTGTTTGCTCCATCAACGACAGCTGCGGTATTATTTCATTTTATTGTGGAAAATTACTTCCATCATGCTTTGTTATTGTGTAATCACCTAAAAGTTTGAATAAAGGATGGAAGATTATTTAATGTCTGTGTATGTGTGTACAAAGATTGCAGGATTTGTAGTGGGTCTTGTGCCTCAAATTAGACATCTGATGGTAGATAATGCAGCACCTCTGAGGGTTCTCCAAGATACCGCACTACTGATTGGGTAAACATTTGAGTGTAGTTGTTGCTAGTACCAAATCAAGCCTAATGTTGCTTATATATTGCTGCAGGGAGGGGGCTATTCCTTCAGTTTCAATAATTGTGGGTGCAAACCTTCTGAAAGGTAGATGTTAATTTCATCTTCATTGCGGTGGAGTTTATGCTGTTGTGTATTTCCTTCAGGTTTAAGAGGATCGGGGATGCATAAGTCAATCATCTTCGGTATAATGTTCATCCGTTTCATAGCCTTACCGTTGTTGGGGATTGCCATTGTCAGAGCAGCTCGAAGTTTCGGTTTTGTGCCACATGATAGTCCATTGTATCATTTCATTCTTTTGTTGCAGTTCGCTGTTCCACCTGCTATGAACTTGGGTAAAGATTTTCAAAACGGGTCGGTATTTCACCATTTAATTGACACATTACCTTGTCATGTTAGGAACAATAACACAATTGTTTGGAGCGGGTGAGAGCGAATGCTCTTTGATCATGTTGTGGTGTTATTCCTTTGCTTCTGTGTCTCTAACACTTTGGTCAACATTATTTTTATGGCTCGTATCTCAAATGTANCGGTGTTGCTTCAGCGATTAGAACTGAACTCAACACTGCTTCTGCTGAACTTCGATCTATAGCATCCAGAAAAGATCCTAAGAAGTTCCTAACCGTAAGTCCATTTTGTTTAATTTTGCATAAACACCTTATTAGCAGTGACGTTGGCTTTCTAATTTTATGTTCTTGAATTATAGGTAGTAGCTTTTCTATGGTTCCTTTCAGTTCTAGGTCGCCAATTCAGCTTCCTCACCCTGTTCTACATCTGTAAGTAACATCAACTTTGCTTCCATACTTATATCTTAGAAATGAGGAAATTTGTATCCCATTGCAAAACTTAAGTAATTGGCTACCATGTTAATGTACAGGTTTTTTAGTGCTGCACACGGTGCCGGTATTGTACGAGAAGTATGAGGACCAGGTTGATGTGTTTGCTGAAAAAGCCGAGGCCGAACTGAAAAAACAGTATGCTGTTTTTTATGCAAAGTTTTTGAGTAAAATCCCAAAAGGTTTACTGAAAGATAAGAAATTTGCTTAAATCAATGTGGTGCATCTAGATTTGTGGTTGTGGTTATTTCCCTTGTTTTCGTAGCAATGTGGCTTATACTATGCTGAGTTTCACTTGCAGTTTGGTAGTTTCAGTTTGTTCTACCAACTCTTAGGTTTCTTTTTGTGAGGTTTTTGAGCCAATAAATCTCTTCTGATTTGATCCATTGAACCACTCAATAAAATCAAGGCAATGTATTGCTGTTCTTCCCAACTTGGCATGTAGATATCTCTTTAACAGAACTTAAATCAACTTGGACATGTTTGGCTACCGGTGGATCCGAAAACTTGAGATATTGCTCTATTATGTCATCTGCATTCCAAATTAGCTTACGAGGCCATCGCCTAGTCTTCGGTCTCTTATTGCTGATAGCAATCGCCATATCATTAGGGAAGAGACGTCGGAGAACGAAGGCATGGATGATCGTATTCACAAGCAACGCTGCAACTGTAAGTGTAGCTACAGTACATAGAATGAGAGTTAAAGCCTTTGTGATATGATTATTTGCATAATCTGTGTATTTGATTGTAGCAATTGCAGCTCCTGTCATTGGGAAAGTGTAAGCCCACCAAGACAATGAAAACCTGTAGAATTTCACTAGTTTGTTAACTCCAATATCATCTTATCAACTTGAGAGGTGAAAAACTTACTTGAATCCATGGAACAACTTAGCTCGAACAGCCTGAAACGAAGGAATAACCGAGTGTTAGCTTCGAAATTTACCCGAATTCATGCAAAATGGAAAGGTAAAGTAACTAACCAGTGAGAAATAAAGGAAAAGAGCAATGAAGTAAGGTATTTGTGATCCATAGCCAAATGATCCTGTGATTTGAGACCAGGACATTGAAGCAACGCTCGGTGCAGCAACGAAGAGGAAGAAAACCGGATGAAGTTCCCTCGGGAGCATCTCAGTCGTCGGAAGACGTTGATAAAGAGTAACAAAAAGCACGGTGTAATGAGCTAATCCGACAGCAAAAAAGAAGATAGGACCTTCCTTTAGATGCATTGATGCTCCAAGTAATGCACCAACAAAGTTTCCAACAATAGCAAGATGATTCGAGGGGTTCGCAATCTTCGAAAGCTGTCGATCCCCGCCCGACATCCATTCTCCGTATATCTTAAGCTCAAGACAGAAAAAAGGAGTCATGAGAATATACCAAATGAAGGAAGGCAAAGCTTTGGCGATCAATGGTGGAAGTCCGAGGCATAGGAAAAAAATGGCGATCCATGGAGCGAAGAAGAAATTGACACGTATCGGGTGGTGATACTCACGACGAACAGCTTCGAAGTAGAAAATGATCTTGAGAATATATGTTGATGAGACGAGTATGACAAGAACAACGGCAACTAGCCAGATTACGAGGTTGATCATTGGACTTATATGAAGGTATTTTGTTGAAGATGATAATGCAAGAATCTTCCACATTATAGCTTGGCTACCGACTCCTAAACAAATACCGAAAGACGAAATCGGAAAACGAAGAAGAAAAGGCCATTTCTTGTCTTTTGGAAGAACTGTTTCCTCTGCAGGCTACATTCAAACAAATATCAAATCTCTTTACCTATCCATTTTCATCGAAAATTCACCGAAAACACTCGTAAAAATGATCGTACCTTTAGAGTTTCAAGCTCAGGTCCTTCTAAAGCATCCAAGTATCGTTGTACAGGTAAAGTTTCAGGAGCAGGAAACTGAAAATCTTGCTCAATTTCAGCAAGATTACCACGAAAATTCGATAATTGTCTATGAAATGTTCCTGGCCGAGTTCTGAATGATTCGAAACTTCTCGTTTCATCGAGATTCGATTCAATATTAGCTTCACACGAAGATGATAACATACTAATAGAAACAAATGATTCTCCTTGAAACTCAGAAACATTCTTCACCTCTTTGGCTTCCTAAGAAAAACAAATCACACCTTCAAAAGATTAACCAAATGCTCAACTACAACAACAAACAAATTCCTAACTTACATATTGTAACTTAATCTCCTTAACCTCATTCGTCGCAATATTCGGCATCACAGACAAGGAATCCTCAACTCCCACTTTTCTATTCTCCATAACAAGTAACTAAAAATTTGAAATTCAATCAAAACTGAGAAAATAAAACAATTCTGAGAAGAGGACATGTTTCTCCTTGCTACGAAGAACTATTTATATCATTACAGAGACTTAAAAGATGACAAACGTGTCGTTTTTGGATTCAGCAGTAAATTTTAGCATATTAGAAAAATGTATGCCTAAAAGCAGGGTCCCAGTTCATTACTCGACACTTGCACAAACCTACAGTTACTAGACACAGTGTTATTTCCAAGATATTTAAAAATGTTTACTTTGTTAACCAGTAAGATATCTTTAGTCCCTCTTATCTTATTTGTTTCCTTTTATTTTCTTATGGTTTTGCAGAAAACCTCTTTTGAATATCCAAACGTCACTTTGACTCACTTTAGCAGATGTGCAATAAACACAAGTTCACTAATGATAAAACATGTCAAGCGCAATAACAACGAGAGAACGTGAACGAACGGGATTAAGAATAGGAAGTCACACATTTAAAAAACTTGAAAAAGTCATTACGTAATGGAATTTTCGCACTTATAAACATAATCAATCTCACTTCTATAACCGATGTGGGACAAAATCCAACACTCCCCTCAAGTCTTTTAAATATGTGGGTTCTTTCCCTTAATCGTGTTCGTTCACGCTCTCCCGTCGTAATTTCGGCGAGACTCTATAATTTCAATATGGTATTAGAGTTTGTTCGATTCATTTCAAGTCAAATCCTTATGGTTAGACTTGAGGGGAGTATTGGAATTTGTCTTACGGTTATAGAAGTGAGATTGATTAGGTTTATAAGGCTGAAAATTCCATTAGATAATGATTTGATCAAGTTTTTAAATGTGTGGCTTCCCGCGTTAATCCTGTTCGTTCATGCTCTCCATCGTTATTTCGGCTAAGACTCTATAATTCCAATATTCCACGTAACTAATATAAGAACAGGGTAACAATAACTCATCTCTGAAGGGATCTGATTAAAATTCCCAGTTAGCTTTTGTTGTATTTGGTGCTTCTCCTTGAGATCCTACAGAAATAATTAGAAGGTTAGGGTTTAGCAATCTCTGAAAGGTCAAGAGCATCTTGGAAAAGCTAAAAGAGGTCAGAAATCAAGAAATCTAGAAGGTTAGGATTTTAAGACTCCTGATGAACTTTGGTTACAGAGAAAACCAAAGTATAATCACTTGAGAGTGTTCAGGTGCAAGGTCAAAATACTGGTTCCCAAGGAACAGAGGAAGAAATTGGATTCACACTCCCAGACCGGAGTGTTTCTGGGATATGGTGAAAATGAATTTGGCTACAAGCTTTGGAATCCAACCGAGAAGAAGGTCATAAGGTCGAGGGATGTGGTATTTTTCGAGGATGAAAATATCACCGATGTGACTTCCGGATCCAAGGGGACGGATCCTGTGAACATTGAAGAACCCTGGTCGACATTGTCGACCGACACTAAGGAAGGCCGATCGGCAACGCTGATCGACACTAATGATGAAGGATTGGCATCGCCGATCAACATTGAAAGTGATGATGAGGCTGATGCTGAAGCTCCAGCTGAAGCTCCTGAACATTGTCAACAGCACAATCAGCAATATGAAGTGCCGATGAGTGAACAGAGAAGGAGTGCCAGAGTGAGACACCCTTCCAACAAATACCCAACAAGTGACTAAGGCTGGAAGGAGGAGATTGTTGGGTCCGATCGTCAATTTGGGAAGAAGGAAGTTATCGGCACCTTTGGGAGGAAAGTGTCGATCGACACTTCTAGGAGTTGGGTCCGATCATCACCTTTGGGAAGAAGATGACGATCAACACTTTCCCAACTCTGTAACCAGCTTCTTGATTGGTTGATTGACATGTGTCAATCGGCATTAATTGAGCATGGTCGCCATAAAGATAACGATCGGTACTAGGTTCTAGTCTTGAGAGCGGTAAAACTTCGGTGATGATCGGTCAGCCGAAGAGGGTGCACTGAGAGGGGTCGACAAAGATTAGTGGACTTTAACCCTAAACGTCCACCTGCAACCATTATATAATGGGTGTCAGTCGCTTTAATGCTGCATCATCATCTCAAAATTATCAGAAAATTATCAAAATTAATGAGAGGGTTTAGAACATTCTGTCTGTGTGTTTGATTTTAAATTGCACAAGAACTCGATAGTTCTTGTGACTGTAATCTTTGTGTTATTTTCGTGATAGTAAATTGATCCGGAGGTGGTCCGTGGTTTTCTCCCGGTACTCGGGTTCCACGTAAATTTCTGTGTTTTTTTTTCCCATTCCACATCTGATTTTTGCTAAGTTTAATCGGTAAAACGAATCGTAAATTCTATTAAAAGCTAACATATATGTTGATTAAGACCTATTGGATTTGTTTAAAAGTCAAATGAAGATAAAGGTGGAGTATTGTGAGTTGAAATCGTTATTTTGTTAATATACATAAAAAAATAATTACGATTAAAAAATCATGATTTGATAATCGCTGTAAAAACAAACTATATATATATCGTAATTTTGGAAATTATTATAAAACAAGAAGAATTCTCTAATTCATATCACACCGAAGATTATCGTTTGAGTTGTATATTAGGATGTAGGGTTCGAATAATTTTGTAAATTTGTTTTTTTAAAATGCTATTATTGTATTTATCATACACGTGTAATTTCTAAAATACACTTAGGGATGTGTATGGGTGAGGTTGGTCAGTTATGGTCGAAGTTACGACCCATACCCGAAGTATCCATGGATCTAAATTCATCGGGTCTTTATTGGATACAATTCTTACACATCATGAAAATTCTTACTTTTCGGCTATTAGATGAATTGTGATACCAACAAATCATATATTCGTATTAAAGTAGAATAATTCATTTTAAAAGATAAAATGTATAATCTATAATTAATCTGGTATTTATGCATAAATCCCAAGTGAACCAAAATCCAATTTTGAAAATTAATATCTAAACCAATTTGGTTCGGATTTATCGAATTCGGGTATGACTCACCTCACCCGTTGCACACAAGAAGGTCATATCGGTCGATACCGTTCGTATCGGTCTCGATCGGTATGAACGATTTTTTCCATATATCGTTGGTAAACCGGTGATATATCATAATACCGATATACCATTTACAATCAATATTTACCAATATAGTCGGTATATAGGATGGTATACCATCGGTATAACTTCCAAAATTGCATATCACTAATACACCTAAACGGCTGAACCGACTAACAAACAAGCATAAAATCACTAGGTTGGCCCAAAAAGGTGGAAAATCCAAAATTATTCCGGCCCAATAAGAAGCCCATTTTGCCACTTTGGTTCGGATTTATCTATCGGATTCTTTAAAAAAAGATAGATAAAGGAATATATTTTAATAATAAAAATCCAACGGTAGATATGATGAACACGTTACACACAAGCTGTAAAGTTGAGCTTTAAATAGATTTGATTTCCCCATTCCCTGCGACCCGGCAGTCAATGTCGGAGTTGGGCCGGGCAGCCCACTACCAGTTCAGCTTTTCTTTTCTAAGGCTGACCCGTAACCACGTGGTATCATGAAATACCCATAAAGTAAAGCCATTATTTAAATTATATTTTTATTTTTAATATGATTATGTTATGTTCTACACATCAAGGTAAGAAGCATGTGCATGTAATAATGAATTGTACAAATCATGAGATAGAAGCCAACATCATCATAATTTTTAATATGTGACTCAACATTAACTAAGTCTTCACTCATATGTCTCTCATTTTTTTTTAATTCAATTTTTTTAATCAACAAAAATTGTTCGATAAACCGACATTTTAATCCAATCAAAATTCCCATCAAATTAGTATTAAACTTGAGAATTATTAAGAGAATGAAATATTTTTTAATTGTTGTTGGACAAAATGTTTAAGATACAAAAATTAAGGTATTTCTATTAATAATAATAAGAGTGACACAAACTTTGTAGATATAGTTTAATGATTCTGATGTTTTTAATCTCCAAAACTTATGATTGTGACAATTGTGCCTCAAATAATAAAAAATGAATTAAAGTCGTAACATTTAATCCACGTGGTTTTGGCGCCCAACATCTTTGCTATAAGGTCTGTGTAGATTTTTTTTTTTCAAAATGATGATTCTTCAATAGCAAGTTTACGATTTATGATTAATTCTACCTTTTTTTGTCTCCATTCTTTAATTTATTTAAATTATGATTATTATTCTATTCGAACAAATTATATTATGTTTGTTCATATTTGTTTGTATTTTATTCGAATTAGAATGAATGTTCATGTTCGTTCGAATACTTTTAAAAATAATTTCAATTTGTTATAATTTTAATATTGAATTTTTAGAAATAATTTCATATTCGTGAAAATGTTAATATTCGTTTTAATTGTGAACGAATATGAAAAAATTTATAAAATAAATTAATATTTATATTCCAACAAACGATCACGAACTGTTCAAATACTATAATAATTATAATTTAAATATAATGATTTTTACTTCATTATTTTTGGAGCAAACATGAATAATATTAGACAATAATCGCAGCATTTATTCCATCGAATTAAAGCTGTAACGTTCCATGTGAACATGAATCGTATTTCACACACATCATATAATATATATTTTTTAATGTGATATTTAACAATATATTTACCTAATTTTCAGAATATTACGTGGTCCTTAAACAAAAAAACACACGTGTGGTCCTGTCCTAATACATTCGCAACCAAAGGGAGCTCTAAAATTAGATTTGATTGGTTTAGAAGATTATGTGTCTCTCATTACATATATTTTACAAATTTATATAAAAAATGAAAAAATACATTAAGATATATTCAAGAAAATTGAGAATTAAATATGGATTACATAATATTATCCTAAATATCGATATGCTAACCTTATTTATAGAAGACAATACAAGACAACTTGTACGCCTATATATTTCGAATGGGTAATGTTTGCCCACGGCCACCAACTTACGGGCTGTGTAAACAGCATGTCCTACAAGTTATGAAATTGCAAATATGGTACATTTTTTGATAAAAAATATGCATTTATAACCCTTCAACTTCAATTAAATGCAAATAAGATACCTCAGGTTTCCAATATCGTTTATGATTGACATTTTAAAAAACTCGTAAATTTTTAATATTTCATATACAATTGTCGAATATCAATGGTAATTTTTGTATTATTTTTCAAACAAGTCCTATTTGTGTACTTTGTGATGAGTTTTCAAACGGTTTTCAACTTACGGAAGACCGAATGCTAAATGTCAGGGATTTAAAACAAACGGTATTGATAACTTTATGTGTCATTTTTGCAATTTCGTAAGTTGGAGGGCATGTCATTTACACAACTCGTAAGTTAGAGGGCTAATTATGCAATTTTGTCTATTTCGAATTGTGTCATACCAAACCAAATCTCTTAATAAGTCATTCTATGACAAATATCTTAATATAATATTTCCAAATTAATTCAATATACCATACTAGTCTCATCCAATAGGTGATGGCTCGCTATCAAACTATATACCGAGAAGTTACAATCGGTATATAGTATGATACAAAATTTAATATTTTTAAAAATATTCATAAAAAATATTTTATTAACTTTTAGGATCTAACTGAAAAAAGTTCGATATCCAACCATATAATACGATATTTGACATATTGACCGTTATAAAAAAAATGGCAAAAACATACTATTTTCTTTTTGTTTGAGATATTAAATGGAAAATGGATTTATATTTGGTTTTAAAATATTAGAATTGCATTTATTTATATTGTNCTCGCTACTGCAAAGCTGCCGAAGAGATTTTGGGGAGAAGCACTGTCAACCGCCTGTTATATGAGAAACAGGTCTCATTCGGCATCAATTGATTTTAAGACTCCTGATGAACTTTGGTTCCAGAGAAAACCAAAGTATAATCACTTGAGAGTGTTCGGGTGCAAGGTCAAAATACTAGTTCCCAAGGAACAGAGGAAGAAACTGGATTCACACTCCTAGACCGGAGTGTTTCTGGGATATGGTGAAAATGAATTTGGCTACAAGCTTTGGAATCCAACCGAGAAGAAAGTCATAAGGTCGAGAGATGTGGTATTTTTCGAGGATGAAAATATCACCGATGTGACTTCCAGATCCAAGGGGACGGATCCTGTGAACATTGAAGAACCCCGGTCGACATTGTCGACCGACACTGAGGAAGACTGATCGGCAGCGCCGATCAACACTAATGATGAAGGGTTGGCACCGCCGATCAACATTGAAAGTGACGATGAGGCTGATGCTGAAGCTCCAGCTGAAGCCCCTGAACATTGCCAGCAACACAATCAGCAGCATGAAGTGCCGATGAGTGAACAGAGAAGGAGTGGCAAAGTGAGACACCCTTCCAACAAATACCCAACAAGTGACTATGTGCTCGTCTCAGAACATGGAGAACCTGAGACATATAAGGAGGCTTTGAGTATGAAAGACAGTGACCGATGGAAGAAGGCGATGCATGAGGAGCTCGCCTCGCTTGAAAAGAATCAAACATATGAGTTGGTGAAGGCACCGGTCGGGAGGAGGCCGTTGTCGAACAAGTGGGTTTTCAAGCAGAAATTGGAATCTGATGGGAGCATTCGGTATAAGACAAGATTAGTGGTGAAGGGTTTTAACACTAAAGCCCACTTGCAACCATCATATAATGGGTGTCAGCCGCTTTAATGCGGTATCGTCATCTCAGAATTATCAGAAAATAGCAGAGGAGCACGGGAGCAGTTTTGGGTTTAGAACATTCTGTCTGTGTGTTTGATTTAAGTTGCACAAGAACTCGATAGTTCTTGTGATTGTAATCTTTGTGTTATTTTCGTGATAGTGGATTGACCAGGAGGTGGTCCGTGGTTTTTTCCCGGTACTCGGGTTCCACGTAAAATTTATGTGTTCTTTTTTTCCAATTCCGCATCTGATTTTTGCTAAGTTTAATCGGTAAAACGAATCGTAAATTCCATTAAAAGCTAACACGAAGAATCTGATTCTCAACCCAACACGGAGAGAGGAAAAAAATAGAAGAAAAATGGAATCCTCAATTTAACTTTGGGAAACGCGAGAGAATTATTTTACCTATGATCAAACTTCCCAAAATCGAGTGGCCCCTTAATTGAGATCATTAATGGCTCTCGTTTGGAAACGCGAGTCAACGCAAATGTTCGTATATCCCAAACACAAATTACCCCAAAATATAAGATAGATTCAAAATCTACTATATTTTGCACGATATCCCGACAAGTCTCCCTCTTTATTTTATATTTATAACTATCCTCTTCATAAGGCACAACAGAATGTATAAAAAAATCCAACTACTTAACGATACGTGGTTTCTCTTTTTCAGAATTGGACCATACTTTTCTTAAAGCTACATGCTCTTGAGTGGGTTTTTTCATCAACCAAATGGCTCTAGCCCTTTTGGTTATTTATTTTGAGGGCTCCTAGTAACTCTCATGACAACAAAAAATGAATCGTTAGACAAAATGGGCTTTGCAGGACTCTATAGGTGGCAATTAAAGGTGTTCCAACAATCAAACTGCAGAGACATGACACAATTTGATTTAAAGATACATAGATGTGATGTTCAATTTCAGTTTCCTTCGTTGCTAGACAAATACAAATTAGGATTGTATCTAAGTCAATGGTAAGTATGCGTTAGCAGGAGCAAGTCAATATCCACAGTCATGAACAACGAGTCAATTTGAATTAGATGCTGCTTCATAATGCATTCCATCACTTTTTAGGCTCTGCTTGTCATAAACAACTGTTATAGAGGTCTTCATGAAACCAGCATCTTCGCTAGCTGTACCATGATAGGATGAGGGTGTCACATTACCGTGCATGATCCACTTTCATTACAGATTTCATGTCTAATCCATTGTACCCATTTCCACCAAAACTCATATCGCCAACACCAACACTACCATTTAAGTAGGTGGGATAGATTGGACCTGCAGCCATGTATGGAAAGACATTTCCCCTAACACCTGCACCACTCCAGTCATTCCTCGGGCCAAAGACATAATTGATTCTAGGATTAGGATAACCACCACTATAGATACCAGCTCCATACGGGTAACCAACAATGCTAGCATATCCATTTTGGAAATATCCAAATCTTGGTTGGTACGTTGGGTAACTAGCTTGTTGATGAGTATTCAGATTTGGGATTCCACCACCTAACCTTACATTATAGCCATAGCTGCTATTGCTAGTTCCATCTTTCGGTACATGCCTTTTAACCTCCACAAGCTTTCCACTCAGCTCATGGAAGTTGACTGCATAACTTATTCAACAGACCCCTCAGACTCGAAAGTAATAAATCCAAATCCTCTTGGTATGTTGGTCATGTTATCATGCATCACAACTACATCATTAATTATACCAAACCTTTCGAAATAATCCCTAAAAACTTCTTCGGTTAGATTGGTTGACAAACCCCCTACAAAAATCTTCTTTGTTCGAATCTGGTCGTAACCTATGTAGTTAGTACTACTGTAGTTTCTATTAGACACCAAATAACCTATACTTAGCAATCTACCTTAACCAATAACATGGTAGTCAGCAATTTGAACACCCATAAAACTCTCTTTTAATAAAACCGAAGAGTAGATCACCGAAGTGAAGAAGTGAATCCGATGAAAAATTTTTAAGTCCTTTAAAAAAATTTTTAAAAACAAAGTTGAAACGCATATAAACCCATGTAGAGTAAATCTAACAAGAAGTACACCGTTCTTTTGAGAATTTGATGAGAGTCCTGCAGCGTATGATCTATGGATGAAGACTCAATGAAAGCAACAAAAGAAGGAGTTTTTTAGTGTGTAATGTGTATAACAATTTCAGATCATTTTTCTTATATTATTAACAATATTTTTTTAAAATATATTATTTTGACATCGTCATATTTTTGTTTATGCATATAGCACTGGTGATTTGTACTATTAATTTTTTTTATATAATTTAATTATGTATTATTTATTCGATAGTATAGTACAATTATTTTGAATAACTTTTATCTACGATTTCTTCTTTGGTGTCGACCATCTCCTCTGCATCACAAGCGTCGTATTTCCCAAATTGGGTCTCTGGGCAAGCCACTGTCAAGAGATGTTCATCTCCATCTCCGACATGCAATCGATTTTCAATAAAATGGTCCAAATCGAAAAAGTGGGTTTGGTATTCAACTTCTACCGGAGTAATGATGAGATCTCTAAATCTGAAACACCTTTCAGACATTGGAAATATACCAATTTCAAGATTCAATACAGTAGATGTTGGGTGAAGGTCTCCAATTTCTTGAAATAAAGCATCTAAAATGGTGAATCTGAAGCCGTAAGCAGATAGATTTGTAGAAGTTTAGTAAATGAAGGAGAATCAGAACAACATAGGAACTAGGAAGTAGATTTGATAAATAGAAAGAATAACAATTTTTTATTCTTTATTTAAGGTCATGTTTTACTGTCTGTAAGAGAGTAGTCAGACTATTCATTATTAAATTATAAAGCATAAATGTTTGTAGTTTGTACAATGATCAGTGTTATATGCATAAAGAAAAATGTATCAGTATCAAAATAATATAATTTTAAAAATTACGGTAAACAATATAAGATACATGACACTTTTAATTAAATTTTTCCCCACTGCAAGACCCCTAGAAACGCCGGAATTCCGATCCTTGGCAATCACTGAGGTGAGAACCGTACCGTACTTGCAAAAATGCTGAAGTTTTTAAGAAGCCTATCAGTGTCAGATAGTTAAATAAATGATAAATCACTTATTTTTTTTTATTTAATTAATAACACTGATTTCTGTCATTTCAACAAAATACAAAATAGCTGTGATAGACGTGTGAGTAGCCCGGTTTCTATAACACCAGAAACCGGGCAACTCTTTTTTATTTTTTTATTTCAGAGCCTAGCCCGGTTTCTGTTAAACCGGAAACCGGGCTATGCTTTTTAATTTCTTTTTTTTAAATATAGTCTGGTTTCTGCAATAAAAGAAACCGGGCTAGTCTTTTCTTTTTTTAAATGAAAAAACAATCGTTTTAATGTTTATTTTATTAAAAAAAAATAGCCCGTTTCTGTTATTGCAGAAACCGGGCTATTTTTTATAAATAAACTGCCTCTGGTTTCATTTTCATTAACATCCCCTCGGTTCATCTTCTCGATAATTCCTTTTTTTGCGTTGCTGTTGCCCCGAATCAAATGTAAGTTACAATTATTCTTGTTTTGGGCATCATTCTTGTTCAATTTTGACGATGTATTTTTCAATTGCAGTGTTCCTTTTCGATCTCCACCGAATTTTCGAACAAAAGTTTGTTCCTCCAAATTTTGCATTTTTCGCATTTTCTTGCCTCCAATCCAAGGTAATTTACAAATATTTTAGTTTTGATACTCATACTTGTTAAAAATTGGCGACTTTTGTGGGTATTTTGGCACCGATTTGGCACCGAAATTGCCCATTAGGGTTTACGATTTTGAAGTTATGATTAGGATCCAATTGCTACCAAAAGTTTGTATTAAATTGATTCTAAATAGCAATTTATTGGGATAGTGATAAGAATGTTTTAAATTTTTCGGTAGCGAATTAGTAGTAATTGCTATTCACTTTTTAATTAATTTTTTCCTAAATTTAAGGATAATTTGTTACTTATTTGCAAAAAATTAGGTACATACTTAATTTTCCTAAAATTACCAAATTCAAATTTGAGGAGATAATTCTAATTTTAACTTCCTTATAAGTTTTATTTCCTTATTCAATCTTATAATTTTTTATTTGAATAATTTTTAAAATGAATAATTATTTATTTGAATAATTTTTTTTAAAAAAATCTTATAAGTTTTAGGCACATTAAAACTTCAATATTTGTTATATTATCTTAGATTTAAAATGAATATATGTTAGTAATATATGGATTATCATTGATTTAATTTAGAAAATAAAAAAAATTTTAATTTTATTTTCTTTCATGAATATTTGTATTTTTATTAGCGTATTTTTATATGTTAACTAGTTTATAACAATATGCTTATTAAATTCGGTTGTTAATTTTTTCAGGTAAATGACATATTATTTTTATCATATTAGGATAAAATACAGTGTTCCCGATGAATACATCATTACAAACGTAGTCGAGGGAGAAATGATATCTGAATTTCCACCGCCACGAGTTGGAGCTAACTCGATCAGCGTTGCGGTGGAACATTTTTACTGTGGTCTTCGTTTTCCGATTCACGGCTATATTGAAGATTTACTGCAGTGTGTGAATCTACCACTCATTGCTCTAGCCCCGCAAAGCATTGCCATGATTCATGGATATTTGAAGTTTTGCGAAGAAGACAAACGCGTTCCGACGCTATCCTACTTTTTTGCAGTTTATAATTGTAAAAAAGTCGGTAGTCATGCTGACAGGTATTACTTCACCGGTAAGGTGAAGTTCATGACCAAGTTCCGAGACACTCTCGGAAATGGTACGAAAACTTTGTTTTGGTGACGCCGCCACCGAATGAGGTTTGGGGGTTTCCGGCACTACTGCAGCGCGTTCCAGGGGTCGGGAAACCTGAAGGAGTTAATCCCCTCTCCAAAACTGAGAAATTAGCACTTCAAGTGCAGATCGGGATGAAGAGTTATAGAGTTGAAGATGTGACTATGCATCCGATTTTGCAAAGAAGTAATAATATTTTATATTTTGATTTATTTTTAATTAAATGTTTATTGTTTCAATTTTTTAAAGATACTAGGCGATTGTATAATGCACCCTCACATTTCTGATATGCAAATCCACGTGAAAATCAATGGGAGGCCAGACAATTTGAAGCTGCAGCTGTGGGTCAGGATGTTGGCCAATTACATCAGCCTAATACAGATACTGCGGCATCGCTACCTGATTGGCCAGAAGGAGAATTCTCCATGCCTGATGATTCTGATTCACATGGTGCTGAGATCCACTGACTACTAGAAAGACTCGGAAATACTGATGCAATGATAGTTGCTATGCGAGTGGATATTGATGAGTTGAAGGAAGGCAATTAGAAGTTGGAAAGCCAATTAGCAGAAAGTGTAGTTTGTAATGCTGAGTTAACTACACAGTTGGAACTTCTACGGAATGAAAATGAATTGTTCAATGTAACTTTTAAGTATTTTATTAATAAAGTGCTTATAATAAACTTTTGATATTGTACGTTGTAGACTCAATTCAATAGATCTCAGGGTATTGACTATGAAAGGATTGGCCAGGAAATTGATTGGATGCAAAAAAAAGATCGAGGATCTTGAAAAACTCGTTGCTGATTTGCAGAATGAATTGGGCAAGTCGAAGCCTTCGACTTCGACGGCAAGGCGACTCCGCACTTCCATCCCACGTGTTCGTGGGGGACGGGGGTCGACATCTACGTCTAATGTCGCCTTAATGCCAAACAACGATGTTGAAATTTTGCTTCAAGTGAAAGAAGAAACAATAGAATTATCATATAACTATTTATCACATCCTTATTTATAAGTGTTTGAATTTTATTTATTTAATGTTTGAATTTTTATTTAGTTAATGTTTATAAGAAGAAACAATGAATTTTGCATTATACTAAGTCACGAATGAGAATTTATGTGTGGAATAAAGTTTTGTATCATTCTTTTCCAGACAGATCGACGAGGTTGTTGCGGTTGTTCGATTTCTGTTCCATGATAAGTGACTCTAGTCTCATTAACATGCCTAGAAGGACTACGTCGTCGTTGTTCACTTGTAGAGACTCTCTTGGATGACGCTAGGTGTCGTCGTTGCCCTCGATCTATTTGACTCGGGAAACGAGTTGTTCGTTGTCGCCCACGTCGACGACGCCGTCGCCGACCTTCATCTACATATAACGGGAATGGAGCTGGCGCTCAGTAAACTGGGTCACGAGTCAGATTAAATTACGACATATATGTATTTTCAATGCTATCAACTCTATATGTTTGATCCACGTAGTCACTTGGGTCTCTGTTAAAATGTTACACGCCTACAAAAATACTAAATTAGTTTGATATGATAATTTAATCCAAATATAAGTGTAACTTTAGAAAATATGCCACTTGTGCATGAGAACAAGGGATCCGTAATATTGTCCACGTCCCACATGAACATTCCATTGCAGAGATGTTTACAATGTGAGTGGTGATATCATCAATGATACGTCCACGTGACGTAATCGAAACTATCATTCTACGTCTATCATACTTCTCGGCGCTGAAGCCAACTCCATCTTTTTTAGCGTTGTTGAATATTGTTGTTGCTTTCTCGGACCAAGTGAATCGCCATGCACGAAGGTGTATAGCCTCATGGGAGTATCTCTCGAAATATGATTTGCATTTTTAGAAAATAACATGAAATAGTTGAAAAATGAAATTAGAATAACATGAATAGTAATGTGCGACATGTGTTAAAATTATGTACCTTCGCAATGCATGTTACTGGGAGATTACGTGCATCTTTGAATACAACATTTATACACTCAGAAACATTTGTTATCATCATGCCGTACCTATGACAAAAATTAACTGTATGAAGAGAATTTAATTAAAAAATATTCCAAACTACGACTACAAGAACATTTTTCTCCCATCATGAGCTAGTGTCTATTTTTCCTTTGGAATCGCGTTCAAATAATTGAACACACCGACGTTATGCCTTTTAATTGTCTCTATCATCCTATCGAACTCGATGATGTAGTGCGCACTACCTGCTGCCCAACACATGGCCTTAAGACCTCTGCCTTTGAATTTCTCGAGCATGTTGCTGCGAACATGTCGGAGGCAGAATCGATGAAACACAAATGGCGGTTGAAATCCTGGAAGACGTTGCATAGCCGCAAGGAATCCAGCCCCCCGATCAGTTAATAAAAAAATGTTTTGTCTCCCACGTATCACATGCTCTTGAACTAATTTCAAGAACCAACTTATAGCCTCACCACTCTCTTCATCGGCAATCTCAAATGCAAGTGGTTGTACATGTCCCATTTCATCTACTGTCACAGCAATTAGTAGTTTGTAGTTGTACCTCCCATATAAGTATGTCCCGTCAACAGATATAACAGGGTGGCAGTACAGGAAACCATTGATATATGGACCAAAAGACCAAAATACAAAATGCAAAAGTTGTTGTTCGTTACAGTTAAACATATGTCGCCACTCAACAATTGTACCGGGGTTCTGATATCAAACTTCATGTAAGTAATATGGAAGATCCATGGTCGATGAATCTCATGAACCATAAACTTTCTCAATAGCCCTTTTGACACTTGACTATACTTTCGGATAAGGTATTTGGAAGCCCCACTGCGCATTGATGTTTGATTGGACATCAGTCGGCTTGAATTTAACGTTGGCTGACACCGTTGGAACGAGTTGCCTTGCAATCCAATCTTTTGTCATGTTTATGTGATAAAACACCCTCCGTCTTCTATCGATGCAAGTGTGGTTGTTTATGAACGAGGTTATTGCCCATTCACGATCATGAGAACGATATCCAGCACGTATTCTCCAAAGACATTGATTTGGAGCAGAACGACAACGAACATTGTAGTGTGTACGGCTACTCCGATGTACTACAAACTCTCGTTTCGCTATCTTCATAGAGAACTTCGTCATAACATCCTTCAGTTCAGCTTTAGTCTTAAAACAAAAACCAACAGATAGGGTGAGAGTGTCGGGATCATAATAAGTAGGCATTGATGGTATGTTATACGAGTCCGCCCATATTGGTTCCTCCTCCGCCGTAAAAATAAAAGCACTCAACGAATGAGGAATATGAGATTGTCTCAATGCCCCATGTTGGTGTTCTGCACCACCAAAAAATCTAGTTTCGTATACATTATTTGGTGGTGGTTCATAGAGACCCGATACAGTAAGTTGGACTCCAACCCGCGGGAAATCCGAATGATACAAATCTCGTGATGAAGCACCAACGTCCACGGCACTGGTCCCTTCAACTCGCATACTACCACTCTCATGCCGTGTCATTTGTACTTCCTCATCGTCAATTTCAACATCACCATCATCGTACTCAAACGTCGAATAATCATTTGGTATGAGTTCCACATCAAAATCTGAGTCATCATCGTCTTCGATCGAACCCATGGTGTCTAACACCTAAATATTTAAATAAAAATATTTAACAAAAAACAATTCAAATAATCAATACTTAAAATTTATTTAGTAATTTTATCCAATACATTAATTTTGAAATGTGTATTTAAAATATCATTAATATAAATAATTCAAATAATACATACTAAAAAATTAAGTAATTATTATATCAAATACACCAATTTTGAAATATATATTTTAAAACATTATTAACCTAAATAATCCTATATATTTCAAAATTAAATAATTATTGAAATCAAATACACAAATTTTCAAAATTGTATTTAAAAAATAATATGCATATTCAAAAATAAATAAATTAAATTAATATTTATAAAATTGTTAAAAATATAAATATATTAATAAATAAACAAAACAAAATCTAATTAATTATTCAAAGTTAAAATTTTTAAGGACGTTAAAAATATTTCATTTTCAAAATATTCAAATTCAAATTTTAAAAAAATTAATAACTAAAATTTGTAATGTTAAACAATATAAACCTAAATAGTATGAATATTCTCAAATTTTTAAATAAAAATAAAAATGTTACAAAAATGTAAATACAGTACTCAATAAATAATTAATATATAATTATTCAATATTTACTCATTGTAGGTGTTTGATAGATCAGATTTGTATCACGACGTTCGTAATAATAATTAGTATTCCAAGTCAACTCGCGAACATTGGAGTTATATCGACTACTTTCTCTATATTCAGTAAATGTTATATCTTCCATTTGTGGATTGTATGGAACGTTCAAGTCAAAATTCATACATATATTTAATATAAAATGTTAAACAATAAACTTTTCAAATATTTAAACATTTGACTTACCGGGATGAGTTGAATTTTGTCTTCTGTAAGAATGCTCCTTACCTTCGGCGTAATCAGGAAAAAATCCCCATGAAGAATTAAAACTTGCAATCATTGGATTCATTCGTTTAAAAATAAAAAACTCACTAATATTCAATAAAAACTCAACAAAATTTAAAATAAAAAATTGTTGGTGAATGAGAAATAAACATACTGGTTATTTATAGACAATATAAACCCGACATATTGTCCAATCAAAAATTACAACCACATATTTTTAGCCACACAATTACTGGCCCGGGACCTGTAGTTTTTTTTATTTTTAAATGCGGCCCGGTTTCTGCAATAAAGGAAACCGGGCTACATTTAAATATAAAAAAAAAATTAGAGCTCGGTTTCTATAGGTATAGAAACCGAGCTGCACTTAACTTACGTCGTTTCATCATCCATCACTGATATATTGGTGATATAGATTAATATAGTGACAAATTCGGATAACACTGTTTCTGACACTGTTACTATACAGTTTTGCCCCAAAAATGCTCCTTAAGAATATCTTATGTTGTCTCCCACGAAATTCCACCGACAAACAACTTAGTGTGGTCTGCGTCTACCATACTATCCCCTAATTACCCGACAGACCAGAGTGGGTAAAAAAGGACACGGAGAACGAAATAGGACTTGATGTTGCGCAAAATTTATTTGGGATTAGTGAACTAGATTCGGAGGCACAGAAGTCACAAATCTACAAATTTAGGAGAATCAATTTTTATATGAAGTGTTTATATTAAACTAAATAATATAAAATAATAATATTTAAATCTTAAAAAAATATTAATGAACCACATAAATTAAAATCCAAATACAATATTTAAATTCAAATATGATAATTAATCAAACTTTCTACATAAAATTCATCCCTCTTGTAATAAAGTTAATTTTTATTATATATATTGGTAATGTTTAAATAATATCACTTCTACTTAGATGATAAATTTTATCCATCCATTTGTGTTAACATCAGTTTGATTTTTAGAGATACTGTTAGTATTAATGTTATACTATAAATAAAAAATATCAATAATACTTATTGCATTGAGCTACCACTCGAAAATCAATTAAAACATATAAGTAGTCATGTTTGACTTAATAATATAAATTAAGTAATGCGTAAAATAAATATCACAAAAATAATATATAATAAAAATAGTTGTATTAATTAAGTTTTGGTGGGTAATTTTTCAAATATTATGAATATTTTAATTAAACATAATTTACAAATTATTAGTCTAATTTTCAGATGCTTCAGACTTCAGAGACACTTCATCCCACTGCTCCCGTTTCTGCTGCTTCGAAAGTTGTAAATCCACGTTCCAAGCTTTTTGGAAGCTTCAAAGTTAAGCTTCGAAAGTAAAGCTAGTCTACTCTACTTTTGTTGAATTAATAAATTAATGTGGCATAGCCCTATAAGTTGTAAATCGCAACTTTTAAAAATAAATTAAATTTTAATATGTTAATTTCAAACAAATTTTAAATTAAATCACAACTCTATGCAAAACTGCAACGCAGTTCAAGATAGTATTTTCACGTTTTTTTTAAATGAGTGCTTAAGATAGTAAAATAAACTATAAATGAATTTAATCAAATAAAGTAATTGATTTACCCTAGCTCTTTTTAAAGATATTATTTTTATGGCTTAGAGTCTAATTTAAAATTTATAAATTTGAAAATATTGGATTATGTAAAAAAGATGGTTAAAGATTTAAATGGACCAGGCCCATTTAAAATTTACACATGGAGCGACGACGCGGCGAATCATGTATTAAAACATATTCCCGCCCAAATAAGCCCCTATATATTTTCCCATTCCTGATTTGAGTTTGGGTGTGCTAATTTTCTCCATCGACAAACCCTAGCGCGAACGTTAGTTTATCGCTATTTGTATTTGACTTGTTTTCCGTCATCTAGCATGTTTTTCCCTTTTTTATTCAGATGAAAGGCGGAAAATCCAAGGCTGATACAAAGAAGGCTGACAGGTTACCGATGCATTTTTTGTGTGATTGGTTTTGTCCTTTGTTTCTTTTCACAAAACAGTATCATGTATGCTGATTTTTTATTAATCAGTTCGTCCTATTTTTATGCCATTTTGCGGCTTGAATGGTTTATAGATCTTGATTTGTCTAATTATTCATTGTGTACTTGTATTTATCAATATCCTGACACTTCAATTTAATTGTTATTTATTAAATTTCTAGAGTCGGATCAATTTATGTGCGGAGTGTGCTCGGATATAATGTATAAGATGAAGGAGACCACACCGTAAAAGACTTGAACAAGTCATTTATTATGGTCCACTTTCCCTCTTATAAACCAATCAAATCCCACTATTCATTTCCAATGTAGGACAAATTACACAATTTCAACACACCCCCTTAAGTCCAACCTCATGACAAGTTGGAGTTCACAATTCAAATCGGTGGATTATCAACCGATCAATTTCATTAACCGGACTAATCCCCGGCAAGGTTATTTAGGATTTTTCCGAACTCGCTCCGATACCATGTTAAATTTCTAAAATCGAGTCAATTTACGTGGGGAATGTGCTCAGATATAACATATAAGAGAGATGTGACCACAATAACTCATTAACTAAAGCAGATGACCTGTCTGCGATTGTCTTTCTGCTTGCTTGGATATACTTTTGTAGATATATTAATTTATTTTGGTATTACCTGTTCTATTTGTTTGAAATGCTCAGCAACTGTGTTAGAATTTTATTGTATAGTAAAATCGGATGTTAGATACTTTGATTAATGTCAGGCTGGCTGTCAAAAATAAATCCAAGAAAGAGAAGAGAGCAGAAAAGGATCCCAACAAGCCAAAAAGACCGCCAAGTGCCTTTTTTGTTTTCATGTGAGTCACTTCTCCTTTACTCTCTCCAGATAATTTTGTACATTCACTACATTATTAAGTCCCCATGTTGTTAGCTTTTCCCTAAATTTTTGTATATCACTGTCAATGACTCAGGGAAGACTTTAGGAAGCTGTACAAAGAAAAGCATCCGAATAATAAATCCGTTGCTGCAGTGAGGACTTTATTTCTTATTTAATACACTTTTGTTTTCTTTACTATATTTGAAATCCAATTGAGATTATGGTTTACGAATGTAGGTTGGCAAAGCTGGTGGAGAGAAGTGGAAATCGTTGAGTGTGGAGGTGATAAATATGGCTTATTAATATAACTTGCCCCATCAGAATTCGTTATTTATAGTTTATACTTGTGGTTCCTGCAATAAATTTAAAACGATAGGAAAAAGCCCCTTATGTTGACAAGGCAGAGAAAAGGAAGGAGGAATATGAGCGCAAAATGGAGGCATATAACAAGAAATTGGTGAGCACTTTGATTCATGCACATACTTTTCGTTGGCTGTAGAAATTAATAAAATTACACGTAATTTGTTTTTATTCTTTTACTTGTATTATAGGCAGGTGACCCTGATGATGAATCTGACAAGTCAAAGTCGGAGGTGAATGATGAAGAGGAAGGGGATGCAGAGGTAAGATAGACTAGTGACTTCGTCTCTTTGATGATTTTTGTACATTTTTTCCCCATTTTCGTGCAGGAGGAAGACGATGATGATTGATCAATTCGGGAAGATGTTATCCAGCTGCTTATCTTCATCTTTTGCTTACGTGACGCCAATTGCAGTTCATACGTGGGGGTGCCTTTCAGTTTATTAGTTTAAGCGTACTGTATTTTTTATGTGCTGATTTCTCAATTCTCACTTACATTCATCATTAGGAATGTGTCAGTAATTTTGATCAGAAAAGAAATATAATATGTTTGGCCATGTTGCCCATTGTACATACTGCATCCACGTGGCGTGATTACACCTCATTCGGCGAAATGTAACCGACCAACGATTTTTATCGTAGCTATTGCGGTTTTTGTTTACGATTCAAGTGCGCAGCTTGCATATGGAGCATCTATACTCAGCTCATTGCAAGAGAAAATGAAGTTTTTCTCTCGCACTATCCCTGTCATATAAAGATGTCTAGCTCTATCTAAGTAACATCAAATGGAAAAAAAGGAAATTCCTTTATTTGGTTTTAACATTTTGCATGATTTACCCCATATTTACTCTAATTCATTCCCCTCGACGTATTTGTTTTAATAGGTTATAGAGTTGTTAAATTTTTAGCCTTAAATCAATCTATTTTTATTATCTAAATCAAATGTATTTTTCCACTATAAATTGTGTTTTTTGTTTAAACAAGTATGCACAAATACAAAATCCATCATCAAATTCTAATACTATATAGAAATTTAGGTCCAATGGGGTGAAAACAAGCGGCTTGTGTATGAACTCCGCTGATAAGTGATAATCAATCAACTCGACCTATTGTATTGATTATTGAATACTAAATTTTAATATCATATTATGCATGCTCGAATTTCCACTCCACCGCGGGGTGCAAATGGTGTTATTTTCTGACGGGAGATTCTATGAAACGTTGCATTCGGGTTCATTAATAGGCATGCAGCCTAGTGTTAGTGTTACCGCATTGATTAATAGTTAATGCATAGACTGAGAAAGGAAACATTTAATAAAAAATGTGACTCTGCCATTTATGCTATGTAATTCCAATAAAATGAACCAGCCTGGTTTGTTTGGTTTCATTTCTTTAAAGCTGATAATTATATCACTGTTTTTGTTTCTATAAATCTAATTTCTGATGAGTTTTTTTTAAATAAAATAAAATGTAGAATGCATTTCTAGATGTAATGGGTGGGAGGAGTAAAAGTAGGATTTATGAAACCGGTCAAACGACTAGAAGATCAGAGCCCTCATAGTTGATTTTTTTTTTAAATTTTCTAACAACTAGTTAAAGTAAAGGTTTGAGTGAAATTATGGTGACTTGGTTCAACTGGATTTCAAAACACATGGAATGGAAGGAAGGAGAGAGGGAAACCTTGGCTAGGTTGGGGGCGCGCTTTTGTGGACTTCCACTTCCATTATCATATTCATTAATCATTACATTTACAGACAAACACCCTTTGGTAAAATGTTGTACATTTTTTTTGTGCGTCATTTCTACTCACCACTACCACAAAAACCACCTTCCCCCATTTTCCTCTATTCCTTATGTGGGATTGGCTCATTGAAACGATATAAGCCTTGATTTTGTAAAAACTCAGCGGGCGTTTAAAAAATGTCTCCATGACGAGATTTATCATTAAGATCTTAAGAAAGCTGCTTTTGATTGAGTCTAGGGTACGGAAAATTTGTCATACAACACGGATATTAAATGTACTAGTACTTGACTTTTTTGTGTTCATGGTGTTCGCTTGGTTTCCATCTCTGACATTGTTGAAGTGAAGTTGTTGCTCTACCTTGAATCAATGGCCAGGCGTCATGGATGGCAACTCCCCGCACACTCGTTTGAGGTCTCATTTTGTTTTTATCATTTTTCTCTAAAATTCTGGTTTGTTAAGTGTGGAGATCGGTATTGGTATTGATCGATCGAACTTAGATGATGATCGACAATGTAGTCGATCGGGGCACACACAGAAGATGAGATGGTCGGTATTGGTTCAGATCCGTTGAGGACCGAAGTACACAATACCGAATGTGACAAAGGGACCGAAGCAATCGGTAGAGGATCGAAGCAGGTGATCCGAAGATATGTGATTGAAGCAATCGGTCGAGGATCGAACTGAGATTTGATGGGGCCCATTGGTCTAAGATATCGACAGTTATGGAAAAAGATATTGACGGAAATAATATCATATCAAATCAGTATATATGAACGTATATATATGATTTGATTATGGATAATCATGTATGGAGATATGATCAAATATTAGGAATATTTGTTAGTTACCTTAATATCTCAACCATCTCATCTATATAAAGGGTCTTAGGGTTCATTGTCATTTACTTCAATACTATTGTATTCCGAATTTCCTCTTCGTATGTGTGTGTTGTAATCTTTTTAAGTGATAGTGAATTTGGCCGTTTCCACTGGTCACGTGGTTTTTTCTCATTCTGGGTTTCCACGTTAATTTCTTGTGTCGTTGTTTTCTCTTTGCTTTAATTCTAAGGTTCTACTTAATCTATCGAGGTTGTTCACACACGTGTTCAATCCCCAATACGGTTTTCATTTGGTAGATTTTCTCCTGAAATTTGTATTTTTCCTTTTTTTGTATGTTGCTTTGTTGCATGAAACATAGATGACCCGAACTTCACAATCTAGTAGCCGATAAATAAACATGTGGTATTACCAATAATTAATTTTCAAATTTGTACTTACTTTTCATCTGCTTGTCAAGAAAGGACTTTTTCCTGTATGCCACGTGAATTCATGGCAATCGTTGAATTGCTCTGCCGAAACCCAATTTTGATAGTTTTGCTTAGTATTTGAAGTTCTAAACGATTATATATTTTACTGCTGATATTTTAGGTAATAGGTAAGCTTCATTCAAAGTTGTCTTAAAAATTGTCAGTGTAAAACATACCAAAATTCAAAGTTGATTAGGGCTTGTGTTGCATAAGCGAGCCATCGACTTGCATTTGTATGGTTATTCACATTTCATATTCATAAAATATTCTTTTTTTCGACATATATGTTGTGGCCATTATAGTTTTCTTCATATTATCCGTTGCCTTCTATGCCTTTTTTGCTCATTTTCTTGGAAAAGTCCTATATGAGTACATTGCACTAGGTACTTACTTATTCCTTCCTGGTAAGTAACTATGGAGCTCACTCCAATTGTGCAATTCATGCAAGCTCTTCATTTGTCTTCCCTGAATTTTTATTTTGGTTCTTATTATTTATCTTCAGGCACTATCGGTGCTCATACTTTATGTGAGATGCACAACAATAGATCCAGATGATCCATGAATTTTCATTGATGCTGATAGGATGTCGTTTCATACATCACATCCTGGGATAGATTTGCCTGATAGTGAAAGGTAAATTCTTACAAATATATTGGAATTGTATAGGTTGTCTTTGCAAATATGCTCAACTGACAATTTTCTTGATTTGGTACTTTGTCTACGACTGAATATCCATCTAAAGTGGAATTGAAGATTGAAATGAATTCTTATACGCATGACTCCGACTTAATTTCCGCACTTGAAGGGTTTATTTACTGTTTCTTTGTGATGGAGGATTGCCGCAAAATTTGATATAGTTTGCAGGAACAAACTGGAGAGGAAGACGCTTTATTCTGCACTTTGTGCAATTCTGAGGTATGAAAGGGTAAAATGTAACTCTCACTCAGATTTGGTTCTCTAAAGCTTTTATTGATACATGGATATTATTGTATATCACAACGTATAATTATATCAAGAAATTCGACTTACAACTACCTTCTGATGTTACCAGAAAACATTCTTTTCAGGTGCGAAAGTACACCAAACATTGCAGAAGTTGTGACAAATGTGTTGATAGATTTGATCATCACCGTCGGGTGAGATTGATCTTTGTTAAAATATAGAATTCAGAAGTGGATATTCTATTTGCAAGAAGTTGCTCTTATTTTTATAAACTGACAGTGACTAAATAATTGTGTGGGAAGGAAGAACTACATCTTCTTCATGTGTTTAATGGCTGCAAGCCTCTCCTAGGTAAGTAATATAGTTGTTATTGCAGTTTGTCTTTCTGGAAATTATAACAAAGATTTTCTCCTCGCTTTGTCAGCTTGCATTTGAATTTGGTGTAGGTATTTATGTCCTCGTTCGTTGTTTCGTCGATGGAAAAGCTACCGAGAATCAAATAGTTGAAAAGCTTGGAAATGGATTCTCTCGCCCACCATATGCTACAGTGGTGGTATTTCATCTTCTCCACTCAGATTCCTACAAATAACCCCATTTTTCTTATTCTTGATTGTGCATTTTCTACTTTATAGGCCCTGTTCACATTTGTTTCTTTTCTAGCAACTGTTCCTCTGGGGGAGTTGTTGTTCTTCCATATCATTCTAATTCGAAAGGTACATCCTTCATCTTATGTCCTATTGATAACATTTGTTTTATCTGTGTTGAATATTGATGGATAACACATGCTATCACGACATATGAATATGATGTCGCCATGAGGGCTCAAAGTGAACCTCCAGGGTCATCCTTGGATGGCAGAGATCAGCAAAGTTTTCCGTCCTCGCCTACAGGATCTGCTGTGACTGGAATGAGTGGAAGAAGTTCTGTTGGAATTGGCCTGCGATACAGAGGCACTTGGTGTACACCACCCAGAATTTTCATGGACCAGCAGGTAGGTGTATACAACTCAAAAGGATTTACGATTTGGCTTTGCTCCCTCCTTATTTTTTGATGATACATGATGAGATTGTTCCTCATTTGGATCCTGGACGACTCCCCTCTACTGTTGATCCAGATGCAGTCCAACCTGACAAAGGAAAGAAAAAAACATCTCAGCGTGCAGTCAGAGTCAGCGCATGGAAACTTGTGAAACTTGACTCGCCATGAAAGCAAGCGCTAAGGCCAAGGCTACATCTTCTGTTCTGCGGCCTCTAAGTTCACGTCCTCATCATTTTGAAGATGGTAAATCAAGACTATCTCCAACGAGGAGCTCGTACGCACCTAGTCAAGATGACACGGATACGTGCACCCATACTATTAGCAACTTGAGCAATCCAGTTTCTAGTCCCGTGTCAATTGGATATGGTACCGGCCATTTTAATCCAATATAGCAGTCATCTACCGCTACCTAGTCTCCCAGAACTGGTGAAGCCAACGACAATTCAAGCTGGATTTATTGGAAGCAAAATAATCACAGCATTGGAGAGAACATGAGATCTTCGGTGTACTGGGATGCTGAAGCTGGGAGGTTTGTCTCTGACTCTACTGCCACCAGGAGCATCAATTCTTCATCACAAAATTCAGCTGCAGAGCTTACATACACTAGTCAGTCAATATTCTTTGGTGGTCCAATCGGTGTTCAAAGAAACTCCACCTCGAGTTATTATCAACAAGGCAAGTCTCAGCGAGGAGGACAACTTCCTGTGTTTGTTCCCAGTGTGTGCCAACTCCAGAATCCATTTTCATCCCGACATCAATAATCAACTTGTGCTGATTCTGACAAATAATATTCTAATTTGGAATGTTCAACTCCTTGTACTAGAAAGGGACAACATATCAGCCTCTCATTTTTTTCTCACTAATCAATCCTCTTTTAACCATTGAAGGAAACTGCATGAGAGAAATATGTGCATGACAATTTTGCCAACATGTAGTATTCATTTATGTCAATTGACAATAATATAAAGTTGTTCTTTCAAATCATACTACAGCTACACCGTAAGATTTATGAAGTCATTCATGTAGGATTAAATATGGATGACAATATTCGTTTTTTCACTCCATGAACCCTCAACAAATGGCAATATTTTTGCAGTAACAGTGTCAAAAAGTAGTACTTGTGTTTTTTTTATTTGAAACATAGCAGTGATAGACATTTGTCAGACTTGTTGATTGCAATAGCTCGGTTTCTATAATGATTGAAACCAAGCTGCCTAATTTTTTTAAAAAAATATTATAAGTAGTTCGTTTTCTGTTAAAATATTTAAAAATAATAATCTCCTCTCCTGCCATCTTCCACGCATAATAGCATCTTAGTCAAAACAGCACCGATTCTCCAGTTGGAGCTTGAATCACTCACGTATAGCCCATTCTTCTCAAATTGCACTAAAAATGTCCGCCGGAGTTTGATCACCTCCCGACGTTGTGGTAAAACTTCCGGTCCACAGCAGTGATTTCTTCACAACCCATCATCTCAACTCGCTTGTATCCGCACTAATCCTCGCCACCAGTGACCTTCAAATACTTCGCATTCATCATCTTCTTAGCCGTCTACCTCTACATCATCCCCGAATTTTTTTTTCCGGCTAACTCCTACTCATCGGAGCTGGGATATACTGCGAGAAAAACAGAATCCAGTAGCTTACATCTTTAGAGACCATACACAATTTCAGGTGTAGAGATCGGTGTAGTATATACTGCCGATAAACAATTTCAAGTGTAGAGACCGGTGTAGTATTCACAATTTCTGGTCAGACCGGTGTAGTATAATCTAATGACTACATCGGTGTAGTCATTAGATGAAAAAACAGAATTGTGTATACTACACCGGTCTGTAGAGACTGGCTTAACTCTTACTGGCTTACATCTTTACATCTTTAGCTTACATCTTCCGGGATATACTGCCGGAAATTTCAGGTGTAGAGACCGGTGACCAGAAAAACAAAATGTAGAGACCATACACAATTTCAGGTGCCGAGAGAATAAGCCAGTCTCTACATTTTTGGGAGCACTGTTATCCGCGTTATTCTTCCGGCAGCCAACATCTTGTTAAGTTTGCGTGTAAATATTGTAAAATGTAGGGATAGTTTAGTCATTAGATTATGTGTGTTTACTGTATAAATGTAATCCAGACAAAATATTATTTTTATCGAATTACAGTTCTAGAACTTTCTTCTCCTCTTTCACCTTTAACGGTTATCCTCAGGGTGTTTTTTCCTTCTTCTAATCACTACGGTAGGGAATCACGACGGCAATGGTTCATCGGCGACGATAATAGTAAACAATCGACTGGATGGTGGAAACTATAATGCTTGGAAACAAGCGATACAGCTCGCTCTTGGAGCAAAAGAACGTATTGAGTACGTAGATGGAACTATGGCAACTCCGACCGTTGATTCTCCAAATTTCAAGGTATGGAGGCGTAACGATTGCTTGGTCAGATCATGGATTCTTAACGCAATGCAGAAGAATCATCAGGATTAGAGCAGTGCAGATAATAGCACAAATACTGAGCATAATCTAATTTCTAATCACAGTTTATTAATTCCCACTCGACAGTCCACTAGGCAACGAAAGGCACCTGGATGGTTATCAGAATAAGTTTCTTTAGTAGTAAAAGATGAAAATGGCTTGTCTAACTTGTCTTCCTCAATGTCTAAAGAATATGTGAATTTTATAGGAAACATTGATGTTATAAAAGAACCATCCACTTATTCAGAAGCAGTTGCAAATCCTATGTGGAAGACGACCATGGAAGTGGAGCTAGCAGCATTGGAAGCTAATGGCACTTGGGAATTATGTGATCTCCCACCAGGAAAATCTGCAGTTGGTTGTCGGTGGATATACAAAACAAAGCTGAACCCGGTTGGCACAATAAATAAGTATAAAGCAAGATTAGTTGAAAAGGGATACACTCAAGTCGAAGGAGTGGATTATCATGTCGTATTCTCTCCGATAGCCAAGATCACAACGGTTAGATTATTTCTTGCACTGGCAACTAGTAAAGGATGGAATTTATGTCAAATGGACGTCAACAATGCATTCTTGCATGGTTTCTTCGATGAAGAGGTTTATATGAAACAACCACTTGGATATTCTAGAACTGATAATTCAAAGGTATGTAAGCTTTTACGATCATTATATGGCCTTAAACAAGCGTCTAGACAATGGAATCTTGAGTTGTCATCTACATTATGTAATCACGGGTTCACGCAATCATCACATGATCCGTGTTTATTTAGTCGAATGGATGGTTCAAGGTGCTTATTCCTTCTTACTTATGTGGATGAAATCTTGGTAACATGAAGTGATGATGATGGAATAAATGAGATCAAATCTTTCCTCCATGATAAATTTACTATCAAAGATCTTGGATCTACAAAATATTTTTTGGGACTAGAAATATATCGAGATTTTACAGGGATGTACGTCAATCAGCGGAAATACATCATGCATATAATCCAGGATACAAACCAATGTGAGGCAGCACCATCAATTACACCTCTACCACCAGGAATCAAGTTTTTTGAGGCAAGGAATGATGATGATATTTTACTTGATCCACAACCATATCGAAGATTAGTTGGTCGGCTGTTATATCTCTCATACACCAGGCCAGATATTGTGTTTGCCACACAACAACTCAGTCAATACCTTGGGACACCTACTAGAGAGCATTGGAATGGAGCCATTCATGTAGTAGGTTATCTGAAAGGGACTGCAACTGTTGGTTTGCTATACTCTTCATCTAGTGAGCTTAAACTTACAAGTTATTGTGATGCGGACTGGGCTTCATACAGCGATACACAAAGATCTCTTACTGGATATTGTGTGTTTCTTGGGAGTTCTTTAATTTCTTGGAAGACTAAGAAACAAAATATGGTGTCGCGAAGCTCGGTTGAAGCGGAATACAGAAGAATGGCGGCAACAACCCGTGATTTGAAATAACTCACTTACATACTCTGTGATTTACAAGTCTCCGTCCCTCTGCCCATAACTGTTTAGAGTGACAGCAAAGCCGCTATACAAATTTCAGAGAATGCGGTCTTCCATGAAAGAATTAAGCACCTCGACATTGATTGTTATCTTGTACGAGATCATTGCCAGAATGGATTTCTAAAACCAACACACATTCGAACATGGGAACAAGTGGCTGATATGTTCACAAAGTCTTTTCCAACAACCTTTTGTGGAAGATTAATGGGAAAGTTGAATCTCTGCAGCCTGGATCATGATGTGTCTAATTCTCAAGACGTTTCGTCTTGACGGGGGCATGTTAAGTTTGCGTGTAAATATTGTAAAATGTAGGGATAGTTTAGTCATTAGATTATGTGTGTTTACTGTATAAATGTAATCCAGACAAAATATTATTTTTATCGAATTACAGTTCTAGAACTTTCTTCTCCTCTTTCACCTTTAACGGTTATCCTCAGGGTGTTTTTTCCTTCTTCTAATCACTACGGTAGGGAATCACGACGGCAATGGTTCATCGGCGACGATAATAGTAAACAATCGACTGGATGGTGGAAACTATAATGCTTGGAAACAAGCGATACAGCTCGCTCTTGGAGCAAAAGAACGTATTGAGTACGTAGATGGAACTATGGCAACTCCGACCGTTGATTCTCCAAATTTCAAGGTATGGAGGCGTAACGATTGCTTGGTCAGATCATGGATTCTTAACGCAATGCAGAAGAATCATCAGGATTAGAGCAGTGCAGATAATAGCACAAATACTGAGCNTTTAATTGTTTTGCTTCTATATGTTTGTTGTTTCTGTATTTTCTCTTAGTATAGTCTCATGACTACTCATCCCTCACCAGGTAAAGACGACACGAAGATTTAATTAGGTCGATCGGTTTGCACAAGTCAAGAAAGAGTAAAGAGTTGTGTGTAGCTTTTGTTTCTGTGTTTTGTTATGTTCAGTCTTGCGCTGTTTTGTTGTTGTTTTGTAAATAGTTAACTTGTAATGTTTTGAAGTCTAGGAAATGGTTTGATGTTTAACTTATGTATATTAAAGTGTTTTGGTATAATAAATTATGTTTACTTATAACTATACAAATAAATTAGTTTATGAAAATAATAAGAATATGTATGATCTTGTACTCTATTTTATAGAGTACAACATCATGTCTCACTTTATATTATAGTTATATATATAGTATGGGGCATGACATCTTGTGTCAAAGATCAATTTGAAAGAAGATGACAAAAACAGCAACCCCTACATGTTGCTCCATTCCTACTGTTATATCCAATTTTGATTAATTTTTCAAATTGGATCTGGACTTCTCTTCTTAGGCCAATCCCTTTCAACCTAAGTTGTAGCTCATGGTTGGATATGGGCTTCTAACCCAACATTCTCCTCTTCCAAGGATTCGTGTTTCCTTCCTGTCACACTCTTGGTCATCATATCAGTTAAATTGTCTTCCGTATGGACCTTCATCAGAACCAAGGATTTTTCATTCATTACTTCCCTTATCCAATGATATATAATATCCACATGTTTTGTTCTTGAGTGAAATGCTGGATTTTTGCACAACTCAAGTGTACTCTGATTATCACAGTAGAGCAGAGGTTCCAATCCTGTTACTCAAGATGATCTTTGAAGCCAGACAATATCTTTTCCAGCCTCAGTGATGGCCATATATTCAGCTTCGGTTGTAGAAAGTGACACACACTTCTGTAACTTTGCACTCCACGACATGGCAGCTCTTCCCAGTATACATACATGTCCAGAAGTTGATTTTCTCGTGTCAGGATCTCCAGCGAATTCAGAGTCACAGAAACTGATCAATCTCAATTCATTTCCAGCATTGAATTTGAGTCTAATGTTTTTGGTACATTTCAGATATCTTAGTAGCCATTTTGCTGCCTCCCAATGATCTTTGCCGGGATTGGATAAGTACCTGCTTAACACACCAACAACAAATGAAATATCAGGTGTAGAGCAAACCATCAAATACATCAAACTACCAACAAGAGATGAGTAAGAGACAAGTGCGATATCTTAATGATCATTTTCTGTCTTTGAACTTGAGCTTCTGCTTAATCTGAATTGAGTTTCTAATGGGACGCTCAGTTCCTTAGCATTCTCCATATTGAATTTGCTCAACAATTGCTCAACGTACCTCTGTTGGTGAACAAAGATCTCCTTGTTGGCTCTATTTCTCACTATACTCATTCCCAAGATTCTGCTTGTTGCTCCCATGTCTTTCATTTCGAAAGTCTGAGATAAACTCATCTTTAGGTCCTTAATAAGCTGTAAATCAGGTTCTATCAGCAACATATCATCCACATAAATCAATAATAACATGAATTTATCCTTGCTGAAAGCTTTCATGTAGACACAATGATCCTCCTTTGATCTTTCAAATTTAATCTTCTTCATGAATAAATCAAATTTCAAATACCATTGTTTTGGAGCTTGCTTGAGTCCATAGAGACTCCTCCTCAATATACATACCATGTTCTCTTTTCCTTTTTCAACAAAGCCCTCAGGTTGATGCATATGCAACTTATCTTCTACATCTCCATGTAGAAATGTTGTTTTGACATCAAGTTGTTCTATTTCCAAGTCTAAATGTGTTGTAATTGCCAATGCTGCTTTGATAGTAACTAGCTTAACCAATTGACTAAATACTTCTTCAAAATCAATTCATTTCTTTTTACCGAAACCTTTCACAACAAGCCTCGCTTTGAATCTGATGCTGCCATCCACTTCAAGCTTCTGTTTAAATAACCATTTGTTGTGTAGAATCTTCCTTCCAACTGGTGCTTCCACAATATCATAGGTTTGGTTCTTCTCAAGTGATGAAAGTTCCTCATTCATGGCTTTGATCCATTTTTCGGAGTCTTTCATATTCAAAGCTTCTTGAAAGTTTCAGGCTCTTCATGTTCTGAAATCAAAACATAATCTATGGCATGATATTTGTTGGAAGGATGTCTGACCCTGCTAGATCTTCTCAACTCCAACTGATCCATTTTTCCCTCAGTTTGAGATTCATTCTATAGCTCAACTGGTTGCTCCATTGGTTCTGAAAATGAATCTTCTGGATTTCCAGATTCTAAATTTTTCTTAGACAATTCTTCCAACTCAACTGTAGGTTCTGAATCTTCTTACCTCTGACTTTCCTTTGACAAATGGGATATATTCTCATTTTCAAATAATACAACATCTCTTGATCTCACTAATTTCTTCTCTGTTGGATTCCAAAAACGATATCCAAACTCATTTTCTCCATAGCCAATGAATATACATGTCTGAGAGTGTGAGTCTAATTCTTCCTTTGATCCTTTGGAGTTAATACACTTGTTTTGCATCCAAATACTCTAAAGTGTTCCAACTTCGGTTTCTTCCCATTCCATGTCTTAAAATCAATGGAGGCTAAAGGGGATCGATTCCTGAGATAACAAGCAGCAATCAAAGCTTCTCCCCAAAAAATCTTTGGTAGCTTAGCGGTTGAGATCATACATATGACTTTATCTAACAATGTTCGATTTAATCTCTCTACAATACCATTTTGTTGAGGAGTCCCAAGCTCAGTTTTTATATGCTTGATCCCTCTTTCATTACAATAGGCAGCAAACTTAAGAGATGTGTACTCTCCACCATTATCATTCCTCAAGCACTTGTGTTTCTTGCCTTTCTCCCTCTCTACCATATGCTGAAAATCCCTAAATTTTGTAAAAGCTTTGTTCTTTGTTCTAATAGGATAAATCCATGCCTTCCTAGTAGCATCATCAACGAATTATACAAAGTATTTCTTCCCTCCAAATGATTCAACATCTATTTCACCACAAATATCACTCTGTATCAGCTCCAATGCTTCTGATTTTCTGACTGATGGAATTCTAAAGGCTACTCTGTGTTGTTTGCCCTTTAAGCAGTCCTTACAATTCTTATGATCATCCATTTGGTGGTCTGGAATTAAATCTTGCTTAATCAGATGTTTCATTCCTTCAGCATTTAAGTGAGCAAGCCTCTGATGCCATAATTGTGTTGAAGTTTCACAAGCTGCAGTTGTTGTAGTGGATTGAATTTTAGTGTCCATTTCAGTCATATATAGGGTACGTTCTAGACTTCCTTTTGCAACTATCAGTGATCCTTTCACAAATTTTCAGCTGCCACTTCCACATATGCTTGTATATCCCTCTTGATAAAAAATGTTTCCAGAAATAGATTCAATCTCAGAGTTGGTATGTGTCTCATTTGATTCATAATCAGTTTTACCCCTATGTTTGTCACCATTTCAATGGTTCCCACTACAATTATTTCAGTCGCGCTCGAATTCCCTATTTTAACCATACCAAAGTGTCATTCTTTATAACTTTTGAAGGAGCTTCTATCTGGAGTTGCATGGTATGAAGCCGGTGTGTCAAATACCCACTCTTGTGTTCCATTATGGGAAATGTTTAGTTCCTCAGCTGATAGAACAATCAGTTCATCACCGTTGGTTGTTGCAACTGAGTTGGCTTCCTCTAGTTCCTTCTTCTTTTCTTTCTTATGCAATTCATAAGCTCTCTTGAAGTGTATGCAATTCTTTTTCAGATGTTCTACGACTCCACAATGGTAGCAGGCTCAAGTTTCAGCTCCAGAGGCAATTGACTTCGACCTTCCAACATATTTATCATGTTTGGCTTTGCCTCTCTTATAAGAGGATTTGTTGTGACGTTTGTCTGGTCTTTCTGTGGCTGCTATCATTTCTTTGTCATACTTTGAGTCTCTCCTCCATTCTTCTTCATTTAGAAGACTTTCAACCACAACTACAAATGACAATGTAGGCGATGAATTGCTCAAAGTGACCACTACGGTCTCCCATGAATCTAGAAGCGTTCCAAGAAGTAACAGAGCTTGTAACTAATCATCCAACTTCAAGCTTGCCCTGGTCATTTTATTGACCAGGTCTTGAAACTGATTCAGATGCTCAACCATAGGTTTAACATCAGCATATTGAAGATTCACAAGCTTCTTTATCGTTTCTATTTTGTAATGAATATTTTTCCTCTCACATATTGTTTGAAGTTTGTCCCACATAGACTTTGCTTCTGTCTCTTCTTCTATGATCATGAAATAGACTCATGTCTACTCATGATCTAATGTATGCATCGGCTTTCTTGTTCATCATATTCCATTATGTAGTATCTGTCTTCTCTGATTTTTCCTTTGATTCAATAACAGTCCACACATCTCGATATGAAAGCAGATCCTCCATCTTAACTTTCCATATTGAGTAGTTGCTAGATGTTAGCTTGATCATTGGTACAGTCGTATCCTCCATTCGTCTTAGAATCAATGTCGCAGAATCAAAATAGCGCTCTGATACCACTTGTTAACTTTTATCACATTTCATCTAAGAAGAAAACAAGCAGAATGGATATCCCTTTGTTTGCAAGTTTCTGAAACAATTTTATGAGTTTTTATCTTTGTTTGTTCTGTTCACTTGCTGTAAATGTAAAGACACTAATATTTACGTGAAACCCGAGTGTCGGGAGAAAACCATGAGCCAATGAACCATTGACTAATCCACTAAAACGGTTTAAACACAAGTTACAATCTCGAATGATTCTCAGAGCTTCACTGGAGCTTCAAGGTGCACTAATCTTCTAAAAACTGAACTCTTGTTTCAAAGATCAATCTGAAGGAAGATGACAAAAACAACAGCCCCTACGTGTTGCTTCCTTCCTACTATTATATCCAATTTTGATTCATTTCTCAAATTGGACCTGGACTTCTCTTTTTAGGCCAATCTCTTTCGGTCCAAACTGTAGCTCATGGTTGGATATGGGCTTCCAACCCAACATACTAATGATACATGTCAAATGTATTCCGTATATTGACATTGGGTCTGGCATGTACTTGGGCATGTGACATTGGCCTATGACATTGATGTGGGTTTGTGTTACTGAATCAAATCAGGACATTGAATTGGTCTAACTGATGGAATTCTGAAGGCTTCTGCCTTCGTGGGCCGAAAAGTAGTGAACCCACAATATTTAAATTGGGGCTCCTGCACCTTTCTGAAGAAGATTTATCATTTGCTTTCTATTTTTCTGAAGGCGTCGTTTGAGTTCTTGATTTCTCTCTGCTTGTTTCTTGATTGTTCTAAGTCTGCTTGCTTCTGTCTATTCTTGAGAGTTGAGTTTCTTTACTGAAACTTCAACTACGCACGCATTGAGTTCTTGAGGTGCTTGTAAGATTCTTTAGAGTTGGAAATTGTTCTTATTCACCAATTCAACTTGGATTGTTTGCCAGCTGTTTCGTGATTGTCATAGAAAACATATCTTTAACATCTGGTTCCAAGTCTGTGAATGAAAATGTGGAAGCTTTCTGTAATTTGAGATTTTTGTGCACTTAAAGAATTTGAAAAACGTGAGATTCTTGGTATGAGGTTCACAGGACCAAGAATTTGTGCACTTATTAGACTTTTACTAGAAGTTTACTAACTGCTTTTTGAGTTCACAGGTTAACTTAAGAAGAACACATCTAAAGTCTTCATATCTTTTTAAGATCTGAAGAAAGGTTCAGATCTAGATCATGGTAACAACACTCTGTGAGGACGGTAAAACTGAGTACTCCTTAAACATAATCTTGAGTATTGAGATTTAATATTTATGGCATGTTTGGTTGTTGCATGCCTGATGTTTTTAGTTGTGTTCTAAGTGTAAGAACATTGCTAAGCTTTTATGTTTAGTGAAAACTGTAGGATCTTATAGTGATTGTCAAAACGATTGATTCTAAGTTAATAATCACGATCAGGTACCACTTAAAAGTCTTTGTGTTATTTACAGCTTTTTGAAAGTATAACTTAAGTATGATTAAATTATAAAACTAGTTATTAAGAAATATCCAACACTATAGAGGAAGAAATAAAACTTGTGGTAGGTGGACATCATAAGTCCCCATGCCCTAGGATAACCCATGTTTTTTTATAACTTTTTGGATCCTTCTGAAGTCGAACTTCATTGCTGCAAGAAAGGACTTCGAGAAAAATAAAATTTGTGAATTGAGATTTTGTGACCCTCCATATCTCCAAAAAGTTATCCTTTGTTCATTGAGGACTTTAGATCAATCAGCCTCTTGGGTATCATTTTATACGATTGTGACTAAAATCTTGACTAAGAGACTAATTTTTAGACCAAGTTTGTCATCTACAAATGGATTTCTTAAAAGGTGAGAAAATTACATATGGTGTTAATAAAAATGAAATGGTCTCATGCAAAAATGTCTAAGTCACTTCAATTGTTCAAGACTAGACTTTCTAAATGCTTTTGACAATCTCAATTTAAATTTTGTCATGACTCACTCCTATTGGGTCACCATTCACTTTTAACTAGTATAGAATGGTCCGTTTTTTATCAAAGTCGACTCTTAGAGCTTGCAACACAACTATCACAATTTTACTTTGTTCCTAGCACATAAAAACTTCATAGTGGTCATCTATCCTGGGATTTATTATGGGCAATGACGCTTAACTTTCTCGTTTAAATGGAATTCGAACCACTTTTGCTAGGAAAATTGCATCGTACTAATTTTCTACGAATCCTTCATTTAAGTTCTAATAATTCTTCGTTAGCANAATTTTCTTGTGTACAAAGAGCATATTACTGCTGAATAAATTCAGCTGAAATTTTCTTTTCTGCAGTTAACACGCCGAGATGAGGAGATGTTACCGTTTGCTGCTGATGTGAAAAGGAGTTACATATTTGGCGGGATTAGCTACATTGCAGCTAACTTGACCATTAAGGTTTTAGTCGTCTGCACTCTTTAACTTTCTGACAATAGAAACAAATGTAATTATCATAGAATCATTTGATCATAGGCACTGGCTGATATGAAGTCCATCAACCTCTTCGGTGTGCAGCAGATTTGCCGTAACTCAATTGCTCTAGAACAGGTTTGATCTTACACTTGTTCTCTCACTCTTATTCTTCATTTTGGTCTCTATTCATAAATTGATAATAAAATATGAGTCCAAATTTCTCAGGTGATCAATATTAGCAATCTGAAACTTGTCACTTTCCATATGAGCATTTACCTTTTTTGGATTTTTTTCTTGGTAACTCTAAGAATGAACTTTGAGAAATTTTTAAGATGCACATGTCGTTTGAATTTGTGCGGGCTTTGTAATTGCTCGATATCTAGTATGATATTTTATTCATTTACCGGGTTAATTATTAGCTAGTAATCTGTTTTACTGCACTTGTTTTAGGCTCTGTTGGCTCTATCTTCTATTGATGGTGAAGTTATACAAATGAGATTAGATCGTGTTAGAACATACTATGAATTACTGAACATGCCCTTTGAGGTAAATATATGCAAACTCCTTCACTCATATGTCATCCGTTCAAGTTTCTCCACTTTTAAAACACTTCTCATCGTTGACTAGGCGTTGCTTGCTTCCATCAAGGAACATGAGCACCTCTTTACCAATGCAGAGTGAGTCATCCAAAAACTTCTCAAGTTCAAAATAAGGGTATTTGTAACATTTTCCTGATTCTGCAGGCATGTAAATCTACTGAAAGTCTTGGTCCCAGGGAGGGAAATCCCTGATAATGCTAAGGATCGTCTTGCTGAGATTTTACACCATTGAAGTTTGAAGTATTAGTGCGTATGCTGTGCATATAATTCTTTTATACCTTTCCTTGAGTGCTTGCTTGGTTGTTCACTTGGTATAAATGAAATTTTGGAACTTTTATCAAGTGTAGAAGTATTTGCCCCTTTGATATCCTTATCTCTTATTGTAGCCACCTTTTATTGACATTATTGTTACAGTATTCTGATAGGAACTGATCATCAAAGTGTGAGGAACTCAATGTTTTTCTGAATTGGGCATTTTAGTGCAGCTCACGCTTCTCCTCAGAAGATCAAAAAACTCACTTCAGTTTTGATTCTTCCATTAGAATGCCTTATGATGTGTGTTGTATGTATTATGAGAATGTAAATGTGTTTTTAGAATGGATTGTCATAATGTATTTGTAGAATGTGAATCAGTTTATGTATTCTGCAGAGTAAATAATAAGTAATGAATTATAAATGTTGTTCTGTAAAAAATAGTAGTGAGAATACATTATTAATACTAAAGTACTATTATGTCTTTACAGTTATATAAAAGATTTATCTAGTTAAAAATACATCAAATTTATATTAAATAGAATTAACATACTTAAATTTCAATGTCGTCTAGTAAAATAGCAGTACACCCTCTACATCTCTTCAGTGATTTTATCTCTGAGTGTATTCATTCTAATGTCAGTTTGATTGTTAATCGGGTCCTCATTATCTTCGTTGTCTTGTTCAGTATGTTTTTCTTGATTTGTTTCAGATCTGTCCAACTTGGAACCACCATCAGAAATATCTGAATAACGAAGAAAATTATGTATAGTCATTGTGGCTGAAATTAAAGCCACCTGATGTTTGAATTTGAGGTTGGATGGCATATCAACTAAAATATAAAATCTTTTATTCCAAACTCCAAATATTCTTTCAATCACCGTACAGAGAGATGAATGATTGTGATTAAATAACTTATTTGGACCATTATAGTCGGGCGCTCGTCGGAAATCATGCATATGATACCGTACACCTCGATGAGGAGTCATGTAGCCCACAGTGTTTGAAAATCCAGCATCGACTAAATAATATTTACTTACATATGAAACAAGATAAATGATAGTCTATACATTTTATATATTATGAAAATATTTAAACCTGGTGGTGGTTTAGGAAATTGATATGTGTCATCTTCAATACATCAAGAAAGGATCATGATGTCATGTGTTATGCCTTTAGATCCAGCGATGACAAACACAAAACGTATGTTAAAGTCACAAACAACAAGAACATTTTGGGTGGGTCAACCTTTTCTCCCAATAAAACGAGGTTGATCAACTTCTGGCAAGGAAGTCTCTATATGTGTTCCATCAATGACTCCTATAGCATCCTTAAAATAAAGATAATATTTAGAATTTGATCGAACATATGAGTGTGTATCAAAGTAATCGTCAATTGGAGCAACTCATTTTGTAGCCATTCTCGTACACGTCTTAAGAACATTATGAAAAGCTGTGTGAATAGTATATGCCCCTCGTTGAAAAAATTCTTGCATATCTCTATTTCCTTGTGATTTTCCCACCATCATAAGGAAAATAGCAGCCTCTTCCTCGACATTTAAATATTTTCTCTTTTCTAATCCAAACTCGTTGGCAAGCAAAGCGCATAGATGAAGAAAAGTTTATGTGTTCATGCGTAGCGATCTATATGCCCTAATATCATGACCGTTGAGCATTGACAAAAGCATCGTCCATCCACTTGTTGATCGATCATGAATTGGTTGCTTGACCATGAACCGCTGATGGTATTGAGCAACTTCGATGGCAACCTCATTGTTGCGTTTAATATTTTTACGGGTACACGAATTTGAATTATTTTTCTCATCACCAGAAGAAATGGTGTTAGAACTAGAAGAAGATGAACTCATTATGAATGTAAGTTTTGATATGCTAGTTGGTGTGGTAATGAATGAATTAGAAACATCAATTTATGAAAAAAGATAAGTAAATAATTTTTAATGTCAAATCAATAGTTTCTTCTTTGAGATACGTTGCTTGTATATATATAAAGAGATTGTTCCTTAGGAGAAAGGGTTCTTGTTAAGTTATGATAATGTTGTTATTCTTTTCTTTTGCTTCACTGTAATTCTTATGTCTTTCCCCATTTTTGCACCAATGTGAGAACCATAAGGTTAGAAATAATATTTATTTACATGTCTTTTGCAAAATAATTAAGATGATAAGTTTACCTCTTAAATAAGTAGATTATACGTTATTTATTATGAGCTATAAATAATGAAGGAAAATGTAGTCAATAAGAGTAACAAGATAAAAAACTGGATATATCTGTTGCTATGTGCATATCTTGTGTTGAAATATTAAACTGTATCAATTGACTGTTTTTTTATGTTGAAATCGAGCATGTTTATCTTTCATTTTGTATCTAGTTTCATAAGAATTTTTTATCATTTGAAAAGAGTTTCTGGTGTGAAAGTTATGCTATTTTTACCAAGTAGACATAAACTGAAATTTCAGCAGAGGCAGCAGCAGAGATTTGTGTGGAAATTTTTACAAAGTTATAGAGTACTATAATGAAGTTGAGCTTGTTTATCAGTTTTTAGACACATGAGTTAACTTTCTAAAAACTATTTTTATGTGATTTTTGGGTATCAGTTGCTATGGTAAAAACAATGATTCTAAAACCATAGATAAAGAAGGAAATCAATATCAGCAGCAAGTTCTTTGCCTTGGCTTCATTTTAGAAATATACTTCATTTTTCCCATAATTTATAAGTGGACATGATTGGTTAGATTCTTTCAACATTATGAAAAACTGAAAGAAAAACATTATGAATATATCAACACAAAGATTAAACAAAATATTTGTTCCATTAAGGTCAAACTCTTTAAACAAAACAAAGTTAAACTATAGCTAAGAAGAGAGTACAAATAACATCAAACACAATTCTAAACCATACTTTCCATCACACTCATTTTCTCGGTGAACCATACTTCGTCAGTCTTTGCTTAATATAAGATTCTATCCAAGCTACACGACCTGCATCATCGGGAATCAACATAAAAATTTAACGATTTACTCTTTGGTGAATAATTTCAATGTCTCATAATACACATCGTCACCAACTGAGATACTACGAATAGAATGTATAACTTCCATACACCGTTTTGTAGCATATTCCTTTGTTTTTGCTATCTCTTCATGCTCTATCTCTGAAATCTCTTTGAGTCGTTCCACTGATACAGTAATCCTATCACTATTGCTTCCACGACTTGATCGACGTCGCTTTTGAATAACTACAGTTTTCCTTGGAGCACAAGAAATCATTTCCTCTTCTACATTCAACGTAGTATCCATGTCATCAAGGGATATATCATCTTGAATATTATCTTGTGTGGGATTAAAGTCATGATATTCAATATTTTCATTCTCTAATCCCGGTGGCAATATACCTTAGCTTGGTGAATAGCAATGCTCTCCTGTAGCGATAATTCCAACAAATAATTGTTGTTGGATGTCTGGAAGCAAATGTCCTTTGTTTCTAAATACTTTCGCTGGCGGATTTCTCTACACGCATTTAACATTTCGACAATATAAAAAAACAAAAAATAGTTGATGGATATAAAACAAAACTTGAACAAGAATGATACTTTGATTTTATATTCCCATCACTCTTTATCCGCTCGTAGTGTATTCATCTTTCTATCCCAAACAATGCCAGTGCTATTACATAACTTGTTCCATAAAGTCCATTGACTTCGAAGCTCTCTATATTTGTTCTTCATTTGCATCATGTTGTAAGTGCATCATGTTTCATGATTAAAGTTTTTTAAAATATGCTCTCAACCTACTTTATTGAACGAAGTGTTGGGTCTATTCCCGACTATCAACTCTTGCAAACAAATGTTCAAGTACAACTATAAGCGTGAATCACTCCAAATTGTCTTCTCTGTATACACGTTTTCCTTTCTTTTCAAATTTGACATGTTATCTTCCATTTAAGAAACTGCAAAAGCAATAACATATATCATTACATAACTACATCAAAGACATCAAAGAAACTGTAAAATGTGGGATGAAATGCTGATTAAACACTTATAACAGCTTTAGTTAATGACATAAACACCATATTATAGCAATACATACATGAAAAGATCATGATCTTATACATAATTATATGCATAATAGAAATGGTGTAATATAAAGACTATTAAACAAAATCATATACATGAAAATGTCAAACAAATAAAGAATAACAATGTAGGTTAAGAAATTGTTCGTACAAGCAGCGAGGATGAAACTCATAACAATCATCAATCTAATCTTGATTCCAATAATTTCACTCGACATAAAGCAATTGGTCAATTCATATGCAACAACTGAAGCAGTTTTAAAATTCCAGCAAAAAGAACAACTTCTACAGCGACAATATACCATTTTTATTTCAGAAATGATCCGGTTTGGCCAATTCTTCAATAATGTAGTTCCTATATACCTAAACTCCGCGGATTCAGTCCTTGGGACTGAAATAATATCGTTTTTACCATAGCAACTGAAACTCTAATGCAAAACTCTTTTCAACTGAAAAGAGTGAATTGGTAAAAACGATTTAGCAAAAGAGTTTTGCTAAAATCTTTTGCGAATTAGCAAAAGAGTGAAGTTTTGCAAAACTCTTTTCAAACTGAAAAGAGTGAATTTGTTCTTGCTAACAAAGGCAAGACCTACAGATCAACACCAACTTCCAGAGGGGGATGCCGACAGATAAATTCTACAACTCTATTAACAGCCCTAGAAGGATCTATGTTAAGGGCTCAAATGTGTAATTGGTTAAAATACCTTAGGGCGTCAAGCAAGCATATGTCTTCTCCTTGTTTGAGAGATCGAAGCTATCGATAACGAGCGATTTTCTGCAGGGCTTGAAAAAAACCTAAAATCGAAGTTGAGATTTCCTTCGTTTTATTTTTGAGAGTAAGGGTAGTATGGTCACATATATAATGAAATGCATTATAAGAATGCAAAATGAGGTAATCGGGTCATTTTGCGTTGAAGAAGAAAACTCATAACGCGTTTTGAGAATTGATTGTTATAATGAGAATTAAAACAATGGAGTGTTCTGTAAACGAATCCAAAATGCATTTTAAAAACGAAAATGCATTCTGACAATGCAATCAGAACATGCACTTAGACTAGGTACCAAAGAATGAGTTCGATTCAAACTTGATTAAAGCCAAAAGAAAGAGGATTGAATTGGGATAACATTTGATACATAATTTGCAAGTGATTAATTCATCACTTTCTCTTTTCTTAATTGGGATAAAAAACATTTGATACATCATCTTTCTATTTTCTTAATATTAATATAAATATTTAAAAATAACAACTTTCCTTTCATTTATACAACAATGTCTATACAATTTTAATTTTTTTAATTATTTACATTATTTTAGAGATCCATTTATTTTTAAATTTTAGTTCATTTACATTATTGTGAATAACTTAATTTAATTATTAGTAAAATAAATATGTTTTATACATTGATGTCAAAAATATTTAAATACATAAAGTAATTTAAAAAATAATAAAATTGATCTAATATTTAAAAGAGAGAATTGTAAAAATATAAAAAAATTATAAAAATAATAATTGATATAATCTTTGAGGAAAGAGAGTTGGAAACTCTTTCTCTTCAAAGAAAGACATATCATCGTGAGAAAACAATGACATGTTTTAAATTTTAAAAATTAATTAATTTTTTTAATGAGGTGAGTGGTCCCGTTAGACTGGACACCCACCTTGGAGATAGCCTTAGTGATATGTATATATTTTTGTGAATATTAATTATTGGTTAAATGTTATTATTATTGGACAATTTGGACATTAAGCATTTTACGGAGATGAGTTGCATAAAATAGTGCTTGTATATGTATATATAATTTGGTTGTTTGGTCAATTCATGATTGAGAAATGAAGCATGGTAATTAATGGGTAGAAAAGTTATTTTCATTTAATTTTTTTGGTGAATTTGATGCATTGTCTTGCTCCTTTCTATTCTCTTCATGTGGTCCAAACATACATTACCAAATTACCCTTCTATAATATTATCACAATCACAATATATAGGATAGAGAATTACTACAAGTTTAATAAGAATTTAATGACAAATACAGGGTAGGGGGGCAGGCAAAACTTCATTACTCAATTACTTGTCCAAATATATATATTTATACTATTATTTTTCAAATAATAAATTGCACAATCAAAGATTAAATATGATTATTTTCCAACATTAAATTATATATTTTTCTAAGTGACATAAATCATATGATAAAATGACGTATTCCATTGCCAAACGTTTACACTTTGGCAAAAGTAATCCCAATAATTTGTAATAATATATTTAATTATTGTACTTTAATTTTTTAGTTGATTTTTTCTCAAAGTTTATAATATTTGGTAAATTAAATTTCAAAAGTGACAGAATCGATCCCAATAATTTGATTTTAATCGAAACGTCATTTGTTAAAATTGAAAAAAACTTTGGGAAACAATAATGTTATATAAACTTAACTTTGAGGATTGTATTTATCAAAACTTAGAAAATAGGAGTACTAATTTTGTTATTTCATATTTTGAGTATTAAAATTATCATAATTATAAAAATTTGAAAAACTAAATTATTAAAATAATAAAACTATATGGACTAAATTAGTATATCGGCCAAATCATAGTTTTGAGCACAAAATGAACATTATGTGTAAAATAGTAAAGTGTACTAAGAATAAAGTAATAGAATTTGTGTAAGTTTGATAGTCATTTTTAGCGAAATAAGTAATAATTTACCCAAATTTGCAGTGAATAATTATATTTATTTACATCTGACAGTTTGAGTGGTGAGAGTGGAAGAAGAAGAAAGTAACTATTCGATTTCACTGTCTGTATACTCAAAAAGGAGCTTAAATATTCTTTCACTTTCTATGTGTTGTATTTGCTCACATTTCTCGAGGGTAAGAATTGACAGAACCCTCAGCAGCAAAAAGGTAACGTGACAGTGAACGATAAGAAAGTTTGTCTGCTACACACACATCATGCATATACATCTACGATATCATCCCAAACAGTAATGATCTGATAGGGAGGGAGCCAGCGTCTATTGTGTAGCTTTGCAGCTTTGTTGCGGGATTCAAATGTTTCAAAGAACGAGTTTTTGTTTGTTTGGAGGGATGGCTTTAGCATAAGGAATGTTGGGGTGTTCTCTGTCGTGTTCATGCAGATTTATCGGCGTGACGGAAATGGGTATGGGGGAAAATGATCAATGACAGGATTGCTTTTTACTAACTCCATTTTGGATTCTTTCATTTCGTCTTCATCTGTGAGTGAAAGTTTGTGTTTTGAATTTGAGCGAAGTTTATTTAGGTGAACTTCTCATTCTTGTTACTAAAATATATGTATTTTTAAATTCTGATAAAGCTTCTGGGCTGTGACAGGCATTGCTAGGTTGCTGCTTTATGCAGGCGAGTGAAAATCACAACTCCTTCCATAGAGTCTCTCACATTTTCTACTCAAAATGAGAAGGAAATCGGAAGCTGCGTTTGGGGCAATCGCGTTTTTATGCTTTTGGGGTTCTGCGATTTGCTTGCTTTCTCCTTTAGGTGTCAACTTTGAAGGTAAATATCATCTCCCTGAACTGGAATTTCAACTTGATTTAATCATCTGGGTTTTGTTTTTTTCAGTTCAAGCTTTAATGTCCATTAAAGCTTCTCTCAGAGATCCTCGTGGCGTTCTGAAAAATTGGGATGGAGATGCCGTTGATCCTTGTAGTTGGTCTTTGGTCACTTGTTCATCTGAGAGCCTCGTCATTGGCCTGTAAGTTTTATTCTAAACAACAAAAGCCATGTTTCTTCATAAATACAGCTTATGATTTGTACAGAGGAAGTCCCAGCCAAAATTTGTCAGGAACACTTGCCTCAAGCATTGGAAACTTAACAAATCTTCATACAATGCAAGTTAACACTTCCTGTTTTTAGCCTTTTTTTCTGTTTATATTCTTTCACTTAAGAGTAATAGTTACTCTGCAGATTATTGCAGAACAATAACATTTCAGGGCTTATTCCTGATGAACTCGGGAGGCTCTCAAAGCTTCGAACTCTTGATCTTTCAAATAACCTTTTCAGTGGACGCATTCCTTCTTCTTTAGCACAATTGGGAAGTCTTCAGTACATGTAAGCATAAAGTTTCAGCTCCGAATCGGAGCATACGTCTGATGCCGAAGCTTTCTTTGATTCAGGAAGCTTAACAATAACAGTCTTTATGGAGAGATTCCCTCATCGCTTGCCAACATCACACAGCTCTCTCTTGTGTAAATTCCCATCTTTAATATTTCTAGTGTTACATGTAACTATCTCTGAGGTTTGATAATTTGCAGTGATTTTTCTTACAACAATTTAACTGGCCCTGTTCCCAAGTTCCCCTTTAAATACAAGTAAGATTTTTAGTATAAAACTATGAGAATTTGAAGATGTGTTCATCTGAAACGCTTATTTTCAATGGTTTTTTAGTGTACTAGGAAACCCCTTGATATGTGCTACAGATAGAGAGCCAGAGTGCAATTCCAGCACCTCGGTTACGCCATTTTCGACACCTTACAATACTTCAGGAAGTATATTTTCTATTTTGAACCATTCTGCAGATCATTTTCATTGCGTTATCTTGCTCTAATTCTTACTATTTTGTGTCGATAGCGGCTTTGTCGAAACAGAGAAAGATTGCACTTTCGCTAGGAATAAGCCTCAGTTGCATCCTCCTCCTTGCATTTGCCACTGGTTTCTTGTTGTTTAAAAGACGAAAGAGTGGACAAGAGAATTTCTTCGACTTTAATGGTTTGTTTAACATCTTCTAAAAACTGTTTCATATCGAAAATTACGTGATCTAATTCAAACCGCAGATCCTCAAGTCGAAGAAATTTCGCTTGGAAATTTGAAGAGGTTTCAACTAAGAGAACTTCAGTTAGCAACCAACAATTTTAGCAGTAAAAGCATTCTAGGCAAAGGTGGCTTTGGTAATGTATACAAGGGAGTTCTTCGAGACGGCACACCCGTAGCTGTAAAGAGACTTAAAGATGGTGGTACTAGTGGCGGGGAGCAACAATTTCAAACGGAAGTCGAGATGATCAGCTTAGCTATTCATCGTAATCTCCTCAAACTCTACGGATTCTGTGTAACTCCTTCGGAAAAGCTCTTAGTTTACCCTTACATGTCGAATGGAAGCGTTGCATCTCGTCTCAAAGGTATTGATTATGAATACTGTTATTGCTTATCGAATGTATGATTCGAGTATCGATATATGATCAGCGAAACCGGTTCTCGATTGGGGAACGAGGAAACGAATAGCTTTAGGTGCTGCAAGAGGGCTATTATATCTTCATGAACAATGTGATCCAAAGATAATTCACAGAGATGTCAAAGCAGCTAATATACTTCTAGACGAATACTGCGAGGCTGTTGTCGGAGATTTTGGGTTAGCAAAGCTTTTGGATCACGAGGATTCGCATGTTACAACGGCTGTACGTGGAACCGTGGGGCATATAGCTCCTGAATATTTATCCACAGGCCAATCTTCTGAAAAAACGGATGTTTTCGGATTCGGGATTCTTCTTCTTGAGCTGATCACTGGACAAAGAGCCTTACAGTTTGGGAAATCAGCTAACAATCAAAAAGGACCAGTTTTAGACTGGGTAATTAATACTCAAGTTTTATATATAACTTTATGAAGGAAGTAAAGTGAATTTGGTTACAGGTGAAGAAGCTGCAACAAGAGAAGAAAGTCGAGGAACTCGTAGATAAAGATTTGAAGAAGAATTACGATCGAATGGAGGTCGAAGAAATTATAAAAGTTGCGCTTTTATGTACACAGTATCTTCCTAGTACAAGACCAAAGATGTCTGAAGTAGTTAGGATGGTTGAAGGAGATGGAGTTGCAGAGAGATGGGAAGCTTCACAGAGATTAGAACCAAACAAGTTAAAAGCACAAGAACTCTCTTCATCCGAAAGGTATTCGGATATTACCGATGACTCTTCTCTCATTGCACAAGCGATCGAACTTTCCGGACCGAGATGAAAACATATTTTTCTATAGATGATAGAAAGAAGCCATGTTTGTATGAACATTGTTATTTTGGTTGAAATGTTAAAAAAGTTAGGATTTAAATAATCAGGAATTTAAGGACTTGATTGTAATTAGGAGAAGTTATGGGGAGTTTTCATAAATACATTATTCTACCTTTATTTTTTTAAACGTTCCATTATTTTACGGCCGTTAGCAGCAACGCGTAAACGGGCGGGAATGAGGCACGCCCGCCGTTGGTAAGCGCTTCTCCTTCGTCGTCGTTTTGGTTTTTGATTTCGATAAACGACGTATTCTTATTCCTGAATCCTGGCTAGGGCTGATAGTGCTGTTGGTCTTTTTGGACTGATTATCCTCTATTTTTGGGCCTCAGCGAACTTTATATTCAGTATTTTAACTTTGAAATTGGACGAGGAGATAGTTGGTGTTTTCGTCATCTTGAATTTTAACGGCGCTGCCTTGCTGCAGCGGATTTCAATCGTTGTTTTTTTAACGGAAATGATACCTCTTAACGGCTTTGCCGATATAGAATATAAGGTTAAATTTGATCGTATTCAATTGGGGAACATAATGATTGATGAATTCTGTGTTTTAGGAATATGATCAAATTGGCACAATTTCTGGATTTAATCAATGAGCTGATTGCATTTGATTTATGGCGATGGAGTTTTTTCTTCGTCAAAACCCACGAAAGCACTGGAATTCAACACTGTATTTTATTCTATGCTTGTTGAAAGCTATGTAGTGGATTAAAATTGATGTCCGATACGGAATTTGTGGATTTCGATTTTGCTACCACAGAAAGGGGGATACGGGCTTTTGACATCATGCTCGTATGTTTCTACTTTACTTATTCCAACAGTGAGCCTGCTTTCTGTTCTTGGAAATGCGGAACGAGTTTTGTTAGTGTATCTTGTTTCCGAATAGTGCAATTTTATGATATTTAGGACTGGCTGCTCACTTGATTCCCCAGTGCCAAGTTTTTCATGCTTTATTTAGGCATATAAAATGGGCAGGTTGTGAAAAACTTGACTGAGTGAATACAATACAATTGGACTTCTTGATGACATGACTCCATTTGTTATCATTATTTATGATGCTCAGGCTTTATATCATACACTGAAGGAAGTTAAAGCTGCATCATCTCACCAATGACTAAGGAAATCCAGAGGCTGCTTTACCTCTCATATGACTCAGACCAAATTGTTGCAGAGATCATCATCAAGCTGTGCCAACCTAGTATATGGGCTGTTGAGCTGCATGTCGGTAAGCAACTGTCGAAGCTCAGAAGCTTCTTCTTTGAGTTGGGAGTTCTCTTGGAGTACTTGGTCATGATGCTCTGTCACGTGGTTCAGTTTATCTATGAGTTGGCGATTTGCATTTTTGAGGCAGAGAACCTGTGACCAGAGCTCATCCAGGTGCCGTTGTTTCCGCATACGTGATCTTCTTGCAGACTCCCGGTTCGAAATCATTCGTCTCTGCTTCCTCTCATTTAATATGCTCTGCTGTTGTTCATCTGCCTCATCAGAAGTTGAATTATTGCTGAAAGATGTTGATTTAGGACTAACTTCCTGGATCTGGGTTTCCTTTTGGAATTGAAATAATTGGTTTTGAAACCCATTAATATTATATGCTGGCATAATGCTGTTAGCAAAACCAAAGTAGTCAGGGAACTGCATAAAGGTAGAAGGAAATATATGGTGTTCTGAAACCTCAGTAGGATGCATTTTTCAATGGTATTGGTGAACGTTTCCAAGATAGATTGCAGGATGGTTGAAAAGGGTGTCAGAGAGATAGTTTATGATGAATGGAAACTTGTGGGAGGAGATGTATTTATAGAATGGAAAAGGTGTCAAAAGGCCCACATTATGACATGTGAGTGCATTGGAGTTCATCGATCACAAATAAGGGACCACATACATGGTGTAATGAAGTTGTTTCGTGCTTGTATACTTACCTCATCTATGCTGACTCAAAACCGTATATTTGCCACAGAAGATAATCTGAGAACATTTGGAATGCAGGCACCATAATTGATATATTTGGATGTGTGGACGTACACGTGTTACGTCAAAGAATCACATAATTGTGTTTGAAGTATTGAGAAAGTGATTGGATAGTCTCATTAATGGATATATGCCATAGTTGTGGAATGCTACTAGGTACTATCCTTAATCTCAGAAACTATCTGCAAAAAAATGGTTTGGAGGATATGATGAAAAATCTTATCGCTAATATGTTTCTAAATTCTAATTATATCTCTACCATGCATTTACATTCCGCTAAGATGAGTTAGTGGCGTAAATGAGTAAGAGACTACTATATGGAGATTGGTAAAGTTAAATCTCTTTTCCAAAAGTAGCAAACTTGCGTGAAAGAAATTGATAACTCAACATTGAACTTTTATCTAACCATTTTTTCATGAACTTTCTCTTTTATCTCATATGCACCACTGGGTTTGAAAATTCTTGCCTGATTGCTTTTTTGCTAGCCGAGTGCATGCTTTGAAAGAAAGGGATGTTTTGGATTGATGTTTTAACAGCAGGCTAATGTTTTACATCCCTTTTTCTTTGTGGTTAATCAGATCATTTTTTGTTGTCATTTTGCTAATTGGATAGGTACAAAGTCAATGATTAACACTTTTTTGGCACTTTATTACCCTTTTAATCTTGTTCAATTGTGAGGATTTTATTTCCGACTGCTTGTTCATTCTTGTTATATACTGATCGGCTACATCATGTATTTCAAGATCGCTTTTCTTAAAAACTGAATTTAAGTACTTTTTTGTTCATGTTATGAGTTTAACTGCACAACTTAATGATTTTTATGCAATCTTGCATAAGTAGTGGTGGAATTTTTGTACTTTGGGATGTTTTCCTCCCATAGCAGAAGGAAGATTAAAGTACAACAAGTGTAAAAATTGTGCTGGAGGAAAAAGGTCGTTCGTTTTCCCCATCATCGAACGTTCTTTTACTCCAGAACCTTTCCTTCCTGATTGATTACATCTCTCTGTTGAACATTCTATACTTCAAAATCATTACTTATCCTCATTGGTTTCGTTTTTTTGCTCCACTCCTTCATTTTGTTGTCCTTCCCATATTGCATACATATTGAAGAATAGGAGTTATAATGGCTGATTGCACACGTCATTCCCACTTTTTGAATACTGTAATTTTGTTAAATCCATTTGAAAATTTCACTAAAATTTATGTGAAATTTGTCAATTTTATATTCTAGGTGCATATCTTTTGTTGATTTTCCGCATCTCTTTCTTCATATTGGCTGTGGCTTTATGTTTAATATTTTATATTTTTGAAAATGGGTCGTGTGCCTTGTGATCAACTTTTGATCTTTTGTAATACTTAACTATATCCTTCTTAATGAAAGTACGCTATCTTTAGGTATCGTATTGTTGCTTTTCAGAGTGCTTCCAAATTTTGACATGGTGATGAATACGTTTCTTATATAGGTTAATCTATACGCTTTAATAGTCTGTGTGTCGCTTCACTTAATCTGCTTTTCTTGTCTTGTTTTTTGTGGTAAAGGAGTATTATCTCTTGATAATTTTACTGTTAGACCTCTTTATAATTGAATTTGTGACGTCTAGAGTATCAGTGGCACTTACTTGTTTTAGATGATTAATCAATAAAGGAACTCATTGCCTGCACAACTTGATCACGTTCTTGTTTTACGCTCAATTTAAATGTGGTTTTCCATGTTGGATTTTATTGAAATCCATGTTTTCCTGTTAAATAGTTCAATTTACATGATAATCAATTAAGCTTTTCAGTATTGACGCCAGCGATCAATTAACTGTAAAGTAGTTAGGATATTTCCATCAAAATGTATCAATTGTTAGATGATTAGGTACATGGCTTCAATAAATTTGAGACGTAAGTGATATATCTTTTTTTCATTCTTATCTCTGCAGCACTAGCAACAAAATAAAGGGAGAGAAAGAAAAAGTTGTGATTGCTGGAAATGATGCCAGTTTTATTGATTGAGAAAGAAATGATTAAATACATGTTACCCACTTAAGGTACAATCTCCTGTTAGCAAATCCTGTTCTATCTTCAAAATCATGCATGTATGCCCCAGCATATTTTATCCACATATTTCCTCTTGTATAATAGGCATTTTCTTATTGTTTGTTTAGGCAGCACACTCACACTCCCCCAGCCCCGGAGGATCGAACTTCTGATCTCCTGCTCCTCCATGACATTTACACACCATTGTGCGAGCTTCTTATTACTTTTTTTATTTTTGCTATTNATGTGTTCAATATTAATATGCCAACAATTTTAAACGTTAAAAAAACTTTTTAATTAATAACGTTTTGGTAATAAAATGTCAGAAGTGGGATTTGAACCCACGCTCTCTCACGAGAACCAGAACTTGAGTCTGGCGCCTTAGACCACTCGGCCATCCTGACTTGTGTCATGATCTACCACAATCAACCCTTTGGCCGGACGAAATCTTGTAGTGAGTCGTGAACGACTGCTCTACCAGCTTAGCTTAACAATCTTTTCACCAAAATTTCAGTACAAGAAAAGAGAAATTGGGAAAAGTTCTCGCAGTACTTGTCGCGCTAAGTTTACAATCAGCAAGAAAGCATACACAGAAAATGGAGAAAGCTTACTAGTCAGCATACAGCTGCCAGAAATTGATGATATCAGTTGCCTGATTAAGCAAAATCACCTTCTGCCTTTTGGAAATCCAAGGCTTACTCTCAAGCATCGTCTTCAGCTCTTCCCAAGCATCTTTTCTTGGCCAAAAATAATACGCGCTAAGTGGAATTGTCCCGTGCCCACCCGGAATCACTTGGTCTATACCTATCCCAATGTTCTTCTCCATCCACACGAATTTCAGTACCAGCCTCAGCCTCTCAATCGGCTTCACCACCACTCTCAGCTTCTCCTTTTTCGGTTCCTCCAAAACGGATGAACAAGCCAAAACATCCCCTGTTGATTTTAGATATGCGCCGTTGATCGAGCGTAGAAACGAAGAATCAAATGAAGTTCTCAGAGGTCGGAATCTCTGATTCTGTAAGCCAATTTCTGTAGGATTCGTAAGGATATTGGCCGAGATCTTCGTTATAGCCGGAGAGAATAGCATCATTCACTCCCTTTCTTCCGATTCCTTTTCTGAATCTTCCGGGGATAGGGACGATGCATTCATATGAAATACCCCTTTTAATGGGCCGAACCATCGGGCTAAAACCCCTAAATGGGCCTATACTCTACCCATCTCCTTTTTCTGTTTATATTCTCTAATATATATATAATATATCATTAATTTAATTTTATATTCTACGAAATTCTGTATTCACAATATACATCATGTAATAAGATTATAAATCAACTATCTCACTTTGTATTTGTTAATGTCAAAATTATTCTTTTGGATAATTACATCTAATAACTACAATTTACATTATATGATCAGTGTTTTAATTTTCATGGATTAAACTTCATATTTTATCCTTTAATATTTTGGAATTTTCAATATCTACCACACAAACTTAGAAATTTTAATGTCACAAATATCAGTATTTTTTATCATAATCGAAAAATTGAGTACTTTGTATATTATCCGTCTCTCTTATCCGATATGTCATAATAAGATCAATAAACAAATTGAGTTATTTTATTAGTAATTTTAGAATGATTGAGTTACAAATATAACTAAACCCAAATATTATCCTATAAATTACTTTTAAAAAAATGGTAATTATTATGGGCTTTTAAATAATAATGGGTTTCATCACAAGCCCAAATACTTTGGGTTTGCAGCATCAGCTTCAACCCATTTCACGGTCGTTAAGATATTTTTAGAGGTTATTTGCTACCAATTTTAAACCACATGAACAAAGCCACTATAGGACACAGAACATCAAACTCATAAGCCCATATTTACATCAAATCCATCAATCATAATATTAACTAATGATTGAGACAATTAGAAAATACTTAATCATGTGATCTAATATTATAATAATAATTAAAACTCAACCTATACCATTTAAGGTTTTAAAAATTTATATAATTTGATAAATTTAATTCTCAAAGTTTCTTTATTTTAACAAATCTTGTTTTCAAAGCTTTTTGAAGGCTAAAATACTCCTCATTTTTATTATTTTGTAAAATTAGTCATCATATTTCATAAATATGTGTTAAAAACTATTTCTTAAATTTTGAGAACTAATTTTGTCCATGATTGAATTTGCCAGATTTTTGAAGCTAGAGATTGTATTTGCTAAAACAATGAAATCATTGTGTCCACAGATGTCAAATTCAATGGTAGATAATCAAATTTATCAAAATCATGAAAATTTAAAAGCCAGACACATCATTTTATCAATTTATTAGTGATTAAATAACTCATCATTGACAAAAAATCTAATCTAGTGCATAAAATATGAAGCATTAATACTAAAACTATGTAATTATATTTTTTACTATTTATAAGTCTGTTGTTTGACAAAAACGTTATTGGTATACCGAAAAAAGTGGATCTAACAAAATGGTTAGTTAGATGCTAATTAAAAAATATTAAAAATACCAACTATTTTAATTTATTATTACTGTTAGGTATATTTATTAGGGTTGGTGTTGAGGTTATATTATTTTATTAGGTGTCAGAAACGTGTACGCCTCAGATTGGTTGAAATTAAGTCTTGGTCTGTGCCGTAGGAGACCTCATACCAACCCCCTTCCCTTCTTATCCAATTGTGGGCCACTTATTAATATTTATTATTTTTTCCTTTCCCAAAGAAATACAAATTAAATTAATTCCTCTCAAAACTGACATATTTTATCTTATTTAATTAACTTGGAAAACAAAATAACGAATTTGCAAAAATAGATAATGTTAATTCCATTTATAGTTAGTACTTCTCTCAACAAAATTTATTATTATATTGATCGATACATGCCATTAGAGTAGGTTTTTAGTATTATTGAAAACCTAATTCAATTGTTTTTAAATTGATAATTATATGGACGATACACAAATTTAGTCCTCGTAATTTGATATTTTTTGTCTCAAAAGATATATGATTGTGATATTATGATATTCAAAGTATCAAAATACCAAAATCGATACTAGTAATTTGTATGTTTTGACAAAATAATTACTCATAATTTAGTTTGTATAACATAATTGGTTCTCATTCAATTTTGACAATTATAATCCTCAGCCAAAATCAAATTTCGGTGACTAATTTTGTCTCTTTGGATCTAATTTGCTAAATGTTGCAAACTTATATGACTAAATTTATAAAAAAATTTCAAGTTTGATGACTAAATATATCATTACAAATTAATGAGATCAGATTTTTCAAAATTATAAAAGTTCTGGATCGAATGCATTATTTTCTCATTACACATTATATATTTAAAAATAATCTTGATATGTATACATAGTGAGTTAACATAATTATTCAAATTGAATGTCCCTCTCGTTTTGGAATATTTGATTTGTAATATTGTTAAATAATGATATAAATTACAAATTTAAATAGAAATCAAATTTAACTAATATATAATGTATAAACACCAAGTGTTTTTTTCTAATATTAATATAAGGATAAAAAAAGTTTATAAGAAAGAATTAAGTTACCGAAATTAGGGAGATTAGTATAGTGAAATGGGTAATTATTGTTGACGTGGCGTGGACCTAGTGGAGGAAAAAGTAATCAATTAATATTTAAACCTAATCTTCTTAGCTTAAGACAAAACAATATTTTGTCAAAAGATATGTGCAGGCGTAATCTGGCCTAGTTGTTATGTAATTAAATAAAAATCATTATTTTATTATTAATTAATTGACATTGGATCTAGACAATAATCAGGTGGACGGTCCCATGGATGAAATGTCACCAAACCTAACCAGCTTCTAATTATAATTCTTAGTATTATTAAATCGAATATTTAAAAACATTTAATTTGCTGGTATCCTATATAAGTATAATAATCATGTTAATAAGTGGTGTTATGTATATTTTCTTGACTTATAAATATGGATGTTATAAATCATGTGACTTAACGAATCGAACTCGGTGTGTTCATGTTCGTTTATATCTTTATTCGAACGTGTTCATATTTTATTCGAACGTGAAAATATGTTCGAACATTGTTCAAATTATTAAGTGAATGTTCATGCTTGTTCAAATAACTTGTTCGAATATATTTGTGCGAACTTTATTAAAAAAATCAATTTTTATTGTTTTACAAGCAAAAAAATAAATGTATTAAAGAAATAATCGAACAATTATCTTTCACAAAAAAAAGATGACTATCTCACTAATAATATAAGAAAGTTTTGTAAATGTTTTTAAACTTAAATACTATAATAATTTATTATTATAAAAAATAATTTAAATAATATATTTGTTCACGAACGTTCATATTTATTCACGAAAATGTTCGTGTTTGTTCAAATTATAAATGAACAAAAAATAATGTTTCAATAATATTTATATTTTTATTCGAACGAACACATATTGTTCACGTACTGTTCGGATAGTGTAACAGACCTACTTATAACCCTAATCTAAGTGCTTAATTAGTTGTTAAAAATTTAATTATGTAAGATTTGATAATTGTTGACTATATAATTTTTTAATACATACTTTTAAAAACTATGCCTCCACAATATGAGTTTTTCATAGTATTATTCGACCAAAATAACCTAAAATTTTGGATATTTGTGTTATGATTTGATTCTATATTTAAAACTACGGTGCCTTAACCACTATAATATTTTTAAAACGAACACAATAAAAAAAATAGTAGGCGAACGCTACTATAATCAGATGTTTTACCAATAAATAAAATATAATTATATATATTAGTATTTTTGTATAAATAGTTATTATAATATAATAATTTTAATAAATATATTTAAAATTTTACGATCTTCCGCATGACAACCCTTACTTGTATGGAGGGGTTAATTGTGATTTGAATAAAAATGGGGGGCCCGGACATAAAAGAAAAACAATCTGCTATAAATATGAAATGAAGCAGTACGGCAATTTTGCAGTGGTAGTTGGAAAAGATATTATAGGGTGGTACCCAGATGGCATTTATATTAATTGTGGCTGTGGACCTTCTATTTTCATCTTTTATATTTCAATATTATCATCGCTCTATTATTCTTTTTTTATTTAATATATGAATAATACCACATTAATCTATCACTTACTAATATTATTTAGTTTGATTTTTAAAACTAAATAAACAATAACGTATTTCTTCCAAGGTTTTCGTATAGGTATATATCGAAATTTTTAAAATTTAATTGTAAACAAAATTCAAAAGTATAAATATTAAATAATGTTATTACTATTTTACACATTTTTATAAATAATATTGTTTCGGATGATTCTTCTTCTATATAATGATCATTATTAGAAACCTTATATTATAATATAAAAACGATTATTTCATTTGGGTACCAATATTACATGATTTACCATACAATATGTTCATAAGTTTCTATGTTTAAGAAATACTAAGAGTTTATAATTTTGTTTGGAAAAGAAAAATGCAATCTTAAAATAAACAGAAAGATATTTGATTTTGTCACTTTGATAATTTGATTTATCAAACGTTGCAAATTTAGATGACTAAATCTGCAAAAACTTTAAAATTCCGAACTGAATATACAATTATAAATTAACACAATCAATTTTTACTGAAAGTGTAAAAGTTTGTGAGAGAAGTGTCATTTTCTAGATAAATATTAGTTTCGGAACATTTACCAAACTCTTTTGTCCTTTTTATGTAATTATAACAGATACATAAAATGAACATTATTGAGATTCAGAGCAACACGCATCAATTGGGCTAAGGACTGGATTAGGAGTTTCAATCTACATGACGAAGAACATCAATTCTCACATACCCAGAACAAAAACGATTAAAAAAAGATTGGGATTTGAAAATCACTTCATTTCCAAGCCTCTGAAATCGAGAACTCCAGTTTTCAATCCCAGAAAATCATAACCTGGAGTTGAGGTAGCTGATGACCCACCAATAACAGTTTTTCTGCAGCTGCAATCTCTGCTGTTTCGGATCCCAAGGCTACAGGTGAAGCATGATGAAGCTGTATTGTCATATGATTTTCTTGTTTCTTCATAATGAGGTGGGCTTATTCTCAACTCAAGGTTTAAATCTGGGCATCTTTCTGTTCTTGAGATCTTCATATTCTCTTCAATTTTCATCTCTTGTTGTTGTTCTTCTTCTTCTTTATCTTGACCCCTAGTTACAGTTACCGGTGACTCGTTGATCGAGCGGTGTGTTGTGGGATCAATTCCCCTGCCTAAAAGTTTTCTTCTGATATGAGTGTTCCAGTAATTCTTTATCTCATTGTCTGTTCTTCCAGGCAATCTACCGGCAATCAACGACCATCTGTAACGATTAATGAAATGTTGGTTGATCAATAATTTTGATTACTGAGAAACAAAAGAAAACAGAGGCTGGGTCTCACTTGTTACCAAGAAGACTGTGAAGTTTAATTATAACTTCATCTTCTTCCTCTGTAAAGTTACCACGCTTCAAATCAGGCCTCAAGTAATTAATCCATCGAAGACGACAGCTTTTACCACAGCGTAACAGACCAGCAGCTTTAGGGAGAGAACGCCAGCAACCTTCTCCATGAGCTCGTATATAAGCAATAAGACGATCATCTTCTTCTTTAGTCCAAGCTCCTTTGTTTGTATGAGCTTTCTCACAGCAAGGAGACCTTCCCATCATAACAGTTTCTCTTCGTCCTCAACACACACTAGTCAAAGATGTTTCCTTTATTTCCTACGCAACACAGGCTTTTGACTGATTTAGCTCAAACAAGGCTGGGAAGGTGGGTGGGGGCAGTAGTCATCTTCTTAATGCTTCTAGATGAGAGTAACCATATTTATACTGAACAAGCTGTGACAGAGAGATGTTAGAAGGTAGGTATGAATAAGGTAGAAGTAATGTAAAGCCTTCATCTATCCCATCCAAACTCATTAACATTCAAATTTCAAAGCATATTAAGAAGAAATAATACCTCAGCAGCTTGATGCATTTATTCTATCTTGGTATTCCATGATGACACTGTGTATTGAGCATTAACCCTTGAAGGGGGATTGGGTATGGTACTGAAAATGAGTTAGGTTGTTGATTAAATGCAGTCGAATAAAGGCAGATGAGTAGAGATGCAATCAAAGCTACAATACAATAAAGATTAGATTGTTCCAAAATTTCTTGAATGGGAATTGAGATCTTTGTACCAATATTGTCTAGAGTAGGTATATAGACTAAGATAGAAACGTGAAAAAATTAACTCACGCCCATGTGCTTAGGCATCCATCATATGATATGAAACGAAACTCAGCAGATGTGTAGTGTAGGTAGGCAAGTGTTACCAAACAAGGACAAAATAACCCAACAATATTTGCAGCGGTTCACATGGTTCCCATATGATGCTTTTGTTTGAGTTTGAAACACTTGTCTTGTACTATAGGACACTCTTCTGCGTCCACCAAACTTTTAATTACAGCACACTGTGAATTCAGCATGTTCATCCTGCAAATGCAGATTACACACAGCCATTTGCTTTTCTCAAGTTTATTAACATATAGATTTCCCAGAAACTGGGAGTCAGAAATGCTATTTCTTCAGATAATCAGCAAGTCATGTAATATATTCGTCTTTTAAAATAGATAAAAGTGACACCTTCCTTGAGATACAATTTCTTCAAGGACAAAGAGCAATGAAAAAAGGAAAAGGAAATGCAAAATGGAAAATTCCCTTCTTTAGTTCTCCTTAGTCATCGTTCTTATTGGGATGAATGCATTTGACTTGAACTGCAAGTGTTCTCTGTAAATCTGGGCATGGATCGTTCCCACCGTCGATTAGATTCTCCCTTTCAAATGGGATTGTACATTGTGTCTTTCCGAGGCATAACTGTTATGCAAACAAAATGCTCTAGAAAATCAGGGCAAGGGTTCTGTAAAGTAGAAAATTTGTCGAGAAAGATAAATATATTACCTCTTCGACAACTTTAAGGACCTTGGAGGAATCGCATTTACCACGTTGGAAACCGCCGCAGGCTCCATCGGAATCTCCGAAGCTAGCGAACTCAACTTTCTCGATGATCTTTTTGTCGGGGCAGGTCAAATACGCGGCTTTGATCGGGTCAACTATGGAGCGAAACTGGTTATCTTTCCTTTCCCATGATTTGACATTAGGAGGGTGATACTCTGTGATTACACTACAGATTGTGTCTCTGTTAACAGTCAGGACCTTGATTCCTTCAGGATTTCCACCAAACTCCTCGAACACCACAATCAGATTATCTTTAGGCTTAAGATATGATCGTGGAATATGGTACCTACACGAGAACAACTAACTTAGAACGAGTTCTCGGAGAATCTGAGTGATGTTTCAAGGTAAAATTACTTACTCTTCTTGAGTTGCTTTTCCAAGTGGAGAAACATATGATACCCAATATCGCCCAATGCTTTTACCGTTTATCCAAACCATGCCCTTTGACATGCTCGTCATATTGATTGCAACAGGGTCCTTCCCTTCTGGGGCATCGAAATATGCCTAGAGAAAAATGTCGTGTCGTGTAAGGATAATGATATTTCATGTTTCTTGAATCATTTTCATTACCTTGTACCATGTAACTGGTGTAGGTGATCCTTGGAAGGAATTCCAGTTGGCTTTCTTTGACCCTTCTTCTGTAAACAACTGCATCTTTTCTCCAGCAAGACCAACTTCTTGGCTCCATTGGGTTCTGGTTATATCAAGAGTTCCAGCCATTAATCCCTCAAGAGTGATTGCTCGAGGCCCTGCAAATCTTTTCTCCATATATGCACCACTGTTCTGAAATTTGAAAAGGTGAAAGATTTTAGCATTTGAGTGATGGATTTGATGCTAACTCAGCAAATTACCGGTAAACCAACTGTCATTGCTAAAAGGGAGATATGGTTAAGCCCAGGAACCAGATTGATTGGCTTCTTGAAAACATGACTCTTTTCTATGTTGCTTCCGTGCCCAAAGCCTGCAAATATGAATCATGAAAGTTTTAATCAAGCAAAAGGCAATGGTTCTTTCTTTGTTGATTGATTACCTACGAACTCTCCATTGACAAATCCAAGCAAACCATGGCCAAGACTAGCAACTTGAAGAATTGGCTGAATATCTGCTCTCTTAGGCAGGTCACGTTTATCAAAGTTAATGCTGCAAAAATGAAAAATTCTTATTTCATTACGGGTTCGGATCGATTATGAAAAATCCATAATGTTGCGGTATCAAGTATTACCTGGTGCTATACCAAGCATAATCAGAGGTATCTTGAGTGAAATCATATAATTCTTTTGGTGAAAGTGATTTTACTGTTAGATCATTTGGTGTAGGAATGCTTTCTTGGAACATTTGCCATTCATTGATCTTCCCCTTATTCGATTCGACAAAATTTCTCGAACTATGCTGTGCAACAACCTGTGTAACAGAGAATATCATGTCCTAAATCACTACTATTTTCAACAATAGAAACTTCATATGATTTGTACTGTTTGTGTGTTAAAAGCCACTGTTTTGCAGTCAGGAAGAATGCTGATCGACTTTGCCGGCAAGAAATAGTCGATCCCTCTGAAGTTAATACTTTGATCATCCTTCGTGTCGTTATTCGTCAAGAAAGCAACGCAAATATCGGTTCCAGATTTCTCAAACGTTGTGATCTGTGTATAAAATTGCAATGTATCATCATCATCAATATGTTTTTACATCTTATAAGCATTCATACCTCCAAATCCTCAGTGATCTTTTGAACTTTCGGTGTACCCCAAAGCAATGGCTTCTTACTTAACCTCAGTGCTCTATGTAAATCTCTCAAATGACCAAACTTAGGCTCCCTTTTCAAACCAAATTCATCGAGAGGAGCTTCGTCGTAGTATCGAGTTGTCACGAACGATGAACTTGTTCTACCGAAATTTGTTCCACCATGATACTATAAGCAACAAGCATCAGAAATCAACTTTTGATGAATGAACAAGATAGATAATCACTTGGATGCATTGTACATTACCATATAGTAGTTGTTTAGTGTCCCGTTTCTGGCGAAGAATCTAGCAACAGAAAATGCAAGATCTTCTGCTGCTCGTTGCGATGGAGAGTCTCCGAAAACTCGGTACCTGAAACATACAACTTACGGTTCAGATCGAGTTTTCGATGTACAAAAAAACCAAGGCTTTTGACTCACTGAGCAGTCCAATTCTCAGTCCAAAGAGATGGTTTATCAGGTCCATTTGGACCTGGAAATGTATCTCCACATTGCCTCCCATTGCATGTACTTATCTACAAAACAGAATCGCACATAACCATAAACCGAGACAGAAGTTCGGGAACAAGAAGCTTACGACTGAGCCTGGTGCATCTTTCTGCTTGCACATGACCCACGGAACGCCGTTGTACAAGCTGACGGCTAACTCGGCAGCCCATTTCACATACATTTTACCCTTCTCTCTGTAGGCTAATTGCACATTGTTGTATTCGTTTTCAATCTGTAAGATCATTGTTATTACATGAATAGCTCATAAATGAGAATCCCAATTCTAATGTTTAAAAACACCTGAGCTAAAATTATGGGACCTCCCTGATCAGCAAATAGCTTTGCTTCTTTAACTACGTCGATCACCATCTCAGCATACTTCTTCATGTATTTCTGTCAACAGAAAACAACACAGTTTCATATGTCTTGCTTTGCTTTGTCTTTCTGAATCATGTTTACTCACCAAGAACGGTTCGTTGTATGAACGGAACGTGATTCCGGGAACACCCTTCAACCAGTATGGAAAGCCTCTGCAGAATATAGAATGAAGCAAATCTAGAGAGTGCATGGATTGAGAATGTGAATCTTACCCAAGGTTCCATTCAGCTTCAATATATGGACCGATTCTAAGAGTTACCCACATTCCATGATCACCAATCATTTTGACGAACTTGATCAAATCATTATCTCCGTCAAAACTCATCTATATACAGAAACATAGATCAAATTTGAGATGCGAAAATTAACATATATGAATATACGAGACATGCACCTGGCCTTGAACAGGCTCATGAATATTCCAAAAAACGTATGTCTGAATAACATTAAGCCCTCCTTCTTTTGCTTTCTTGATTAGATCAGGCCACATCTACAACAAAAAAAACCTCAAATTCAAACAAAAAAAGCAAACAAAATGATTGGTGTCTTACTTCAGGAGTACTCCTGGGATAATGAATGGAGCCTGAGAAAAGAAGCTCCCTGCTACCATTAATGATCACTGATCTTGCATCGTACGATACAGCAGCAGACTTCTTGTCATCGCAATGCACGTCGACTGTCATGATACACATCAAGATGGCGAATGCCACCATTGTTGTTTTCCCCATTTTCTCTCAAACTTTTTTGTTTGTGATGTTGTTGTTTATGTGAAGATGGCTAAAGCATATGGCATTGTACGATACATAGTTTGAGAAAGTATCGGATCATATGAGTTTCTGTCTTGCTCCCCTTTTATTCCGGATCCCTTTTTTCATCTGTGGTGCCTTTGTTTTTTAATCTCTTTTAATCCTGAACCATTCTTTTATTGTTATAAATTTTAATCCAATTAAAAAACATAAAACACTATACAATAATTTTACTAAAGGTATGTCTGGAAATTAGAATTATCAAGTCTTACGACCATAAATTAAATGTGCTTGTAATGTCATAAAACCACGAGTATTTACAATATTCCAACATTACAAATTGAATTATAATATATCAAATGTTTTTCAGTTATTATTATAATCACTTTAGATTTTTTTAATTTAAACTTAAAATAGTATATTATAAATTTTATTTATTTTTAAAATTTAAAATGGATGGTTTGGGTTTGGGTTTGGATTCATATATTTTGGTTTGGTTTTTATAATAGTTATTCTCCTATTAATGGATCTAAATTTTTAATTCACAAATAGATATTATTAAAGTGAGAATAGTCTTCAACTTCTTAATAAGTTATTAGTGTTATTTAATTATGAGTTCATTTTTTAGAAAAAAATAAGGGCGATACATAAATATGGTCCCTATAGTTTATGGGTTATGGCAAATTGAATCCCCATAATTTTGAAAATTTGACAATTTTGAATCCCAAAGTTTTGAAATGACAAAACAGGTTCCCGACTTTTATATGATTTGGCAAAACTAGTTCTCATTGTTTATCAAAATTGACAATATTAGTTCCCAAACTATTCAATTTTGGCAATGTTAGTTTCCAAACAAAAACAATGGCGTATTTGATCATCGTAATTCTAGAATTTTGGCAAAAAAGATCTCTAACGGTGTTAGAGATTCTCAACGTTTTGAAAAATGACAATTACGGCAGTTAAATAATTTTGCAACGGTGGTCCTCAACGTTTTGAAAAAAGTAAACCCTAACAACCGTTAAATAATTTAGGTACCAATTTCGCCAAATTCCCCAAATTTGGGGACTAGTTTTGCCACCAAACATAAATAATGAGGATTTATTTTGCATTTTTTAAACTTTAAGGGCTAATTATGAACTTTGAGGATTGAATTTATCAAATTTTACAAACTATTTGGATGAATATTATCAATTAATTGAAGTTTGGGGACTGTATACGTAAAAAAATAATTTGAGGATCAAATTTATCAAAATCAACAAAATTTGAAGAACCGACATTTTCCGAAAAAATAATTGTGAGTTTGGAATCTTTAGTTATGCTAAGCCTAACCCCTAACCTGAGGTATGGGAAGCTCTACTGTAAATAAATCGAATCACAAGGGCATTATGGTATGTTGAAATAAACGGAGGAAAAGCCGTTAGTCGCACCGTTACGTCAACCGTCTACCCGCCTTTTTTGTTGGCCGTTTCTGATATGGCTCCGGGTCTGCCTATTTGAATTAACGGCTATAAATTAGTGTAGAAGCCGATCGACCTTTCCTGAGCCAGGATAATCTTTCGTCTTTCCCTTTCATGGTTTTGGAGTGTTGTATATTATAGTCAAATGTGGAACGATCTTATCTTTTTAAATATTGTGTGTTAGTTGAAACTTGTTGGCCTGATTACGAATATCATTGGGGTGGTATTTGTTTGATCTTGAATCTTTTATGGATTTCCAGTGGATTTGAAAATTCAAAAGGCTATGGGTAGGGTTCTGTTGTCGGCTCCTATCGTTTACTTTCTAATTTGAACAATTAACTGTGCAATTATGATTTTAAAGAAATGCTATTGAACCTCAGGGTTGAATTTTGTTTTTATTTTTCCCGAATCAGAATAATTTTAATGAAGTGGTGGAGTCTTTGTTGAAGATTCAGACTCTTTATTTTTTCTTTGCAAGCAATCGAGTTTACTTTTGCGACTATTTGAAATGTTGATGTCACATCCAATTCAGGAGAATTAGAGAAACCCAGAATCTTTATGCTGATTCAATATCCTTCTGTATAAATTCTGATTTGCTTGGGTGGAATGACAGTAGAAAAGGTAGTTTTGGGAAGGAAGAAAGTGATAGTGGGAATAAGATTAGATTTACATGCCAAGGAGTTACTGGATTGGGCACTTGTTAAAGTTGCTGATCCTGGAGACCTCGTAGTGGCTATTCATGTATGCAGAAATCCTGGTAATGTTGCCATACCTCTAATGAATCATTAGTTTGGTTATGTGGGCTTTTCTGAATCCTATTATACTTGGTTACAGGTGGTATCTCGAAAGCGAAAACATTATTGAATGGTTATTTGGAAGACTACGAAGGTTTATGCAGTAAAAAGCAGGTTTTGCCTTCAACTTTTATGATGAATATGATCATCCCGCTGATGTGATAAACATTGACTTGACTCCATCATCGTTTAGGTTGCTCTTAGTGCTCACGTTTTGGGAGGATATTCAAGAAGAAGAGCTTTCGTTAGAGAGGCGAAGAAACATAACGCATCAGCTGTTATAGTTGGGATATGCAACCACAGTTTCTTGAGGTAAATTTACAACTCTCTGAGTAGATAAATACATTGACTGATTGAGTTTGTTTCAGAGGGCGTGCCTCAATTGCAAAGTATTGCTCAAAGAGGCTATCTTCAAGTATTGAAGTTATAGCTGTTTACAGTGGAAAAGTAATCTTTCGCAGGGGTTCTAATTTCCTTGTTAATGGTTAGATATTCTATAAAGTTCAAGCTTTGTGATTTCTCAAATATAAACATGGTGTTTTTGATGAGTCACAGGTCTTTTCTCTGATCCAAAGCCTAGCTTCTACATTAAAGATAGCCTTCCGGAGATTACAGATTTAGATGCATCAGATATTAGCCGGTTCAGTTGCGATACGAGAGACTCGAAACTAAGTTCAAAAGAAGATGATAATAATCCCATCATGTGGCAACTTAAAGGCTCTCTTAGTTTTATTTCTCTTCCTACAGAGGAGTTTAAGAAACAGACACCAGGTTGGCCTCTTCTCCAGACAGTTCATTCAATGAATCAGCTTACGGAAGCACGAAAAATATCGGTCGTTCGATGGGTTATGAGTTTGCCTTGTAGATCTTTTTCTGATGTTTCTGGTTCCAACTCTCCCACGAGTGTAACTGATGCAACAGAACTTTTGACACTTGAAAAAATACCTGTGATTCCGAGAGAGCTTGAAGATATACTCATGAGAAATCCAGTGAGCTGCATATTATTCAACTATGATATCATTAAAGCTTCAACTTCTGATTTCTCATCAGGTAATGATCTGAAATTAACAAGAACGTATTAGATCTCCATATCGAAGTTTATCCCAAATTTACGTTCTTGAATTGCATTAGGAAATCTTATTGGTAAAGGAGGGTGCAATTCTGTGTACAAGGGAACTCTCCCTGATGGCAAACAAGTTGCAGTGAAGGTTCTGGCATCATCAAAAGGAGCTTGGAAAGACTTTATCAGGGAGTTCGATATAATGACAACGTTGAAACACGAAAGAATTGCACCGTTGATCGGAATCTGTTGTGAATTCAACAATCTGATCTCCATTTACGAGTTTATGCCAAGAGGAAGCTTACAAGAGATTCTACATGGTACCAAATGTTGTTACATTATTACTGTATATTATTGATCTAATATATGTTCCCCTAAAACAGATAACAGAAAGGGAAACTCTGTATTGCCATGGAACTCAAGATTTGAAATAGCAATTGGGATCGCTGAAGCACTTACCTACATACACAGCAAATGCCATAGGCCAGTTATTCATCGAGATGTCAAGTCTTCAAATATCATGCTAACTGATCAACTAAAGCCTCAGGTAACTAACTTCTCCTTGTACATTTTGTAACAAGTGATCAAGTACTGATTTTACGTAACTTTCTCGATAGTTAAGTGACTTCGGATTGGCAATATGGGATCCTAAATCGGATCATTTGTTGATGCATAGAGATGTAGTTGGCACATTCGGGTATCTTGCCCCGGAATACTTTCTGTATGGTAGAGTTAGTGACAAGATCGATGTTTACTCTTTCGGTGTAGTACTTTTAGAACTACTTTCAGGTAGAAAGCCTATTGATCTTGAGACAGAAAAGGATCACGAGAGCTTAGTTATGTGGGTAAGAACATCAAATCTTTGGTTACCTTGTCGGAATATATTTCTTAAAGATCTTCTTCTTCTTCATTGTGGTCTTTAGGCAAAACCCAGGCTACAAACCAGAGATTACAAAAGTTTAGTAGATCCAAATCTTGAAGGAGATGTAAATGAAGTTGAGATACATAGAATGGGTCTTGCTGCATCACTCTGTCTCACTCAAGCTGCACGCCTTCGTCCCAACATGGGAGAGGTAACCAATTTGAAGCAGTACCCACGACAAGTTACAGAGTTTAATGATTGTTTGTGTGTTATGAATTCAGATCCTGAGTGTCTTAATAGAAGATAAGTGTGAAGCTTGTAATAATGGGTGCTTGGAAGATGAAGGAAATGATGATGAAGTTTACCCAGAATCATGCGCTGAATCACATCTGAGCGTTGCTTTGCTCGACGTGAATGATGTATCTGCGTCCTTCAGCAGTCTTGATCCATGCACCCGGCGGCCAAGACTATTTGATCAAGAGGAAAATGCAATTTACTCAAAATAATTATCATTCTTAAATTTAATACGTAAATTACTCTTAATAAATTACTATATAATCATTTTCCAATATAATTTTTATTTTTGAGAGAGAGGAGGAGGACTATGGAAAGATGCCACGTGGCAAACGAAGATAGGAATTCTCTTCTCCAGAAATTGGTAGGCATAAGACAAGTCTCTGTTTTTTTATAGTTTGATGTCATTTAGGGTTTTTTTGTTTCTCGTACAAACAGCATTTCGTTGTGGAAACCTTTTGCGCGACTTGCTTCATGTGTTTTGATTAATTCTTTAAAAGTCACTGACTTGCGGTTTCTTTACATTAATTTGGGTATTTTGCGCTCTGCTTTATGGTTGTTAAGCTCTATTTTTTTATGGGGTTGTCATTTTTAATTGTGGTGTATAATTGATTGCGCAGATGTCCCTCATTTGCTATGTTTGTTCTTTTTTAGGTGGAGGATGTTACTGTTTTCTTTGGGATTTAGAAGTAATTGATTTTCGTCTGATTCTTCTCTATAAATGGAGAATGGAGAGCTTCATCTCCCAAGTTATGAAATGTTATTTTGACATAGATAGAACACAAGGTTGCCCAGTCAACTTATGCAGTGATCCCAAATGGCTAGCAATGAAACTGCAGAACCAGTGGAGGAAAAAACTTACAGCCGGTGCAGCAAGAGGAAAGGTTACATTTTCTTCTGTTTCCTTAGACAAAAACTCCAACTTTACTCAACATGCTTGTCGGATCATGGAAATGAATGGCCTAGCACGTTACTCGGCTAGTTGAACTACACAACCCCAGGGCATTGAAATTGAGTGGAATATAGGGATTTCACTGTCGGATCCACACACAAGATGGAGATTGCAGTCTCATTCTTGTCCTGGTAAGTGTGGGCAATATAGAAAAGATTTTCACATAAATCAAATGTGGGCTCAGTTCATCTTTTTCACATAAATGATGGAACCATATGGAAATGGGAGGAGCATGAGTGGCATAGCACCCCAGTTTTTTACCAAGAGAGCTTGATTATGATGTGTGGGGAGCCAGAGCGGGACCGGGAGAGATGGGAATTATTGGTTCAGGTTGTAATAAACATGCAAAGACTTAAGACTGGACCATCCCTAGAGAAGAGGAAGAAGAAGAGAATGAGCGTGGTCACACCTCCTCTGCTAGTGCTAGTGCTAGTGCTAGTCCATTTGACTCCACTCCCAGTTGACGAAAGGAATCATGGGTTTGATCTGGTTTTCGACGTCCACCATGAAAATGTCCCTATCTTCAGCAACACGCACAAATCCAATCTGAATAAAATGGTGGTGGAGGAAGAGGAAATGGATCAGAAAAGACAAGATTGTAAGTTTAAGAATAGGAATGTCGATGGGAATTCAACATGGCAATTAATTCACAAGATTCCCAGTCGACGTTTTCTGGTCCTCTCTTGTTCTGTTTCTTTCAACTCCCTTTTCTCCATCATCACTCCCCACCATTTTGTCTCTGTCTCCAAATTATTATAATTTAGATACTTACAATTATATTGTTTTGGTGTTATTAAGAATCATTTTATTATATCTTGAATCCAAGTCTCTAGTTGTAGTATTTGATAACTATAACTAGATCCGACCCAACCCGCAAAAATCCGACCAGACCCTAAAAAACCCGTACCGGCCGCAAAATACCGGTCGAATCCGATAAGTCCAAAATTTCCGATATACCGGAAATTTAAAATAATGAATGACACTAGATAACTAAATTTTATTCATTATTTCAAAAAAGTAATCAAAATAATCACGTGTAGAAATTGTCACATTTATTAAATTTTATGTCAATTCAGTCATTTTTCTGATTGGCACACAAGAAAATGAAAGTCTATACCGTTATAATTTTATTAAACATTTATCTACGTTATACATAATAATATTGAAAATTAAATATAAGATATTGATATCATTAATCATAAATTTGATATAATATTTATAAGAATACTAATTGTGAATTTCTTCACAACAATATAAATATTTATTTTTAATTAAGTTTATTTGAAAAGTAATTAAAGAGAAGTCAACAGCGGGCCGGCCCGGTCCCAGTTGTTATTGTAATGAATTTGGTGTCAGTTTAAGATAACTACAGCCCTGCACTGCACTGTAAATCTGATCTCTCTCTCTCGGGCACCGGATGCTTCATCACAGAATGTACCACTTTAATGCTTTCCTCGCTCCCAAAACATTTTTCCCTTCTTTTTTCACAGTAAAACAGTGAATTCCCCGTCCATTTAAGGCGTGTTCTCAGTTGGGTTTCCTCTTCTATCTCTTCTTCTCTTCTGATGGCTGTTGAAGCGCAGATGTATTCAGATTTCTTGGTTGATCTTGGAGTTGATGGGAGTTTTGGATATGATCATCTCCCCTTGATGGGTTTTAAGTTTTCTTCTTATTTTCAGGATCAAACAGCGGGGATTGATTTATTGATCAATACCCAGGTGAGATTTCTGAATGATTCTTCAACGCAATCACACACATCTCACGGGTTTTATGTTTTTTTGGATGAAACAGATGGAGAAGCTGAGCCGGGAACTACAGGAGCAAAAATGGCAGCAAATCAACGCCTTGTTGCAGAAACAAGAACCCAGGATCCGTTTCTTAATAAAAGAAAAAGACGAAGAAATGGAAAGGGCGTGGAGAAGAAAGATGGAGCTTGAGGAACAGTTAACAAGAATAGAAATGGAGAAAGAGAAATGGCAGAAAGTAGCAAAAGAAAACGAAACGACAGCTGCGTCATTGAAGAGTGTGATGGAACAGTTGAAAAGAGAAGGCGGTGGTGACGAGTCAATATGCTCCTCGTCCTCGTCCTCGTCGTGCTTCCCCATTCCCATAATTAGTGTACAGAAAGAGGAAGATGATGATGATGTGGTGCAGAAAACGAGGAAGATGGTGTGTAAGGTGTGCGAGTCTCGTAATTCGTGCGTAATTATGATGCCGTGCAGGCATCTTTGTTGCTGCACTCACTGTGAACCTCTTCTCCATTTTTGTCCCCTCTGTAACCTCATTAAAAAATCAACTTTTCACGCTTTATTCTGAACAACATTTCACCATTACCCACAACACTCATTCTTCAATGGAAGATTTTTCTGTTTAATTGAAAAATCGATCTATAAATTATAATCGCCCTAAGGTTTGATGTGTTCATAATGTGATTAATAATATTGACTTAATAAGAATTAAATATTATTCTAGGAATAATATAAAAATGATTCGCTATTGTTGGTTTTCAATAAGAAATTGAGATGACTTTATTATGATTAATTAATATGGATTTGGTGTAGACTCTAACAAGGAACCTAGTTCCTGCTCTATTACAGTATTATATTATATTATATTATATTATATTATTGGGTTAATTTTGACTCAATAATGCAACTCCCATTACTTTTCATTAATCTAATTAATTATGTTTATAAAAATCTTTTAAGTAGCATTCTCAAACAAAATTCAAATCAAAATCACTTTTTTCGTAAACCCAAATCAAACCATTAATTCTATTTTATAATAGTAAATAAAATTACTTTAAATATATAAAAAATAAAGAAAACTTAAGAATTTAATGTGTAAAAAATAATACACTAATAAAACTATATAATTTAACGTCTTTGGAAGTCTGTGATGGAGTTGTTATCTCCACCCCATCGGCCCTGACCGGAGTTATCTTCACTTGATCTTCTCGGGAAGTTGCCTAACCGTGGATCTCTTGCAGGAGAATTGTTCTTGTATCTGTTCGTCACCAGAGCTGAACTCGGATCAGGTGCGGAGTTAGAACCATCAGCTTGATGATGCCTCTGGTTGTATGTCTGAGATGCATCATTTGTCATGATTCTTGGATTTGGAGATGGTCTTGAATATCTATTTGACTGTGTAGGGGCTACATTTGCAGCAACTTTAGCATATCTGTTTGCAATCTCCGGTTTCGGAGCACCATTTCCCGTCTCGGGCTTCCGAGGAACTTTTGCATACCTGTTTTCTGTTTCAGGCTTCAGGGGACTCTGTAAAGGACTAGATGATGCCATTGCCATTTGTCTAGAGTCAAGAGTTTTGTCGAGGCTCTCGTTGTCTTCGTTTTCCTGAGCATCTTCATCGGAATCCTTGTCTTGTGTAGCGGTTTTAGAAGTGTTCTTGCTGGGACCTTTTTTCAAGGGTCCAAATTTGATATGCCTGACAACAAGAAATGCTTGTTTCTTTTCGACTCTTGGACCGCTTTCTACAACAGCAACATCAGCAATCTGAGAAGAATGTAAAGAGACGGTTTAATTCGAAACTAGAAAGAGACACTTCTAATGAAAATAAGAGTTGTACCAAAGAAGAAAAACGAGATAGCATTGTTTCCATGGCCAAACTGGCAGTAGGCTCAATAGAAGTGCACTGAAAAACAGAACATAAATTGCGGGACTATAAGAAAATAAACAAAATCGAAGCCCAATTTATCCTTGCGAAGAGATGACAAGAAAAACATTACAATGTACCTTCACTCGGTGCCCACTTTCCATGAGTCTTTTAACCATATCAGCTTTTACCTGTAAGTCCCTTTGAGTCTAGGAACAAGATTTGATTGAATTAGTTACATGGAAGCACTAGAATCCAAGAGAGATGTGATACGATAGGAAGATAAAGCCCAAGAAATTACGATTTTACAAGCAAATCGAACTTCTTTCGGAGACCCTTTCTTGAGCGTAGACTGCAGTGAGCAAAATGTAAAACAGGTAAACAAACCATGATTCAGAAACTTCATTAAGAACAGGTAAAAATGAGCCACAACAACTAAATCACTGTAAGCAAAGATATGATACCTTGCTTTTGGTGCGTTCCTTTTCCTTCATTTGCTGTAAGTATTTATCCTTTTTATAATCAAATATTTTGCAGACAGGAGGCTTGGCCTGGGCATCAACCTATTGAAACACATGAATAAATTCATAAGAACANGAACCAATCCAATTTTGTGGATTTTCTTACTTTGAATCTTCTTAAGTCTTATTATTTATGTTTTTGAGTCAGCTAGTTGACTATGTGCTTAAAAAATACATAAAAGAGTGCAAGAACAATTAAATGAAGCTTTATCAGTTTTTTTATAGGCAGAAGCTGCATATGACATGCTGCTAATGCAGAGCTTATCACATAGAAGAGCTGGAAAAGTATCCAACAATAGAATACGTTATGCTGATGTGAAAACTCCTACACCAACAAAACTCGGATCAAGATGCAGACTCTTGGACCGCTCTCTACAACAGCAACATCAGCAATCTGAGAAGAATGTAAAGAGACGTTTAATTCGAAACTAGAAAGAGACACTTCTAACGAAAAGAAGAGTCATACCAAAGAAGAAAAACGAGATAGCATTGTTTCCATGGCCAAACTGGCAGTAGGCTCAATAGAAGTGCACTGAAAAACAGAACATAAATTGCGGGACTTTAAGAAAATAAACAAAATCGAAGCCCAATTTATCCTTGCGAAGAGATGACAAGAAAAACATTACAATGTACCTTCACTCGGTGCCCACTTTCCATGAGTCTTTTAACCATATCAGCTTTTACCTGTAAGTCCCTTTGAGTCTAGGAACAAGATTTGATTGAATTAGTTACATGGAAGCACTAGAATCCAAGAGAGATGTGATACGATAGGAAGATAAAGCCCAAGAAATTACGATTTTACAAGCAAATCGAACTTCTTTCGGAGACCCTTTCTTGAGCGTAGACTGCAGTGAGCAAAATGTAAAACAGGTAAACAAACCATGGTTCAGAAACTTCATTAAGAACAGGTAAAAATGAGCCACAACAACTAAATCACTGTAAGCAAAGATATGATACCTTGCTTTTGGTGCGTTCCTTTTCCTTCATTTGCTGTAAGTATTTATCCTTTTTATAATCAAATATTTTGCAGACAGGAGGCTTGGCCTGGGCATCAACCTATTGAAACACATGAATAAATTCATAAGAACAGGAAACAAAACAATATGCAATCTCTCTACATATTCAAATTCACAAAATTCAGGTAAAAACATATAAAAAATCATGGGGAAGATGATCAAGGTTACAGTTCAAATAAGCTGCATCCTCATTGCTAAAAAATGAGAAAGAAAAATTACCATAACCAAATCCAACATAAGGCTTTTTGCACGGGATAGAGCTTCATACCTTGAAACTAAAAAATGACCTGAAGGATCAAATAAATAAAAATACTCAAAGTAATGAATGACCAAGATCCAGAATCATCTCAATGTATTTCCCATGAAACATAAGTTTTGTACCTAAACCCTAAACAAAGCAGTAGCAACTTATATAAACTCAGCCGAGAAATTAAACAGAAAATATGGTAAATTTCGTGAGCATTCTTTAAAAGAACAGATTACATATCAAGATCCTTGAGAAAATATTTTGGAATTCAAGATAAAAATGTAAACTTTAGTTGCTTGAGCACTTACCTTCACTAGTAACAAGCCTAACCGAAGGAACTGTAATTTGTTCGTTTAGTGTAGGCTCGCGACTATCCCTCTCTTCCTTCTTCTGGTTTCCCTGTCAACAATTAAAACAAAAAAACGAATTCACCCTCTCGAATCACTGAAACAAGAACGATACTCGATACAGTCCTTTCGACGAATCACCTCAGAAGGGGCTGCAAAGAATCTAACAATATTCGAAGCCTCAAACCGACCACTATGTAAGTTAAAGGAAAATCTATTCGAAACTGGAATCGGGATGCGGTATTGCCGGAAGTGACCGTGGTTTACATCACAGAATCTCTTCAATCCTTTGATTCTACTCCAGAACGCCATTTTTGATGCTGTGGTAAGAATCCCTCCAGAACCACAGTCTTTTAACACTAGTTGGAAGAAATCAAATCACCAGTCAGTCAGTATGGCCGATTCCGCCCTTACCATCTGCACTAAGACGGCGATTTGGACAACTTTTAACGGAAAACTGCAGTCTTTCCGTGCCACGGCTTTAGTCCACAACAACAATAGAGACCCCGCCAGGCTTATTCACTTTGGGCTTTCACGTGGGTTTATTGATTCGGTTTAGAAAACAAAATGTGTTTTAAGTAATAAATGTATTAATTTGGAAAGTTGTTATTATGGAAAAAAATCCCACGAGCCTTGTTGTCCTCTTCAGTAAGTTCTATTCGAATTTCCTGCTATTCTTATTTATAGGGACATTGATAAAAAGAAGCCAAAAGACAGGAAGGAAGATTCTTTCTACCTGTTTCTATCCCTTATTCAATTGGGTGTTGCTCGCAGCGCAGGTATTGGTGGGGATGTATTCATGAAATTAGAGTATTTTATCTTTGGTGTCTAAGATATGTGTAGAATTAGAGAATCATATGAGGGTTGGGGAGAAGGTATTGGCTGAGATTATTATTGATTTGGGTCGAAAATGTGAGACTGTACAGGAATTCGATGCCAAATTGAAAGATAATGGTGTGGGAATTCCTCACTATATTGTAGAGACTTTTCTTACAATTATTCATACATTTTTGTTTTCTAAATCGGAGAGTGTTGTAAGTCAATGTGAAAGATTGGATTTTTCATCATATGGTAGAGAAAGGGTGAATCAGTTGGAGAAGGAGATTGAGGAAGAAGAGAATAGTGAGAGGTATCGAGAAAGGGATGATTTTGATGATACTAGAGATCGACAAAGGAAGAGAAATAGACATGATGGAGAGAGGGATGTGAATAAGAGGAATAAGAGAAGGGAGAACATTGAAACTGAATTGTGTAAACTGTATAAGGGAGGTCAGTCTAGAGTGATGGATTCTGGAATAATCGCACGGAGACGTAGTTTACCTATTTACAAGTTGAAGAATGAATTGGTTCAGGCAGTCAATGACAACCAGGTCCTAGTTTTGATTGGTGAGACAGGATCCGGTAAAACAACACAAGTGTCTCAATATTTGGTGTGACGGCAAACTACAGTCTTTCCTTGCCAGACTTTAGTCCCACAACAACAATAGAGACTTATGAGGTTATTCACTTTTATCTTTCATGTTGGCTTATTGGTTGAGTTTTAGAAAACAAAATGTGTTTTAGGTAATAAATGTTTTAATTTGGAAAGTAGTTATTATGGAAAAAAACCCCTGGATGGCACTTCACTAAGTTCGATTCGAATTTCATTCTTATTCTCCTTTCTCCGGACATTCACAAAAAACAAGCCAAAAGACAGGAGGAAAGGTTCTTTCTACTTGTTATTGTCACTTATGCATTGGGCGTTGGTCGCAGTGTAGCTCATGTATGGGAGGGGATGTATTCATGAAATTAGAGTATTCATCTTTGGTGTCTAAGATATGTGTAGAATTAGAGAATCATATGAGAGTTGGGGAGAAGATATTGATTGAGATTATTATTGATTTGTGTCGGAAATGTGAGACTGCACAGGAATTCGATTCCAAATTAAAAGAGAAGGGTGTGTGAATTCCTCACTATATCGTGGATACTTTTCATACAATTATTTATACATTTTCGTTTTCTAAATCAGAGAGTGTTGTAAGTCAATGTGAAAGATCGAATTTTTCATCATATGGTAATAACCCCAAAAATCCGAGACTTATGGGGTTATTCACTTTGGTCTTTCATGTTGTCTTATTGGTTGGGTTTTAGAAAACAAAATGTGTTAATTTTGAAAGTAGTTATTATGAAAAAAACCCCTGGATGGCACTTGACTAAGTTCGATTCGAATTTCTTGCTTATTTTCCTTTCTACCGACATTCGCGAAAACAATCCAAAAGACTGTAGGGAAGGTTCTTTCTACATGTTTCTATCCCTTATGCATTGGGCGTTGGTCGCAGCGCAGCGCATGTATGGGCGTGATGTATTCATGAAATTATAGTATTTATCTTTGGTGTCTAATATGTGTAGAATTATAGAATCATATTAGGGTTAGGGAGAATATATTGATTGAAGTTATTATTAATTTGGGTATGAAATGTGGGACTGTACACGAATTCGATGCCAAACTGAAAGGGAAGGATGTGAGAATTCCTCACTATATTTTTGATACTTTTCTTACAATTATTCTTACACTTTTGTTTCTCAATCGGAGAGTATTGTAAGTCAATGTGAACGATTGGATTTTTCATCATATGGTAGAGAAAGTGTGAAACAATTGGAGAATGAGATTGAGGACGAACTCAAGTGTATTGAGGAAGAAGATAGCAGTGAGAGGTATCGAGAAAGGGATGATTTTGATGATGATAGAGATCGGCCAACGAATAGAAATATATATGATGGAGAGAGGGATGTGAATAAGAGGAATAAGGGAAGGGAGAACACTGAAACTGAATTGTGTAAACTGTATAAGCGATGTCATTCTACAGTGATGGATTCGGGAATAATCGCATGGAGACGTATTTTTCCTATTTACAAGTTGATGAATGAGCTGGTTCGGGAAGTCCATGACAACCAGTTCCTAGTTGTTATTGGTGAGACATGATCCGATATAACAACACAAGTAACTCAATATTTGGTTTGACGGCAAACTGCAGTCTTTCCGTGAAAGGCTTTAGTCCCACAACAACTATAGAGATTTATGGGGTTATTCACTTTGTCTTTCATGTTGGCTTATTGGTTGGGTTTTAGAAAACAAAATGTGTTTCAGGTAATAAATGTGTTAATTTTGAAAGTAGTTATTATGAAAAAACACCCTGGATGGCACTTGACTAAGTTCGATTCGAATTTCTTGCTTATTTTCCTTTCTACCGACATTCACGAAAACAATCCAAAAGACTGTAGGGAAGGTTCTTTCTACATGTTTCTGTCCCTTATGCATTGGGCGTTGGTCGCAGCGCTGCGCATGTATGGGCGTGATGTATTCATGAAATTAGAGTATTTATCTTTGGTGTCTAAGATATGTGTAGAATTAGAGAATCAGATGAGGGTTCGGGAGAAGATATTGGCTGAAATTATTATTGATTTGGGTCGGAAATGTGGGACTCTACAGGAATTCGATGCCAAATTGAAATAGAATGGTGTGGGAATTCGTCACTATATTGTGGATACTTTTCTTACAATTTTTCATACATTTTGTTTTCTAAATCGGAGAGTGTTGTAAGTCAATGTGAAAGATATGATTTTTCATCATATGGTAGAGAAAGTGTGAAACAATTGGAGAATGAGATTGAGGACGAACTCAAGTGTATTGAGGAAGAAGATAGCAGTGAGAGGTATCGAGAAAGTGATGATTTTGATGATGATAGAGATCGGCCAAGGAATAGAAATATATATGATGGATAGAGGGATGTGAATAAGAGGAATAAGAGAAGGGAGAACACTGAAACTGAATTGTGTAAACTGTATAAGCGATGTCATTCTACAGTGATGGATTCGGGAATAATCGCATGGAGACGTATTTTTCCTATTTACAAGTTGATGAATGAGATGGTTCGGGAAGTCCATGACAACCAGTTCCTAGTTGTTATTGGTGAGACAGGATCCGATATAACAACACAAGTAACTCAATAATTGGTTTGACGGCAAACTGCAGTCTTTCCGTGAAAGGCTTTAGTCCCACAACAACTATAGAGATTTATGGGGTTATTCACTTTGTCTTTCATGTTGGCTTATTGGTTGGGTTTTAGAAAACAAAATGTGTTTCAGGTAATAAATGTGTTAATTTTGAAAGTAGTTATTATGAAAAAAACCCCTGGATGGCACTTGACTAAGTTCGATTCGAATTTCTTGCTTATTTTCCTTTCTACCGACATTCGCGAAAACAATCCAAAAGACTGTAGGGAAGGTTCTTTCTACATGTTTATGTCCCTTATTCATTGGGCGTTGGTCGCAGCGCTGCGCATGTATGGGCGTGATGTATTCATGAAATTAGAGTATTTATCTTTGGTCTCTAAGATATTTGTAGAATTAGAGAATCATATGAGGGTTCGGGAGAAGATATTGGCTGAAATTATTATTGATTTGGGTCGGAAATTAGGGATTGCTCAGGAATTCAATGCCAAATTGAAAGAGAACGGTGTGGGAATTCGTCACTATATTGTGGATACTTTTCTTACCATTATTCATACACTTTTGTTTTCTAAATCGGAGAGTATTGTAAGTCAATGTGAAAAATAGGATTTTTCATATGTAAGGTAATAATCGTATGGAGACGTAGTTTACCTATTTACAAGTTGAAAAATGAATTTGTTTAGGTAGTCAATGACAACCTGAATTGATCCAGTATAACAACACAAGTTTTGTAGTTGAATTTAGACATTTGAATTGTATTTGTAAATATCATATGANCTTTCATTACAAGCATCATCCAAACCCAATGATGCAAGTCTTAAAAGAAAGATCTTTATTGCTTACAGCCTTAAACTTCCGTTTCCCAGAACTGAAAATATGGCCACGGCTCTCACCGTCCGGCCCAACTACGCACTTATCTGCTGTAACGGACTCAGATCAGCTTCTTGTAGGCGGTTTGGCTCGTACCCATTTAAGATGCTTATCTCCGGCCGCCGCGGTCCATGGAGTCTGTTGTTTGCACGCCGTATGTTGCGTAGAGCCGGCTCTCGTGCCGACGATTCTGCTTCGTTTGAGATGTCTGTTGAGAATGTGTAACTTTATAAGGATAAGGGAGGTCAGTCTAAAGTGATGGATTCTGGAGTAATCGCACGCAGACATAGTTTACCTATTTACAAGTTGAAGAATGAAAAACACGAACACATAACATAGCCTAAATTGCAAACCTCTTCTAAACCCTAGTCTCTTATCAATATAAATTAAATTTATTAGAACTTAAAAAACAATTATAGTAGGTTTTCCCAATTGTTATCAAAACATATTTTGTAAAATTTTATTTTTAATCTTATCAAATTATTGTTTAATTCAAATTAATTAAAATAAGATTGAAAAAGTTATTTTATGAAATCACGATTATCTCACATTTCAATACAATGATATCACATCATCGATATTTCTCCAACACTATTCAAAATATGCTTAGTATTTGATCCAATTAACAACTAGAATTCTAATTTTTGGCTATGAGAAACCTTTAGCAATTATTATACGATATTCTAGTATAATCTATACTACTATAAAACCGTTAGTATTTTATTAATTCGGCCAACAACTTTTATTTTATTCATTCGGGACTGATCGATATGTTGGCCCCAAGCTGTATGTCGGGACCGATCGCTCTATGTTGTTTGCCTGGATCGATCGTCCTAAGCTGTTTCCCGGGATCGATCGGTCTGTTTGATAATTTCAACTGTCGAATCCTCGATTGGGCCTGACCAGCATCATTCTTGCTTAGGACTTATCGTTGGTACCGGGTTTAATGGTTCTCAACAAGAACGCATTCTTAGTATCCGATTTAAGGGTTGTCAACACTTATCATAATCTTTGATTGATTCATGTCTCATGAATCTTATCCTCCTTATCTATAGGCTCTTCCCTCCCCATTCCCCAATCGAGAACACAACCAACTTTATTTATTAGACCGCAAATTATTTTTAATTATTTTTTGTTTTTTATTTTATATAATATAATAAATAAATAATTATAAATATGAGTATATTAAAAATATTTTATTTTGATAATTTAAATATGTAATTTCAAGGAAAATTTGATCGTTTCGAAATGAAATTATTAAAAACAAGTACAAAGTAATCATAAAAAAATATAATAAAAACATTGAAATATAATATAATACAATAACAAATTAATAAATAATTAAACGTCGAGGTTGGAATTAAAAATATTAAAATTAATATGTAATATTTAATGATAAATTTAATATTAGTGAATAGATAAAATTAATGAAATAAAAAAGATAAAATTCAACTTGGATAGAAAAGATAATATGTATGAATGAGAAATAAAAAATAATATGGAAAATTGAGAAATTTGAAAAGTAGAAAGACAATATGATATTGATGTAAGAGAATGATAATGTGTAAAGAGATGTATACGACGGAAATCGTTTTGGGAGCGGACAATATTACAGTTAATCTTATGCGCTTACATTGCAACAATAAAAATACATATGAATTTTATTATTTAATATTCAAAGTAAAATCTTAAACACAATTACCTTTTAAATTATTTAGTATATATATTACTTAATCATTCAAAAACATTTAAACAAAAAATATATGATATAACTAACAATTATCTATTAATTTGTATCCAAATCAATGATTTCATACCGTTCCGGGTTACCGTTTCGGTCCGGACCGATCGTCGATATGAAAATATTGGTTCAAATTTGTTAATCAATATAAATTAGTGTCATAAATTCGAATATATCAATTAATATTCTACACACTCACACGTCTAACCAACGAAATCGCACATACTTAAATATATTTATATAACAATCATACATGCATATAATATACAATATAAAATATATACAATAAAATTAAATACTAAGTAACTAACTATTATGTATGTTACATCATTATGTTTAACTTATAGATGACATACTAAGTTTTTCGTAAAAAAATTTAAGTTATTATAACATTGTCAATATAACATTAATATCCATAAAAAATAATTCTATTTAACATCAGAAAATACATTATTTTAATATATAATTTTAAAATACAATTGAAATAATTACAAAAAGGCATTTCAATAATTATTTTAAATGATGATCTCAAAAACAAAAAATACTTACAAAAAGTCATATTAATAATTTTTTGAATTCTTTAATTTTTCTAAACATTATTCAACTTACACTCATATTTAAATTATTCACTACAATTTTTGCTCCATTTAATAATTTGATTAATTGAGTACTATATTCTAATTTTGTTTAAATTTTCTTTATACATGATGGGTAATACATAAAATAGAATAAAATAATATTAAGAAAATATGAGGTTTTTTTTACATGATATTTAATGTAGAGATTTATGTTTTGGAAGTTTAAATAGTTTAGTGTAATAAATAACAATACAATTATGGGTAATACATAAAATAGAATAAAATAATATTAAGAAAAAAATAACATTAAGAGTATACATATATTTTTCTTTAAATACATTTATATATGTACAATTGAATATAGTATTATCAAAATAGTTAAAAGATATACTACAAAGAGTAATGAACCGAGCATGTCCCGAGGACGTATATCCCATGCTAGTATAAATAATATGGATAACTATATTTTAAATATTTACATGTTTAGTTATCAATTTTGGTGTACAATTTTATATTATCAATCTTTTTTATTTATTTACAAATTTCATTTGCACACACAATTCAAACATGCAACATTTTCCGGTGGACACCCTCCTTTCACGGAATAAAGAAACTCATTTATTATTTTAAATGTTAAAATATTTAATGTTAAAAAATTAACATGATTTTTGAATTAGATGCTACAAAATTATATAGAAAACAAAGATTAAGCATTTTAACTCACTAACAACTCAAGAAAAACGAGAAGAATGAGTTGAATTGATTAGAATTGGGAGATTTTCCCACCTAATCCAAAATTTCCAATATAACCAAATTTTTAAATCTTTTATATCTTTCATTAGTTTATTTTATTAATTGTTTATATATCAATCTATTAATAAAAAATAAAAATTGTAAGGAGTTAATTATAATTGTTTAAAAATTTGTAAAAATATTTGCATCTATCCAAACCAGGGTTTGGATCCAACTCGATTATGTCGATATGAGTCATATTATCAAGTTTGTATCGTAAGATTTCTAGAAATTAAAACCCGATAATATTTTCATAATAAATATATAAAATATAATGTTTTAATTTTTTAGTTACACTACTGTAAAGTAAGATCTGTGATAATTAGAGTTTAACCGAAACAATATTATAACTCGAATCTTAATACAAACATGAAATAGGCCTGATGTATCTATGTTATCTTAATATGATATTTTTTTTCAAACTTTGCACATGACCCGGAACTCGATTCACCATACTCAATCACACATAATCAAGTCAATTCTATCACATCCATCCCAAGATTTGTGTAGATACAAATTATTTTAACTTTGGTAATATTTTTTAAATTTGCATTATAATAAAAAATATTAATACAATAATGAAATATACTTGTGTAATAGTTTTAAAAGATATTTATTTGAGAAATTCTCTTCCCCCATTAAGATCCCTTTGAAATCATGAAAAAACAACTAAAATGATGAGGGTATATCCTAAATTTTAAAATAGCGTAAATGTTATGCCCTCAAAATTTGCAAAATACATGCTAAGCACCCGAAATCAATGTTTTCATACTGGACCGGTATGTCCGGTATAAAAAAAAATTTCAAAAAAAAAATATTTTTTTTTCCTGGCCGACCCTGGAAAACCCGGGTCAAGACATGGATACCCGGGACCGGACGGTACGGGTCAAAATACCGGTGCCGCCCGGTATTTTGCATACCGGCCGGTATTAAACATGACCCAAAATTGATATAATGCATGATATTGATCCCAAATTTTTAAAAATTGTAAACACTATATTCTTTGAATTTAATAATTGCATAGTTAGCATTCGAATTTCAAAAAACCACAATTTCACAAAGTTTAGTAAGTAAGAGGGTCAAATGTTTTATAAAGTTTAGATGTTTAGTACGCAATTATTAAACTTTAGAGGCATCATATTTCAAAGATGGGATACATATCCATAAATGGTAGTTAGTATATGTGATAGGAAGGTACCTCATTTGTAGCAGCCTGGTAACATATTCATCAGCAGCATTCCCGTATATGTAGCAAGAGACTGCGAACAAGAACGCAATGATGAATAACTGCACATTGATTAATCATAATATTTGAGAGCTAGAAAAACTGGTGGGATTCAATTATGTAGCTAGCTAAGCAGTTAATTGTTGCTTGAACAACAACAATTCAGGGTATTTGGTAAGGCATGCTCCAGAACCTCTGGAAGAAGTAGAAATTAATTATAACTTCAGATCTAGTTTTTTTGCCATACAATGATTTTTTATCCCCTGTATAGTAAATAGTAGCTACCTCACTTTCAGTCACAGCGCCCATCCTAGAGCTTGCACCAATATAAAAAATGTTAGAAAGGAAAGATTTTGAGTGTAAAAAATGTCACCAATGAGCTGATTATTTCGTAGATTTAGTTACAAAACGCTGCAAAGGATTGCATATATAATGTTGCCTTGAATTTCATAATGAAAAAAATGAATGAATTTATAATAAGATATGCAGAAAAGCCATACTCACAGGAATCATAGATTGAACGAACCTGCCTGCGCACTTGATATTGAACTTTTGGAGACCAATTTACTAACAAACAAGTTTATTTTCTGATTAAACATTTGATATCATCTTGTCTTCCAGCCTATATAATGAGTTAAGAAGAGAGAAACTGAGCTTACATATTCCAATATTTGACTTTCTTTCACCTGATTCGCATCTCCTTTCAGAATCCAATAACTCCTAAACAACAACAACAACAACAACAGCTTATGCAAAGATATAAATTCAAAGATGCTTCGGAACATATTCATTAGTATTACTTTTGATTTCTCCATTTCAGCAGTAACACCCTCGATCTCGACATAACCACAGTGAATTCTTATATTGCCTTTTGTGCTGCCTCTTTGAGCATCTAAATCTGCCATCTGACCGGCTCTCATAGATGTATCATAGCTATAGCTTATCATGATCCCAACATATGCAAAAATCACAGTTATCAGAAGCAAGATGATACTTCACAATTAATACTTGAAAACAACTAACCTGTAACTTACCATTAAAAGGTAAATAATCTCCAGAGCAAGAATTTCATAAAATGTTTTACGAGTAGCATAAACCCACAGCTAATTCTAATTGCTTTCCAAAAGGTATAGCACAAGTAAAAATCTATTAAGACGGCATAAAGGTCATTAAAGAAATCAGAAAGGCCTTCTCAGTGTTTGCATCAGTTGTTGGAGTTGTTTGTATAAATAAAATGAAGCATCAGCATTTCAGTCAACCCAAGTTAACTGAAGAATGAATACGTTCGGAAGCCGTTAACCAGAATCCCATACCTTGAACCAAAAACCTATCAATGAGAATTTAAGTCCATACCTTGGTGGACTCTTCAGGAACAGGAGGAAAACATCCCGCAACAATGAACATTTGGAAACAGGATGTTCACATAGAACGTTAAATTTATTTTTGTACAAACAACTGAACAGACTGATTCTAAAGAGTGTGTATTAAGAGAAACCTCCAATTCAGTTGAACCTCAAAGCAAAATGTGCAATGGTGAAATCCATGCGAGAAAGCTTTTGTTCAACAAAGCGCTTGTGGGATTTAAAGGCCTGATATACACAAACTAACTCACCATGCCTCATAGTGGGATTTAAATGTCTGATATAACAATTTTTACATAGTTGATTTAGAGATTTGATTACCCAAATTCAAAATCATAAATATCAAAAACTCCGGTTGAAACATTTCTTTTGTCAATAACCTGTTGATTTTTATCATATTTATTTTAATATTGATTTGAGAACTGGATAAATGCAAGTCAAAATGTGGAACACGTACCAACTGACTAAGGTACTATCGATATCAGGATCAAATATATTCAAAAGTTTGAATGCTTAGTACGCAATTTTTAAATTTTGGAGGCATCATATTTCAATGATTGGGATACATATTTATAAATGGTAGTTAGTATATGTGATAGGAAGGTACCTCATTTGTAGCAGCCTGGTGACATATTCATCAGCAGCATTCCCGTCTATGTAGCAAGAGACTGCAAACAAGAACGCAGTGATGAATAACTGCACATTGATTAATCATAATATTCAAGCCTAGAAAAACTGATGGCATTCATTAATCTAGCTAAGAAGTCATTTGTCGCTTGAAAAAGAATAGGGTATTTGGCAAGGCATGCTAACTCTAATTGCTTTCCAAAAACCATGCTAAAAGGTTTTCTCTTAAGTAACCCTAAAGATTAATAAATCGTTGCTTCACTTCATACCTCACAAGGAAAATATCAAATTAAAGCACTTAAAGAAAAAAAGGAGGTAATGAAAAAACCTTTTCCATAAGATGAAGTACATCTTGCTTATAAAAAAATCAATGTAGCTCCAATCAGATTCTTTTCTAACTGAAAAACGTTTCAAACATATCCACAAAACCGAAAATCAGCCGAACCAAAAGACAATTTGTGTAAACATGCGATGTGCATCGAATGAAACCTGAAAACAATTTCAAACATATTTACAAAACTGAAAATCGGTCCGAACACTCAATTTTAATTCAAAAAACTAGACTTTTCCCAAAAATTAGCAATGCAATCACAAAAAAAAACAACTAATATGATTCACCAATCTTTACTGATCTCTGAAAACATCATAAAGAAAACCAAAAAAATTGTTGTAAGATTTCAAAGAATAACAAAAAACAAGTGAAACACTATGCTGGAACCCTTAAAAAGATGATTTGTGTAAACATGCGATGTCCGATCGAATGAAACCTGAAATAGTTTCAAACATATTTACAAAAGCAAAAATCAGACGCACCAAAAGACGATTTGTGTAAACATGCGATAGGGATGTCTATCAAATGAAACTTGAAAACAATTTCAAACATATCCACAAAACCGAAAATCAGTGGAACGAAAAGACGATTTGTGTAAACATGCGATAGGGATATCTATCGAATGAAACTTGAAAACAGTTTCAAACATATCCACAAAACCGAAAATTAGTTGTACTAAAAGTCGATTTGTGTAAACATGCGATAGGGATATCCATCGAATGAAACTTGAAAATAGTTTCAAACATATCCACAAAACCGAAAATCAGCCGCACTAAAAGTCGATTTGTGTAAACATGCGATAGGGATATCTATCGAATGAAACTTGAAAATAGTTTCAAACATATCCACAAAACCGAAAATCAGCCGCACTAAAATTCAATTTGTGTAAACATGCGATAGGGATGTCTACCGAATGAAACTTGAAAACAGTTTCAAACATATCCACAAAACCGAAAATCAGACGCACCAAAAGACGATTTGTGTAAACATGTGATAGGGATGTCTATCGAATGAAACTTGAAAACAGTTTCAAACATATCCACAAAACCAAAAATCAGCCGCACTAAAAGTCGATTTGTGTAAACATGCGATAGGAATGTCTATCGAATGAAACTTGAAAACAGTTTCAAACATATCCACAAAACCGAAAATCAGCGGCACCAAAAGATGATTTGTGTAAACATACGATAGAGATGTCTATCGAATGAAACCTGAATAGTTTCAAACATATTTACAAAACCGAAAATCAAACGCACCAAAAGGCTATTTGTGTAAACATGCGATAGGGATGTCTATCGAATGAAACTTGAAAACAGTTTCAAACATATCAACAAAACCAAATATCAGTGGAACGAAAACACGATTTGTGTAAACATGGGATAGGGATGTCTATCGAATGAAACTTGAAAACAGTTTCAAACATATCTACAAAACCGAAAATCAGTCGCACTGAAAGTCGATTTGTGTAAACATGCAATAGGGATGTCTATCGAATGAAACTTGAAAACAGTTCCAAACATATCCACAAAACCGAAAGTCAGCTGCACCAAAAGACGATTTGTGTAAACATACGATAGGGATGTCTCAATCGAATGAAACTTGAAAACAATTTCAAACATATCCACAAAATTGAAAATCAGCCGCACCAAAAGACGATTTGTTTAAAATGTGATGTGCATCAAATGAAACCTGAAAATAGTTTCAAACATATTTACAAAACCGAAAATCAGTCACAACACTCAATCTAAATTTAAAAAACAAGACTTCTCCGACTATTTGTACTCGGATTGCAATATAAAACAACTAATATGCTTCACAAATCTTTACATATCTCTGAAAACAACCTATAAAAAACCAAAAACTAGTCCGAATAATATCCAACAAAAACAAAAAAAAAGTGAAACACTTTGTGTTGAAACCCTTAAAAAAACTATTTGATCAAAACATGCAATGCCCCTTGCCCTATCGAATGAAACCCAAAAAACAGTCAAGAAATAGTTAAAACCCCAAAATCAATCGCAATACTCAATTTTAAATGAAGAAATTGGACTGATTTATTTTTTCACATATCTTGACCCATATCAGAGAACATCATGAAAAAACCCAAGAAACGTATAGAATGAATATCAAATAGGAAAAAAAATAAACTCCATCCGTTGAAACCTTGAAAAAAGATGATCAGCGTAAAAACATACAAATTCCCTAATAACTGAAATTCAAATAACAGTTTCAATAAACATTTGAAAATCCCAAAATCACTCACAGTACCGCTATCTTAAATAAAAAAACAAACTTCCCCAACTAAATCAATAACCAATTTTGACCAATCACCAAACATCCTACGAAAACCTAAGAAGGATTTTCGCAATTGGTAATTATTTTCATCAACGTTATTGAGACTGTCACGCTTTTAGGATTTGAGAACGTGACAGAGACCAGTATATGACTGAACTTCCCAGAAAAGATCTGTAACTTCCCTATCAAATAACAGAACTTTCTGTCCTATTACACGAAAAATATCCATGAAAAAAGAAACAAAACTGAATCGGAAACCCTAAAAAAAGACAAATCGCGTAAAAATGACGAAGAATATCTGAAATCTCCCAGTTACTTGGGAAGTTGGGAACTCGATCGATATGGCTGTAGGGGCGAAGGACTGGACAATAGAAAAGAAGTCGGAGAGACAGCCGTTGTAAATAGATATAAATAGATAGTCGTTGGGAACTCCCAGTTAATTGTGCTGTAAATTTCAATTTTCAAAAAATAAACACACTGTTGTGAATTATGTGTTTAATATCAATTTAAATAGAAAAAACACTTAAATATTTAATTACGCCTTAACAATTAATCTATCAATTTAATAATATATTACACGGCCAACTCTTAAAAAAACATTTTCTTTTTGTATCTTTAGGGACTCCAACACCAACTCACTCGAATAGGTAGATGTGTGATTTTTAAGACCAATTCGTATAACCTAACTGATCCGAACCTAAAAAGATCGGTCCAAGATCAATCCTTCGTAATTAGAGTTGGTCTTTTGAAACCTAACTTTACAATTAGATCTAGGGTTGATCTCAATATTTATAGAACCTAAACCCATAGGTCTTTTCAATGTTTGGTCTCGGTCTTCATGTAATTTAGTAAATAAATATTTAAAAAATTATTATTTTATTTTGATAAGATAAATACATAACTTTATGAAAAATTCGATCGTTTTAAAATGACGATATTAAAAACGAGTACGAATCAATAAAAAAAATAAAATCGAAACAATGAAATATAATATATACAATGATCAAATTAATAATTAATGTTTAAACGTTGAGATTATCTAAATTGAAACTATTAAAATTAAAATATAATATTTATTGATAAATTAAATAGTAAATAAATAAATTTGATGAGATAGAAAGATAAAATGAAATTTGAAGAGAAGATGATGTTGATTAAAGATAAATAAATAATGATATGGATGAGTGAGAAGTTTTAGAAGTGGAAAGAGAATATGATGTGTAGAGAGATTTATACGACGGAAATGATTTTGAGCATTGATAAAATTACAGATAAGGTAAGAACATTTCATCTTATTTAGTTAACTCAAATATGAGCATGGAGCAATGGCTCATCTCATGTTCACTCTAATCATGGGTCTGTAAAACATACATATAAGTTAGCCCAAATTCTATTTGGGTCTAACAAATATGTGTTTATTTAACAAATAGCCCCAACAACTGGAACAACTTCAATAAATTTCGTGGGGGCTACATCAAACCAATCTTCCTCTATTCTATTTGGGTCCAACAAATATTGTTTATTTAACATATAGGCCCAAAAATTCCTCTGCAGCCTGCATTCTACATTCCGTTGAACCGTAAAAATAGATTTAGTCTTGCTAAATAATGGATAGTAATGATGTTCATTCGTTAAATATCGAAACGAACTGAATTTCAATTACCGAAAAAATTAAAAAATTAGCTACCGAATATAGAACCGAATTTCATCGGTTCGATTTGGTAAATACCGAATTGTTTCGGTTCGGTTTCGGTATTTACCGAAATATCGAATTTAATCAAATTAAATAAAAAATTAATCATAATAATATATTTAGTTATATTATTAAATTTAAAATTATGACTTTTAAATTAAAAAAATGTTAAATTCGGTATTCGGTCGATTTTGTTTACCGAAACCAAAACTGAATAACGAAATAGTCGAAATTTTAAAACCAAATATCGAACCGATTTCATAATTTGGTATCAGTTAGGTAAATAAAAATCGGTAAACGATTCGGTATTCGGTTGAAATTGTGGTTATTGTCCCACATTGAAAAATAAAAATATATTGAATTGGTTTATAAGAGGGAAAATAGATCATAGTAAATGACTTCTTGAAATCTTTTACAATGTGGTCATATCCCTCTTATAGTTATATCCGAGCACACTCCTCACGTAAATTGATTCGATTCTAGAAATTTAACAAACTGAAATACTAAAATGGTCGAAATTTAAAAACGGAATACCGAACTGATTTCATAATTTGATATCGATTAGATAAAAAAAATTCGATAAACGATTCGGTATTCAGTTTTTACCGAATAATGAACCGCCCTACATAGAATACTCGGCACCTAGCTCTTGCGTTCCAGACCCTACGCCAATTTGCGAGATCGGTCAAATAAACTAGGCCGGATACCCTTCAATGGTTTCCATTTCTTACCCAACCTCGGTGGTCGCGATAACCCTGCGGTGGGCTTCGAAGAACCTATTGACGGCTAACTAAACCCAAAATTGGGATCCATGGAAATCGGAAATAACGATAAACCAAGACTGCAAATTTAAGCTGGGAATTGAGAAACAGAGCCTGGGCATAGGATTCCGGTATTAACGATCGCCGACGACATACGTCATCTACTCGATTATTGCAAAATTGTCCCAGATTTTTTAAAACAGTATTCTACAAGTAACAAGAATTTTCCTTATTATTATTTACTTTTTTGTATTAAAATAATTTAAATTCAGAAAAATAAAAGAAAACAAGTGGGAATCAAATTGTTGGTTTGTTTGCAATAACTTTTTAAAATTGCGGTGTAGTAAAATGCAATGATGGTGAGTATATAAAGGATTTGTTTGATAAAATTACGATATTATGATCGTGATTATGTAAAAATATTAATATACCGTTATATATAAAAAAAATAATAAATATTTTAATTAATAGAAATAAGGGTAAATGAGTCTTTTCTAAAATCACGATAAGATCACCACAATTGGTTTTAATAGTTGTGATGATATCGTGATTTTTTAACGATTATCACATCGCAATTAAGCTTATTTATTTGTGTACCATAAAAATCACGATCTTGACATCGCAATGCATCTCACCACCGTTTTAATTTTAGTTCCAAACAAACCCTGTATAGGAGATGATGAGTGTGGTGAATACATATCTTCAAATTATAATTTTTGTAACAAACGTAAAATAAAAAAAAATATTGTGCATTTATTTTTAAAAAATCATTAAAAAATGGCCCGAGCAATAACACATCTAAAGCCGCTATAAGCTATAAGGATTCAGATGATGGAGTGGGTCACCACTTCTTTATTCCAACACTTCTATAATAAGGAAGGTCTTAAATTCATGGAAGAAATAATGTGTGTTGTGGTTCGAAAACCGGGGGTGTCAACAGTCGACCGGTTCGTTGCAAGACGAACTCGGTTATTATTTGTTTGATGTGTAGAAAACGATTATGAATCAAAGGTGAAAAGACGCAAGGATTTTAGAGTGAAAAACCTCTAAACCGAGGAAAAAACCACATAACTAAGGGCTAAAGGAAGTGCCCTTAGTCGGTTCAATAAGAACAATAATGATCATACAAGTCATGTTTGTTCTTTAGGCAACAAAGAGAAGGAGAAGAATAAAAAATAAATCGAAAGAGACTTCTCTATACGAAAGCTCCAAGGAGAAAACGGAAGAAAGTCATTTTCTCACACTCTAAGTGTCCTTTTTATACTCCAACTGTGCTGTGTACAGTAGGGTGTCGTTTTGTGCCTATCCTTTGTGGCTAGGTCGGCTAATGTCAGGCAGAACAGCTGCCGGAAACGGCTTCACAGAGCTGCATGGCGCTAGACCTTTCAGCGCTACTAGCCGGCTACTCTCTGGCCACTGGTGGCTCGTACGCCTTCGCCGGACCACGCTTCTGACAAGGTTGTCGAGGGTTGTCGTTGCATGGGATGAGTAAGAATGGCCCGAAGCAGCGCCTGTAATATGTGGACCGATCGGTTTGGGCGCGTGCGAAATGCTGGACCCTACACATAGGGACCGATCGCTATAAGCGATCGATCGGGCCACAAGATTTGGATGGGCCATTCACTCACATGGGCTGGCTTTGGGCCTCCGAGTTCGGCTTGCGCTGTTTGGGCTTCTTTGGCCAAGCTTGGTCATGACACTGTTTGGAGTACCGGGTTCCGGGGATCTCATCAATGTGAATTATCAAAATTGATCTAGATTGTAGTAAATAAATTAAGAAACATTAAATGTTTATATATTGTTTTCTTCTATAAATAATATAATTGTTATTATTTTGTATTATGTTGAATAAAACTATTATGTCCATCCTTATCAATAAAATTTTTCTTCTCCTCTTATTATTTGTCATTAGGGCTGTTATTCGATCCGAACGAACCGAACGCGCTGTGTTCAAGTTCGTTCATATTTTATTCGAACGTGAAAATATGTTCAAACATTGTTCAAATTATTAAATGAATGTTCATGTTCGTTCGAATAGCTTGTTCGAACATGTTTGTATTATTTGTGCAAAATTCATCCAAATGATTCTTCATGTTCTAATTCATCCCTATTTTCTATAGAAATTGATTCATTATCAAAACAATAACTTCATCCAAATAGTTCACTGACGATGATTAACATTCGTTTTGTTCCATATTTGACATTTTGAGAGTTTTGTAAAATATCAAATGTTTTCTTTTGTCAATTTTTTGAATCCAATGAACAGTTGAGAAGTGATTTACAGCCGCCGTTAGAGTCAATGAGTGAAAATTATGGTTTTGTAAAGTTTTTTAAACTTAAATATTATATTAATATATTATAAAAAATTAATTTAAATAGTATATTTGTTCACAAACGTTCACATTTGTTCACGAAAATATTCATGTTCGTTCAAATTATAAACGAACAAAAAATAATGTTTGAACAATGTTCATATTTTTATTCGAACGAGCGAACACGATCACCTACGAGCCGAACACATATTGCTCACGAGCTGTTCGAATCGTATAACAACCCTATTTGTCATGTATTTTTAAAAATTCATTTGTACTAAATAAAATTCCTCCCAGCTTGTTTATTTATTTTTTCTAGTTTGTCATGTTGTACGTCTATTATGTATAAACAAAAAACAAAAAATAAAAAAATAATGGAGTCAATAATAATATTGCTAATTGAAATTTAAACACCAAATAAAATTAAAGAATTATGTTCTAAATACAATATACAAACTAAAATATACAATAAATCAATTATATATGGAATTTTTATTATTTTTTTCCGGGTCGGAACCTGGATTTTGACCCGATATCAGGCAATACCGATCAAAATACCGATGTCATCCGATTTTTATCGTACTGAATGATATATCGCTAGCTTGAAAACATTGTGCTCCAATAAACGTGCAATATGTTAGATAGGTAATAAATGAGTTAGTTTGGAAAATAAAAATATATTAAGATTAGTTTGGGAAAATATTTAGGAAAGTGTCATATTTTTGGAAATAATCCAGAGTATCCACTGGTTGAAACTAAAATAGGATTCGGGTGATTTCCTCTTGTTTACTTGTAGCCTTTGAGTCCTTCACTACCAACCAGTTCAATACATATCGTTCAAAAAAAAAAGAATCTCTTTCCGTCCCAACCCCACGCCTTCAACAAGAATAGAGCATCCACCTTGTGTTCGAGGGAGTAGTGGTCGCAGCGCAGGTATGGGCGGGGATGCATTCAACAAATTAGAGTATTTATCTTTGGTGTCTAAAATATGTGTAGAATTAGATAATCATATGAGGGTTGGGGAGAAGGTATTGGCTGAGATTATTATTGATTTGGGTCGAAAATGTGGGACTGTACAGGAATTCGATGCCAAATTGAAAGAGAAGGGTGTGAAAATTCCTCACAATATTGTAGAGACTTTTCTTACAATTATTCATACATTTTTGTTTTCTAAATCGGAGAGTGTTGTAAGTCAAAGTGAAAGATCGAATTTTTCATCATATGGTAGAGAAAGGGTGAATCAGTTGGAGAAGGAGATTGAGGACGAACTCAAGAGTTTTGAGGAAGAAGAGAACAGTGAGAGGTATCGAGAAAGGGATGATTTTGATGATACTAGAGATCGGCAAAGGAAGAGAAATAGACATGATGGAGAGAGGGATGCGAATAAGAGGAATAAGAGAAGGGAGAACACTGAAACTGAATTGTGTAAACTTTATAAGGGAGGTCAGTCTAGAGTGATGGATTCGGGAGTAATCACACGGAGACATAGTTTACCTATTTACAAGTTGAAGACTGAATTGGTTCAGGCAGTCCATGACAACCAGGTCCTAGTTTTGATTGGTGAGACGGGATCCGGTAAAACAACACAAGTGACTCAATATTTGGCTGAAGCTGGCTACACTATAAAGGGTAAAATAGGGTGCACTCAACCCCGTAGAGTTGCTGCAATGTCTGTAGCGAAAAGAGTTGCTGAGGAATTCGGTTGTCGGTTAGGTGAAGAGGTTGGATATGCGATTCGTTTTGAGGATTGTACTAGCTCTGAAACTGTAATAAAATACATGACAGAAGGTATGCTTCTAAGGGAGATTACTATTGATGAAAATTTGTCTCAATACTCTGTTATCATGCTAGATGAAGCTCATGAAAGGTCTGTTAATACTGATGTTCTTTTTGGATTACTGAAACAACTTCTTAATCGGAGACTTGACCTTCGTTTGATCGTTACATCGGCTACTCTTGATGCTGAAAAGTTTTCAGCTTATTTCTTTAACTGTTGTATATTTACCATTCCTGGAAGGACTTTTCCAGTGGAAATAATCTACACAAAGCAGACTCGTAGTGATTACTTGGATGCTTCTCTTATTACTGTTCTGCAGATTCACAGGACAGAACCCAAAGGTGATATACTTCTGTTTTTATCCGGTAAGGAAGAAATCGATTATGCTTGTCAGTGTCTCTATGAAAGAATGAAGGTTTTGGGTAGAAATGTTGCTGAACTTATTATTTTGCCTGTTTATAGTGCACTACCTAGTGAAATGCAGTCTAGAATTTTTGAACCTGCTCCTATAGGGAAAAGAAAAGTGATTGTTGCTACAAATATAGCAGAGGCTTCTTTAACCATTGATGGAATATACTATGTTATTGATCCCGGATTTGCAAAGCAGAATGTGTATAATCCAAAGAAGGGGCATGATTCTCTTGTGATTACACCTATTTCTCAAGCTTCTGCGAAGCAACGAGCAGGACGAGCTGGGCGTACAGGACCTGGAAAATGCTACCGCCTCTATACAGAGAGTGTGTTTTACAATGAAATGTCTCGTACATCGACTCCCGAAATTCAGAGGATTAATCTGAGGACTATTACTCTTACGATGAAAGCTATAGGTATCAATGACCTTTTTTCTTTTGATTTTATGGATCCTCCATCATCTCAGGCTCTCACTTCAGCCATGGAACAGCTATACCGTTTAGGAGCTTTAGATGAAGAAGGGCTTCTTAGAAAACTTGGCAGAAAAATGGCAGAGTTTCCTTTAGATCCCCCTTTGTCAAAAATGCTTATTTCTAGTGTTGATCTTGGCTGTAGCGACGAGATATTGACCATTATCGCAATGGTTCAGACCGGAAACGTCTTCCACCGTCCCAATGATAAACAAGCTCAAGCTGATCAGAGAAAAGCTAAATTTTTCCAACCAGAGGGTGATCATTTGACTCTCCTTACTGTCTACGAGACATGGAAAGCAAACGGTTTCGCCTTAACATGGTGTGTTGCTAATTTCATTCAGTTCCGGTCGTTACGCAGAGCATACGATATCAGAAATCAACTCCTTTCAATCATGAAAAGGTATGTGCTTGCTATTTTTAATCTCATTCTTCATTATCTAATCATCATCTATCTTTGTTGCCACAAAAACAGGTACAAATTAAATGTTTTGAGTGCTGGAAAAGACTTCACCAAGATCATAAAAGCTATAACTTCAGGTTTATTCTTGCATGCTGCTAGGAAAGATCCTAAAGAAGGTTACAGAACATTAGTGGAAAACCAGCTTGTTTACATTCATCCGAGCAGCGTTTTGTTCCAACGACAACCTTATTGGGTGATTTACAATGAAGCTGTCATGACAACAAAAGAATATATGCGTGATGTGACAATTTTCGATCCAAAATGGCTCGTCGAATTGGCTCCAGGTTTTTTCAAAGTTGTAGATTCTACAAAGATTAGAGGCATGACCGAAGCCATGAACTAACACTTGAAGTTTTGTAGTTGAATTTAGACATTTCAATTGTATTTGTAAATATTATATGAATTGTGTTCAATTCAAAGGTGATGATTTGTTGACAAGACTGGATAAGGGTAAGAATCCTAAGGATTAATGAAAATTACAGCGTTTCGAAGAGATTAGGCGTCAATCCATCTCTTTCATTACAAGCATCATCCAAACCCAATGATGCAAGTCTTAAAAGAAAGATCTTTATTGCTTACAGCCTTAAACTTCCGTTTCCCAGAACTGAAAATATGGCCACGGCTCTCACCGTCCGGCCCAACTACGCACTTATCTGCTGTAACGGACTCAGATCAGGTTCTTGTAGGCGGTTTGGCTCGTACCCATTTAAGATGCTTATCTCCGGCCGTCGTGGTCCATGGAGGCTGTTGTTTGCACGCCGTATGTTGCGTAGAGCCGGCTCTCGTGCCGACGATTCTGCTTCGTTTGAGATGTCTGTTGAGAATGCTCTGAAAGTATTGGGCTTATCTGAGGATGCATCATTCGAAGATATTGTCCGAGCAAAGAATTTAATCATCGGGTCTTGTAAAGATGACGAAAAAGCGATTTCTCAGGTCTATCCTTCTTTCTTTTGATTACTATATCGTTCCCTGAATTGTTCTTGTGAAATTCGTTTAATTTATTAGTGTTTCATGAGAATTGCTCTATGGGTTATGCTGAAGCTAGTTTTTTACATAGAACCAATGCAAATTTGTGGATTTTCTTACTATGAATCTTGCTTCATTGTCTTCTTAATTCTTATTATTTATGCTTTTGAGTCAGCTAGTTGACTATGTTCTTAAAAAATACACAAAAGAGTGCAAGAACAATTAAATGAAGCTTCATCAGTTTTTTTACAGGCAGAAGCAGCATATGACATGCTGCTAATGCAGAGCTTATCACATAGAAGAGCTGGAAAAGTATCCAACAATAGAATACGTTATGCTGATGTGAAAACTCCTACTCCAACAAAATTCGGATCAATGCCGAAATGGCTTCAGAATATTGTCAAATACTCCTCGGTCTCCTTCGAGGCACCAACAACTAGTGAGCTTGGGGTACAGGCTGGTGTTTATGGAGCTCTAATAGTATTAACTTATGCAAATGGAGCATCAACATCTTCTACTATCTCTGGTCCTGATGTTCCTGGTCTTATTTTAGCTACTAGCTTTGGAGCATCTTTATACTTCATGACCAAGAAAAAAGTTACATTGGGTTAGAAACTCCACCTTTAACTAGTATTATACTTCATTTTTTGCATCTTCTTAAGGCCTAAAAGCAACACAAAGCAAAGAGGGTCGTACCCTTGATGAAATTCAGTGTATGTCACTAGATTGGCTACAAAATAGAGGCAACACTAGCCGTGTCTGAGAATTGTGTGATTTCATTATGAGCAATAGAACGAAAGAAGAAAGTTCAGTGATGTGATGATTTATGTGTGGTGCAGGTAAGGCAACAGTAATAACAATTGGAGGGCTTGTGGCTGGAGCAGTGTTAGGGTCAGCAGTAGAGAGCTGGTTACAAGTAGATATTGTGCCCTTCATGGGGATACATTCACCAGCAACTGTTGTCACTGAATTTGTACTTCTCTCCCAGTTTTTAGTTTCCTTGTACTTAAGCTAAAAATCTGTATTGATGTAAACTCCATTTCTGTTAAATATCACATTTCAAGGTATTTGTATTGTTCTGGTAAGGCCAATTCTTATCTTTTGAGAAGCTTCATTAACATATTTTATATTTGCAGCAGGAGCAGGCAATAAGGGGTTTTCTTTATTATCATAAATCTAAAACCGAAAAACAAAAAAACACCACATTAAAGGAATATAAAATACATAAAATAGTTAAATTGTCACAATATAAACAATTAATTCAAACTAAAAACAAAAATATAGTGGTGTTGAGCACATTTAAAGGTTGGAAGTGTGAAAAATAATATAAAAACTATTAACGATTGATAAATGAAGTGTTGAATATTTTTTTTATTTTGAGATATTATCATACTAATTGACTTATATGACTGAAAAGTTATCCGTTTAAGTGCGTAGTTGGGCCTGACGGTGAGAGCCGTGGCCATATTTTACAGTTCTGGGAAACGGAAGTTTAAGGCTGTAAGCAATAAAGATCTTTCTTTTAAGACTTGCATCATTGGGTTTGGATGATGCTTGTAATTAAAGATATGGATTGACGTCTAATCTCTAGGAAACGCTGTAACTTTTGTTAATCCTTCATTCTTGCCTTTGTCCCTTCTGGTGCCCAGTTAAAATTATCATGTATTTTTTAAAATAAATAGTCAAATATTTTTAAAAATTATAAAAAAAATCATTAATTTGATATTTGTTATAAGAATGTATTATTTATAATTTAAATAATTAATAAAAGTAAAAAATGTATTATAAAAGAGTTTAAAAAATAAAAATAGTTTTGAAAGTTGAATTTGAAAATGAATGTATTTTTGAAAAATACCCTCATTATTGTATGATGCTTAGTTTATTGAAGTGGATTTTAAAACATACTAATTACTAAAACGAACACAATTCATTTTGTTGCGTAGTAAAATATTTTTTTTGCAATCATTTTATAAATATTTGTATTATATTTATCACATAAACATAATATAAATTGGAGATATCATTCATTAAAATTTAAGCAATAAATTGAAAAAGTTTACAAAAATTTTGTAAAACATCAAATCTCCAATCAAAATGATTCGAATAATATATTTTAAATTGCCGAAAATACGACAACTCTGGTTGGTTTACTCAAACCGAAACTTGCAAATTAATTCATTCTCAATTATGTTAACACATAAATTGAGATATTAAATCACACAAACTTTACAATAAAGTTTAGTAGGAAATTGCACATTACTAATAGGTTCCTAAGTAGTTTATCATTTAACAATTGAATCGATTCAATTCCAGATTATTTGAAAAATTTAAAATACAAAACCCTTTAGATAGTAAAATACGTAAACTCTTTTACGTAATATAATCTACTTCTAAAGAAGTCATAGCATACTTATAAAAAAGATATGCAAGATTATTACACATATGTTTAAGTGGATTTGGCAAATGTAAAAGAATAAGAGAAAACCATCTTAACCTCCCTCTTTTTTTACTTCATCGTATCCTTTTTCATTTTCTTCTTATTTTATTATATAATAACAATTAAAAGGTTCACAAGACACAAATGGGGTTAAAGTAGAGTATTGTTTCACAAACCAAAATAAAAAAAATTTATTCAATTTAACATTGAATAAAGAGAAATATTTATTTGCTTGTAAGATTAAGAGTATTCATTCAATTTATTTCACAAATATTTATTCAATTTATTCAATTACAAGTTTAAGTAAAATTAAACTTGTAAGAGTGTGATTAGTAACTAAATAAAATAATAGACATATTAGGGTCTTTACAAAAGTATTTATTTGTTTATATTTTGATTTTCCAATTTTATTGAATGAGACTAACTCGATTATTAATAATTGACAATAAGATATAACATTAACCTTTAATTTTATTGGAAACTATTTCCATAACCAATATATCAATCCTCATTAATGACATTATATCTTATAAACAAGAGTGATGTGTAACATTACATATAATGTCTACCTAATTAGAAGTGAATGATTAAATCAAAACAATAAAATATAATCATAACTTATATACATTTAAATCTTTTTATTATTTGATTCCAATAAAAATTAGAATCATGAAATTCAAACTTTTGTGGTCAATTTTATAATTGTCTTAAATTAATTCCAAAACAAATATTTGAATATTATAAACGCTTTACAATATTTATTCGAAACTCTTTTTTAGAATAATATTTTACATCTGAACATTCACCTAGAATTTAGAATAATCAAGACAACAATGAATCAATTTCTTATTTACCTAGAACAATGATTCATTTCTCGTTAGAACATTCATCTCCATATATAATTAATTAGATTAATCATATGTCGGAACTCACAATATTAAGCACGAGAATAAACATTGCCAATATCTAACTGACGACATACAAGATAACCGTGTCTCCCCAAGTTGTGATTGAGATGATAACATATTGACTTGGTGAATATCATTCATATATCATCTAATATCACATTTGGTAATTAATCTCATGAATACCCACTATTTATTCAACATCTCATATCATGTGATATGAGTAAACTCTTTACAATATTCATTTGAAAGTCATATTCAAAATAATATTTTTGACTTGGCGAAAACATAATTTTCTTTTGATAATAATCAAGATAATAAGAAAAAAATTTCATATTCACACAGGACAATGAATTCTTCATGGTAAAAAAATTATCTCCATATATAATTAATTAGAATCATCATATGTTGGATCTCACACTATCAAGCACGAGTATAAATATTGACAAATATTATATAAAGATATACAAGATAAATGTATATCCTAAAGTCTAAGGATAATATGTACAATTTGATTTAGATGACAATATGTTGACTCGGTAAGTGTCATGCATATATCATTAAATGTCATGTTTGGTAATTCATCTCATAAATATATACATGTTTATTTAATCCAATTCGACAAACCATTTTAGATCGAAAATCATCACATCGCGCATGTATTCTTTTGTTGTCATGAAAACTTCATTGTAGATCACCTAATAAGGTTGTTGTTGGAATAAAATGTTGTTCAGATAATTAATCCCCTGAATTTCAGGAGTCGATGTAGGAGACATATCATTGTAAAACATACTCTATGTATACATACAATAGTATTTCCCATGTATTGTACACCCAGCTCGCCATGCTCATTGCTTGGTAGGTAATCAAACGAAACTCTTGTCTTCTTATTAGAAGTTGCTTCAATAATATAAAAAGAATATCATTGTGAATATTTTTCCCATGCGTATCATATAGTATTATAAAAGATTATTTGATCATCTATAAACATCTCACTGAAAAGTATGACATCTGCCATTGACTTAATTAGAGTCTCACGACCTAGTAAAATCTTAAAAAAGAATCATATATCCAACCTCTCTACCCAACCAACACCAAATACTTGAGCAACTCTTTTCATCACAGACATCACAACAATTTTACGGTTATGAGTGCACCCTATTTTATCATTTTTGGTATATCTAGCTTCATCTAAATATTTTGTCACCTTTGTTGTTTTACCTGATTCATTCTCACATATCAAAACTAATATACATTATTGTCATTGATGACCCAAATAAATCCATTCCTCATTGAATACTTCTCTCATGCATATCATCTAACATTATAATAGAGTATTTGATCATCTATAAGCATCTCACTGAAATATATGACATTGTTATTTACGTAATTACAGTCTTACGATATAGTAAAATTCTAAAAAAGAATCACATATCCAACCTCTCTATTTAACCGAAAACCAAATTCTTGAGCAACTCTTTTCGTCATAGATATCACAACAATTCTACGGGTATGAGTACATCATATCTTACCATTTTTTGTGTATCCAGCTTCATCCAAATATTGCGTCACCTGTGTTGTTTTACCTGATCTAGTTTCACCTATCAAAACTAATACATTATTGTCATTGATAGTACGAACCAATTCATTCCTCATCTTGAAAATATTAAGTTGTGTATTTGTTGGGGAATTGAAAATTTTGAACTCTATCGAATAGTCAAAGTTTTACCAATAACATTATTGTTCTACTAAGGCATAACATATACAAGATGTTTTTCACCCATATCTCTCAGGCCAGTGTGATTTCTATACACCTAAAGCTGTGACAATTGATAAGAGATTAATCACCAACAATAGTTGTATAAAGAATATGAAAAAAATATTCAGTCATCTCACCAACATTCTCTTTCAATTTTGTACTGAAAGCATCATCACATCGCGCATGTATTCTTTTGTTGTCATGAAAACTTAATTGTAGATCATCCAATAAGGTTGTCGTTGGAATAGAACGTTGCTCGGATAATTAATCCTCTGAATTTCAGGAGTCGATGTAGGAGACATGTCATTGTAAAACATACTCTATGTATACATACAATAGTATTTCCCATGTCCTGTACGCCCAGCTCGTCATGCTCATTGCTTGGCAGGTAATCAAACGAAACTCTTGTCTTCTTATTAGAAGTTGCTTCAATAATATAAAAAGAATATCATTGTGAATACTTTCCTATGCGTATCATCTATCATTATAAAAGATTATTTGATCATCTATAAACATCTCACTGAAAAGTATGACATCTGTCATTGATTTAATTAGAGTCTCACGACCTAGTAAAATCCTAAAAAAGAATCATATATCCAACCTCTCTACCCAACCGACACCAAATACTTGGGCAACTCTTTTCGTCACAAACATCACAACAATTTTACCGGTATGAGTGCACCCTATTTTATCATTTTTGGTATATATAGTTTCATCCAAATATTGTGTCACATTTGTTGTTTTACTTGATTCATTCTCACCTATCAAAACTAATATGCATTATTGTCATTGATGGCACAAACAAATCCATTCCTCATTGAATACTTCTCTCATGCATATCATCTAACATTATAATAGAGTATTTGATAATCTATAAGCATCTCATTGAAATATATGACATTTGTTATTTACGTAATTACAGTCTTACGATATAGTAAAATTCTAAAAAAGAATCACATATTCAACCTCTCTATCTAACCGACAACCAAATTCTTGAGCAACTCTTTTCGTCATAGATATCACAACAATTCTACGGGTATGAGTACACCATATCTTATAATTTTTGGTGTATCTAGCTTCATCCAAATATTATGTCACCTGTGTTGTTTTACCTGATCCAGTTTCACCTATAAAAACTAATACATTATTGTCATTGATAGTACGAACCAATTCATTCCATATCTTGAAAATATTAAGTTGTGTATTTATTGGGGAATTGAAAATTTTGAACTCTATCGAAGAGTCAAAGTTTTACCAATAACATCATTGTTACAGTCATAACATATACAAGATGTTTTTTACTCATATCTCTCATGCCAGTGTGATTTCTATACACCTAAAGCTGTGACAATTGATAAGAGATTAATCACCAACAATAGTTATATAAAGAATATGAACAAAATATTCAGTCATCTCACCAACATTCTCTTTTAATTTTGTACTGAAAACATCTCATGTGTCAGAGTTGAGACACATATCAATTATAAATTCAGACAGAATTTCATCATTAATATCAATGACATCCTGTAACAGTAAACTTATCTTCGAAACTAAAGTTGGGTAATCTCGAGTACCCATAGCTAACCATGCACAAAGCTACAAAAACAAGAGTATAAATATTGACGAATTATAGCTAACGACATACACGATAAACGTGTTTCCTCAAGTATAAGAATACTATGTACATCTATGATTTAGAGATAATATGTTGACTTGTTTAATACAATGCATATATTATCCAATGTCACGTTTGGTAATTCATCTAATGATTATTCACATGTTTATTTAATATGTCATATCATATGGTATGAGTTTAAATGTTTAACTACATCAATAAATAAACAATGTGACAATTATCAGAATATTAATTTTATATCAAATATATGATAATTGCAAACATCTTAGATATATATTAACAAAAAATGTAACTAAAGTTGAAAATACAATTCTTTTCAACTCACATATGTCACCAAGTCGTCTTACTAAAATCTTGTTTTTCGATGTATTTTCAACAATAGTTATATAAAGAATATGAACAAAATATTCAGTCATCTCACCAACATTCTCTTTTAATTTTGTACTGAAAACATCTCATGTGTCAGAGTTGAGACACATATCAATTATAAATTCAGACAGAATTTCATCATTAATATCAATGACATCATGTAACAGTAAACTTATCTTCGAAACTAAAGTTGGGTAATCTCGAGTACCCATAGCTAACCATGCACAAAGCTACAAAAACAAGAGTATAAATATTGACGAATTATAGCTAACGACATACACGATAAACGTGTTTCCTCAAGTATAAGAATACTATGTACAGCTACGATTTAGAGATAATATGTTGACTTGTTTAATACAATGCATATATTATCCAATGTCACGTTTGGTAATTCATCTAATGATTATTCAAATGTTTATTTAATATCTTATATCATGTGGTATGCATTTAACTACATCCATAAATAAACAATGTGACAATTATCATAATATTAATCTTCTATCAAATATGTGATAATTTCAAAAAATATATGTTGTCAAAAAATATAATTCAAGTTGAAAATACAATTCTTTTCAACTCATTTATGTCACCAAGTTTATTTACTGTATTCTTGTTTTTCTATATATTTTCAACAATCGTTGTATAAATAATATGAACCAAATATTCAATCATCTCACCATTATTCTCTTTCAATTTTGCACTAAAAGCATCTCATGTAACACATTTATGACACATATGAATTACAAATTCAAACAAAATTTCATTATTAATACCAATTACATCCTGTAACAGTAAACTTATATCCGAAACTAAAGTTGGGTAATCTCGAGTACCCATAGCTTACCATGCACAAAACTGCAAAAACAAGAGTATAAAGATTGTCAAATTCTAACTAACGACGTACAAGATAACTGTGTCTCCCCAAGTTTAAGGATACAATGTAAAATTATGATTTAGAGATAATATGTTATATTAGTGAATATCATGTATATATAATCCAATATAAAGTTTGATAATTTATCTCATGAATATTCACATATTTATTTAATATCTAATATCATGTGGTATGAGTTTATCTACATTCATAAATAAACAATGTGATAATTATAGTAATATTAATCTTCTATCAAATATATGATAATTTCAAACATCTAAGCATATATATTATCAAAAAATGTAACTCATATTTTTAACTTCTGAAAATATAATTCTTTTCAACTCACATATGTCACCAATTCGTTTTACTAAAATATTGTTTTCGATATATTTTCAATAATAGTTGTATAAATAATATGAACAAAAGATTCAACCATTTCATTTTAACTAAATTATATTATATTATATTATATATAATTTAATTTAATTTAATTTAATCCATTATATTATATATTTAAAGGACATTATTTTATTCCATTTTATTTTAACTAAATTAATCAATTAGAATTGATTAATTTTATTTTAGCTTGTCTGGGTTTCTTACAATATGTAACAAGAAGTTTGGGAGAAAGTATCACAAATCTCAATATACAATGTTAGTTTGATGGATCAAGTTTTACGCTCTAGATTATTTCACCTTGTTTATTAGATATGTTTTCAATTCACTCGGTGGAGATTGACTGAAGAAGCAAATATGTGATGTTTTTCTATTTATTTTATATTGTTTATATAAAAATTGTTTGTATAACACAATTTTTTTAAAATCAAATTCAACCTATTGTCTTCATTTACATCACGACAATCGAATTTGTCAACTATGGGTATTATTATTGCACATTTTTTCAAAAGTTGTATCATTCACACGGTTAGAAAATGATTTAGAATTGAGAACTCATACTTGTCATATCCCTCTCTTCATCATGCTATTTTTTAATGTTATAATCGAATTTAAATAATTTTCATTTTTAATTACCTTTTATTACAAATTTTAATATATCAATTGTATTATATATTTATAGTACATTACTAATTATTAATCTATATATGTTTTTATTTATGTTTGATCAAATTTTTATTTTTAAATCACATGTTTTATTGCATGTCTTAATGGATAATTAAAGAAGACTGTATACTTGTTTTCCTTTTCTCCATTGTAAGTGTTTTCATATTAGGTGTTAAGATGCTAAGCTCAAAAGTTTTTAATTACACTGAATTGTTGTTTAGAAGGTTTAGCGAACCAATTTTATGGGCCAATAAGTTAGGCCCAGTTCTCACTACTTTTGTTTTATCAAAATGGCTAATAATAAGGTTCTTGGAGTAAAATTAAAACAATTAAACATGAATATTGATTAAATTAACATTTTTTTTTATCTAATATCAAATCGAATTTCTTAGTACCATTCGGTGAATAATAAAATTTTTATGAATATTCTAAATTTGAAGTAATATTAAACAAATAAACATGAAAATAGATTGGATATAATTAAATTCAAAAATATTATTTAATTAAATTATCTTAAATGGTAATTTATGTTATATCATATTTTGTAGCAATCTAACACTAAAATGATAAAAAATACACCGATATATATTTAAAATTGGGTACAAAAATTGGATAAAAACTGAATAGTTAAAATTGCTATAATGGCTTAAGAACAGAATGAAAACGATGGTGAATTAAAATACAAAAAAAGTAAATAATAATAAGGGAGTTTGTTACTTCTAGAATACTGTTTTAAAAAATCTGAGACAATTTTGCAAGAATCAAGTAGATGACTTATGTCGTCGGCGATCGTTGATACCAGAACACCATCATTTGCCGAGGCTCTGATTCTCGATTCCCCGCTTAAATTTGACGACATCAGTCTTCATTCATCGTTATTTCCGATTTCCATGGATCCCAATTTTGGGTTCAGTTCGCCGTCAATAGGCCCTTCGAAGCCCGCCGCAGGGTTATCGCGACCACCGAGGTTGGCCAAGATTTGGAAACCATTGCAGGGTAGCCGGCCTAGTTTATTTCGACCGATCTCGCAAATTGGCGTAGGCTCTGGAACGCAAGAGCTAGGTGCCGAGTTGTCTCGCATTGACCCAGGATTTAGCAGGACTAAATCAGTTTTTACGGGTCAACAGAACGTAGAATATAGTTCTGGTTTCTTGGGAAAGAATGTTGTGCATAATGATGTTGAGACGAACAAGGCTCCGGGGGAGATGGTTGATGATGTTTTTCCCGGAGATGTGAATAATTTCACACCGAAAGGCATTAGGAATGATGATGATCCAGTTAACTTCGATGCCGTGCCCGAAACTGAAAATAGTTTCAATGAAGTTGAAGGTGAATCAATCTTACACTCTGCTTCCGGAACCATGCACGAAATGCTGGATAAGAATTTGGGTGGTGGGAGTAGGCTTAGTTCTGGATTTATCTTTACGTCGAAAATAGAGGATAAGACCAGTGATGCTAATTCGAATTTCAAGAGTAGTAGTAACTCATCTGTTTTTGGATCCAGTGGTCTTCACTTCAATCAACTAAGAACTGTCCCTGAAACTGCATCTGTGAACACAGCTGACAACAACTCCAGGTTTGCTTTCTCTAGCAAGTTGGATAATGTCGCATCAGAACATATGGAATTTAAGACCTCAGATTCAAAAGCACCTTTGTTTTCTGGGCTAAGCAGAAAAGTAGAAACAAAGAGGGAATCTGTAAGTGGATTAAAGAAAAATAAGGGACATTGGAATAAGCCTGTACCAGATCCGATGAAGGCTCCCCAGAATTTTGTCTTTCAGGAAAATGTGCAAGACAATTCCAAGTCTTCAGAGCAATACTCGCCTATGGACTTTTCTTCTTATGAGGAGAAAAGTCTTTCTAGGGGAACTTCTTTGGGATCAGAGGAGTCTTTAATTCTTGAGGATAATAGTTCATCAAGTGAAATGCACTTAAATAATGTTTCAAATCACATATATGATGAAGCTCTAATTTATGTTACAGAAGCCTTACCCCTAAATGAAGGTGAGATCTCTCGGGGAGAGCATGAAGAATCAGCACATTGTGTGAAAGAAAGTATTAAACTTGGCACTCCTGAAGAAGATTCTGTAGCAGGAGTTGAGACTGAAATCTTTAAGTCTGTAACTGATGAGTCAGATTACAGTACTCTGATTGCCACTTTTTCAGAAACAGACGTAAGTTGCATCATTGGAAATGAGCCACAAGTTGGGAATGAGGAAAATCTAAGAAAAGGTGATGTGTATCTGGAAAATACAGTTCAGCATAGCTTCACGTTTTCTGCATCTTCTAGTTCCATTGATGGTCAATTGGGTTCAGTACGCATGCAGAGGAAGGCTTATCAAAACAAGATCTTAGGAAATCCTTGCAGTCTGAAATCTATCCCTAAAGCTTCATCGGCATTTTCTCAGTTGCCCTCATTTCAAGTTTCTGCTTCTACACCTTCATTTTCTGATTTTGGTCAAACTTCTGATTCCTCAATTATTGAAAATAAAAAAAGGGACAAAAAAGAGCAACCTAAAGAAATGATCCTCAAGCAAGACTCTTCAACTGCTGAAGGAATTTCCAATCTGGAACCATGCGAAAAATGGCGAATGAAGTGAATGTTTTACTTGATTTCATTTTTTTACGTAGTGGACATGCAACAGTGTGATATTATCTGTTTTTTCATTTCTCCTTTTTGATGTTTTGGTCCATAGTCTTGATTTGTATTCAATCTTATACTAGGGGAAATCAAGCCTATGCAAAGAGAGACTTCTTAAAAGCTGAGGATTTTTATTCTCAGGGTGTGCATTGTGTTTCCAAAAATGAGACTTCCAGGAGCTGTTTAAGGACTTTAATGTTATGTTTTAGCAATCGAGCTGCCACACGTATGTCTCTTGGAAGATTTAGAGAAGCATTAAAGGACTGTGATAGAGCATATGCATTGGATCCTAATTTCCTTAAAGTGCAACTCAGAGCAGGCAGGTAAGGCATTTTGTTATTGCTTTGGTGCCCCTTCATGATTCCTGGTTCTTTTAAAATGCTATGCCATCTCTATAATACTTTTTTATTTAGTGCTATATTCTTACTCGTTAATTTCATTTCAGCTGCTATCTTGCCCTCGGGGAAGTTGAAAATGCGACTTTGCAATTTAAGAAGTGTTTGCAAGAGGACCTTGGTGCATCAGCAGATAGGAATCTTCTCATAGAAGCTTCTGAAGGTCTTGAGAAGGCAAAGGTCTGGCTTTTTGTCATTTTAGTGTCAAAGGATTTGATTTCTAAAGCTAATATCCATATTTAATTTTTTTGGGACAATCCATGAGTTAACAGCCAATTATGTGTTTCCATTTCGTTCATACTATTCAAATGTACATGGAATTTTCGGATGTCGCTGATATATATTATACTTTTTAAAATTAAAGTGCACATTTGTCAACCCCTAATAAAGAGTGCATTTGAGATTTGTAACTTCTTTATATTCAGTTTTTCAAAATTCTTACTTCTTTGATTTAGATACAAGAATCTTGAACATGTGGAATGCAATAGGCTCATCTGAATTCATGATCTTGGCATTCAGAAAGTAGCAGAGTGCATAAAGCAGGCGTCGGACATTGTTGGCACAAGAAAGTCCCGAAGCATGGATTCTGTCATCGGAATGATTTCGGAGGGGCTTTTAGTAAGCTCTCACGCAGAAAAGTTGCTTCAGATGAAGGCAGAGGCTCTTTTTATGGTATTTAATCATATCTTGCAAGGCTAACATTGCCAAAGGGTTCTTGTATATGCATTTTTTGTTTACTGGCATGTAAACAATCTCCTGTTTTTTCATATGCAGCTGAAGAAGCATGAAGAATTGATTCAGCTGTGCGAGCAAATTCTTGGTCTCGCAGAATCAAATTTTCCGATATCTGGTAGTGGGAGCTTTCCTGTGGATTTTAATGGATCTGAGCAGACGAAAGCTCTTTCTTTCAGAGTCTGGTGCTTTTTCTTGATCCTTAAATCATATTTCTACATGGGAAAGCTTGAGGAAGCTGTGATGTTTGTGGACAACAAAGGAGATTCAGTTTTGAATGTAAAATGGTAAATCCAAAGCACTTCAGCTGTATACTGTATTATGAATTGGCAAATTTCCAGCTCTACTATTCGCTTTCATACTGATTTATATATTTTCCAATTCTATCTCTTGCCAGTGAAAGTGGAAACTTGGAGACAACCCTCCCATTGATTGGCATCATACGCAAGTTGCTACACCATAAGGTATATTCATCCTGGTCTTACCAAATTTACTTAGCTGTTTGCTCGACTGGGAATACACAAGCGCAATTTGATTGCACATGAGAATTTAGTCCTCGTGGCTTAGCACAAGTTATAGTTGTCGAGCTACGTGGTGCTATAAAGTTGTTATACCCTCCCACTATTTTCTTGCTTGATATTCTCATTATACTTTGTTCATGATGATATAAAGTTGTCATTTAAATCGTACTTTTTTTGTTTTTTGAGTTGCACTTTTTAGTGATTGGATTCCTTATCATCAATTCAGGGTGCAGGGAATGAAGCATACAAAGCAGGAAATAACACAGAAGCTGTTGAGCATTACACTGCTGCAATATCATGTTCTGTTGAATCACGGCCTTTTGCAGCGATATGTTTTTGTAACCGTGCTGCTGCATATCGAGCCATGGGCCAAACTTTGGATGCCATATCAGATTGCAGCATAGCTATTGCACTTGATGGAACTTACTACAAGGTTTGCATAAAAAAATTTCATTGTACAGAAAATACACACAATGTCTTAATAGACAAATTTGTCTGCTTTGAAGAAGTTATTCAACTAAATTATTTGTTACTGTGAGCCTTAGCTTTTTTCTTAAATTTGCAGGCCATATCCAGAAGAGCTGCACTATATGAACTTATTAGAGATTATGATCAAGCATCTGCAGATTTTCAAAAACTCGTGTGCCTTTTTAAGTCGAGTGGATTGAATCATACAAATGAGCTTCTACAAACTCAACTAAAACTATCGAAAATGGAAGAAGCTTCCTCAAATAAATCTCCCCTAAATCTCTATCTCATCTTGTAAGTTCTTCTTTACTTTTTTTTTGTTTTTTGTCGACTTATATGCTTCTATTAGCAGCTCCGGTTGCTTAGTCTTATATGGCTAGTTTTTCAATGACAGGGGAGTTGATTCTTCTGCTAGTGCACCAGAAATTAAGAAGGCATATCGCAAAGCTGCGTTAAAATATCACCCCGACAAGGTTTTGTTTTTGGGATCGTACGTTCTTGATCTGTTTTCAGTGAGTAATTTTATTGTTTTGGTTTGTTAGGCTGGTCAATCATTTGTTAGATATGAAAATTCAGATGATGTTACCTGGAAGGAAATTGCTGAACAGGTCCGTGAAGATGCGGATAAGCTGTTTAAGATGATTGGAGAGGCATATGCAATGCTTTCGGATGCTAACAAGGTAAGAAAAGATTAATAAGGGCGATTCGTAAATTTGGTCTCCTCGTTTAATGGTTTTGGCAATTTTGGTCCTATAGTGTTATGATTGTGGTCATTTGATCCTCAAAGTATAAAGATTGCGAAATTGATCCTCATATTTTCTAAGTTTTGATAAAATCAATTATTGAATTTTAGTTGTATTACATAATTGGCCCTTAAGTTTTAAATTTTGATAAATAAGATACTCGGTCAAAATCAAATTTAGAGGATCGATTTTGCCAATTTGAGGTCTAATTTACTAAATGTTGCAAATTTTTGGGGATTGAATCTGCTAAAAATTTAAAGTTTGTAGGTTAAATATATCATTATAAATTATGGGGATCAATTTTGCAAAAAATGTAAAAGTTTAGGGAATGAAGGTGTGGTTTATTAGTGTGTAATTGAATGGAAATTGGATATGCAGCGGGGATTGTACAATTTGGAAGCAGAGATATGCAGTGGGGAAACAAGGGATTTTAGTAACCAAAAGTTTGAGAAAAGCAGCAGCAGCAGGTCATCCCGATGCAACTACAATTGGTATTCATGATCCCTTGAAGCTCGAACAATAGAGACGGGGTTCATGGACTGTGATACCGGAGAACGATTATGGTTTCGAACAATAGAGAAGGGATGAGTATTATTCATGATTCTTTAGAATGAGTAAGCTTTTTGTATAGGCTTAGGCTGCTTCACATTTGTATTAGTAAGCCTCATGTTGTGTTTGTATGTATTCTCAGTGATGTAGACTTATACGAAATAATTCAAACTTGTAAGGGTGTAAACAAGTTGACAGAATTTCAAGTTCGAATTTCTAACTAATTGAATTTTAGCCTCAAACTTTCTAATGTATTGAGTCTAATTTTATAATATTTATATATATATTATTTTTAATTAATTTGAAACTTAAATACAAATTAGAACCTAAACTTAGAACCATAAATTTTTCAGTTTTCGAACGCGAAACAAACCTTATCTATTTTGAATCGAATTTAAATCTTAAAAAAACTTAGATTGGTTTTGGTTCGATTCGTTTATACCCTTAATCTAGCCATCTCATTAGGGTTCTTATGTAATACGAACAATTCATATTTGAAATGTGTTTTATTGGCATATGATTGCATTCGTTCAAATATAAATATGAACTTTTTTTGACCATTTTTCATATTTGTTTATACGAACATGAACATTTTTATGAACAAATATGAATAGTGAATAAATATATTTTTATTTTTATTTAATATAACTATATCATAATATATTAGAATTTTTTAAAAATAATATATCACATTTCATATTTTCTAAATATGAAATTATATTCTTTCAAATTTTCAATTTTAATGTAAAAAAACAATTTTAGTTTATGGAATTTCCATATTAAATTCGAAAAAAAAATTAACATGTCATTCGAACATATTCGAATAAATTATTTGAAGTAACATGAACATTGATATAAGTATTTAAACAATATTTGAACATAAATTATCGTTCGAATAAAATATAAACTATGTTAATAAAATATAAATAAACTTGAGCATTCAAATTTGAGTTCATTCAAATTGAATTAAAGCTATTACTTGTCAATTGGACCCACTCTTGAGGACCCGAGAGGGTCGGGCATGAACTATTTGTACTAATCAATGAACCCAAAAAAAAACTACATGGGAGGACAAGGAATGGGTGATGATGTCTGCTGTCTATATCCCAAAGATTGAACAACCAATTTTTGTTGCTTGTACGCTATGTGTTTCTTATCAATTTTTGAAATATTTAAGTAAAGGAGTGATTTTTGGGAAGTGAAGAGAAGAGCCAAATGGTGTTTGGTTTGTATATGAATGGGTTATCTTGATGCAAAAGCCCAGCAGTAGATGGAGGTTAGAGAATATAGAAGGAAAAGCAAATGAAATCCAACTTTAAAAATTGCGAATGACGACAAAGAATGGCAGTAGATCCAATTACAATTACCCAGGATTCTATGTATTCTATTCAGATAAGCAACAACTTCCTAATTTCGTGTAGCCCACCAAGATTAGCGTCTGTTTTTTATCCAAAAATTCCTAACTTGAGATGGGTCCATAGAACGGGGGAGAAGCCGAAAACCTAAATACGACAATCTCGCGCGAACAATTGCGCTGAGGAATCATGGGAGATGATGGTATGTGTAGCTTTTGCTTTTTCTTTGAGTTTGTTTCGTGCCGGATCGTGATTCTCATCTGCTGTTGGTTTTCTCCTTTCATTTTTGTGGATTCTGGCTTATGGGTTTTCTTGCTTGTGTTGTAATAATCCTTCGGTCGGGAGAATGATTTCTGGGTATCTCTCGATTAGGCGAATTGATTTGATTCTTTGACTGATAATTTCTGCGAGTTTTTTTGCTGCCTGTTTCGTTAAGTGAAGATTCTAAAGGGAAAAAAGCTCAGTTTTTAGCTTTGTTGTTGTTGTCTTTCTAAATCACCGATCTTCTCATATTAACTTGTCATTTGTTGTCTAGAATCCAGTGACCTGCATTCTGAAGAAGAAAGAGGTATCGTCGAGACAAAAAACAAGAAAAGAACAGTCAAAACTGCTGCTCAGCTACAAGCACTTGAGAAATTTTTTAATGGTTTTGTTATGCTGATTATTTGAAGATCATTTCATTCTCAATTCACTAATATTTGGTTTGTTTTCTTCTTTAGAGCACAAATACCCCAAGGAGTCATTGAAAATACAATTTGCTGAGGCTGTAGGCTTAACAGAGAAGCAAGTTTCTTGTTGGTTTTGTCATAGAAGATTAAAGGATAAGAAATTAATGAGTGGGGACAACAACTTACCTGGAAAACAAGAACGATCTAGCGGAGTTATACAAGATCGTGGAAGCGGGCATAAGCAAGATTCTTGTGGTAGCACAAAGCAAGGAGATTGCAGGAATTTCGATAATAAGGAAGTTGAAAGTGAAAGGTTAATGTCAAAAGAATATTCTGCAGTGGACCTTGCACATGAAAATGGTAATCGGTATACAAGAAAATACGAATCCGAAGATGATACAACTCCGGGAAGTAGTTCCCCTCGAAGAGATACGCAAAATCACCAAAATCTACACCCTTTTGATAATGAAACTTCGATGTCACTGGTGTCTAAATTACCACCAGAGCATGATAGGCGAGTGAAAGCTCGATCTGGTCCATCAGGGTACTTAAAACTAAAGGGTCGAGTTGAGAATTCTGCCATAACTGCAGTAAAAAGGCAGCTCGGGAAGCATTACCGGAATGATGGCCCTCCTTTAGGTGTTGAATTTGATCCAATTCCTCCCGGTGCATTCGAATACCCGATTCAAAATCTAGCTCATGGTTAGTTTGAGTAGCTCATTACTGTGTTTTTTGCCTTTTAATCTCTAAATCCTTGCAATTTGTATTCTTCAGAAAGCTACTATTCTAGAGAAGTAGTTCCCCCTGCTTTGTCTGATGTTTCAAGGATTCGTCACAATCCGAAATTCGAAAAGGTGAAGTTCTTTACACTTGTTATTAAACTGTTGCCATTTCTTATGCAAAAACTATCTAATAGCAATACATTTCAGCGTTTTTTTCTTTGGACGTTGCGATTTTGCATCTTATCGAGTTTATTGATTGGAAGTTAAAATCTTTCAGGGACGTGAATATGAACCTTCTACTGTTTCTTACAACAACCGAATTGACGGACCTAGCTTCAAAACGAGGCGTGAGTTTTGCAGTCCAATGCACCAAAATTTTGGACACAAGACTACATCAGGAAACAGTGGTGCTTATTACCAGCACCAAACCTCTCGGATTGAACCGTTTGAAGGTTCAAGCAGAAATATTCAGCAGTCTCGTCGTGATCATTCACAATACGGTGGCAAAGTGACAGAAAAACCTGCTGAACCATGGTTTAACAAGTTCAATACTTGTGGATCAACAGCTTCATACAGAGAAAATATGAAAAGTGAGTATTCTGATGCAATCACGGCCCGGGAAACGTATCCTTTGAACGATGATCTGTCTAGACCTTTAGACAATGGATTCTCTAGAACACAGTTTAAGGTTTGATGCACATTTTTCTTGTTTTATATGATTGAATTTGCATCACATATTTGTTTTTTTTTTAAATGGCTTACTGATTCTGTTCCTATTCGTAAATCCCAGTCCTCGAAAAGAATGCACGAAGAAGTTGCTCCAAGACTACACCAACAATCATATCCCGCTGCATTTGTTGCAAGTGACAGGTACGGAAAGGTTATTCCGCAGAGGTTTAGCGATGATGATAACAATGATGATGACGACGAGAGTGCAGAAACGAGTTCTTCAGTTGATTGAAATGGTAAAAGGCATGAGGGATCAAGACATGAGGACTGAGTTTCAAGCCTGTATCATTTAAAATATTTGCATCAGAAACACTGCCTTTTTGTTTATAGCCCAAAGCCCCTACTTTTGCTCATGCACTTAACACTTATTTTGATTGTAATGAGATTATTGTATTAAGACATGAACAGAAGCCCAAATCCGAATCTCATGAGAAAACAAAAAGCATGAATTCCTCTGAATAAAAGGTCTAAAATTCAGTGAAAAGCTTTTAGTACTACAAAAGGATGCTGCTACGAAAGTTCTACATAGTAAATGATAAGCTTACTTTTTTCGTATTACAACAAAAAACAGTCTGCTGCCATGTTCTTAATCTCAGTCTGTTTTCTTGTTCTCCTCAGTTTCTTCTGAGCTCTCGGTTTTGGTCTCATCAAAAGCTAAAAGCTGAATGCATCAACAACACGCACATAAGTAATACAAAAGATCTCATCAAGGAATAATGGAATGATGATGTTATCGACTTACGGGTTTAACATCTCCATTCCATATGCAGTGTGCAGCTAAGAATCCAACAACAGAAGGAACGATGTACAAAAGTGCGGGCTGGAAAATAAGAAAAGAAAAGGGGGTTACAAGATCATGAAGTGTGACAGATGAGGCAGTCATGGAAGAACTAGATTTGTGGAACCTGTGCAGCTTGAAACCAGTTCATTACGAAAATTGTTAAGGCCAGACCAGCTGTATATCCCACAAATGCACTCTTGAAATATTGGCTCTCTTTCCCTCGTGAAACATCAAATCTTAAAGCCAATGCCACAAAAATTCCTGAAATGTTGAAGGATCATTTCATTAAATTTACTAGATTGGCGTTTGAAAATTCATATAATATTGTACCAGGAATCACAATATCTCCAAGTCCTAACATCGAAAATGGGCGTGTTGAATCAGCGGTCGGGAACAAAAGCTGCAAAGAGAGAAGCACAATTTTGTGTGAAAAAATCAACGAGAAAAGTGCACCTTAGATTTCATTGGCAAAAAAACAACCTTTATTGGAGCATCAAAAGACTTGGCAACGCTAACCATAACAGGAGTGAAAAACACCCAGAATATGTCATAAAAGAACAGCCCAACCTGCATTTTACAAATAACATTAGCTGAAAACCAGTTGTTTATGACAAATAAAACATCATGGTAGATGCAGTTTTCACCATCTCCACCAACAACGCTGAAATGCACTATACAACTATGATATGTTCATACCAAAAGAATAGCGCCGGTCTTAAATGAGCCAAGTGAAAGCATTTCAATTCCCTGAGATTGAGCAAAAAAATAAAATAAGGAAAAAATTGACATGGTTTTCCTTCACAGGATTCTTGAGGATATAGTAACAAAAGGAAACAATTTAAAAGCATTGTAGGTCAATTTAGAGCAGGCAATTTGACCTGAATGCAGAAAGCAAGCCCCAAAATGTTGTTGGCCAGCCAATGCTTTTTTGAGACATACCAAACACAGAACAAGGTTCCAGGGATTGAAGAAACAATCTGTGAAATGGTAAACTCAACACTGAATGCTGCAAGAAAAAATAAAAGTATGAAAATAATGGATAATCATAACCCTAAAAAAGAATGCCAGAGAAATTTGGTGAATACATACACTGAAAAAATGGGAAACGCCATATAATTTGGTTATCATTCCAATGCGTTGGAAGAAATCTTTTAATTGCAGGTAGCAACGTTGCCCTACAAACAAATCATCTATGACTTTCCAATATAGGGAAACAAACTTTGCCCCAAGAGAATAATTGCAATTCCACTAGAACTTACGAGAGTGCGGCAATTCCAAGCACAAAGAAATAGCACGTCAACACAGCATTAACCAAATCTTTTGATAGAAACTTAAAGAGTAAAAACAGGGACAACAACATTGCACTCCCAACAAAGGGAAATCGCATAGCATGTGCATTGGACATTGCCTCCTGAAAAAGTGGGAAGTTCAAGAAAAAGAAGTTAAAATTGATTTAAAAATAACAAGAATTAAGGCAATTAGTAGTTTACTTACTGATGGTGGAGTTGGCTTCACGGACCGGTAACAACCCACATAGACAGTAAGACATGCTGTTAAAATCACATTTATATTTGGGTCTACCTTCACAACAAGTGGAGCAAGTGCTAAACCTGAATACAAAAACATTATAGATAACAACACAGAAACAAATACAAAATTAGGTCATCTTACACCGTCCCCCGTCAGGAAATAACCCAGCTACAAAAATTGAAAATAATAATAACAATCCTCTGCTAGATCGTGGTAGTCACGCAAAGATAATTGGTATGATACATTTAATCATGACCGGTAGAGCAAGCGTCATACTTGACTGATGAGTGTTACATGAGGAAAACAAAAAAGGGTAGCATTTGGGCAAGTAAAAGCAAGAACGTTAAAAGCTTGAGATAGCAAGCGCAAGAAGCAACAAAAATAGTAAGTATCAAATGAAAAATAAATGAGTATACCTGCTAGTGCCAAATTAGCAAGACGTTCATTATTCCTCATTATGAAAATACAAGGCTTGGTCTCCTTATATCAAGAAATACAAAAAAACCTACAGAAACAGAAAAAAGTTAATAAACAAGCACAGAGATTGCAATCAAATATAATAAGGACGCACTAAAGATCTTGTACTCAAGACTCTTTTATTCAAATAATGAAACTATATCTTTATTCTTCACCAGGAGTCAATAAAACCCTTCAAACCAGGCATTTAAAAAGTAGGTTTCATAGATATTATCTCAAACTATCAAAACGACATATACCCACATCACCAAACCCACGGTCAATTCAGTACTTTCCTCGCATGAGCACAATGTACCCGTAACGTACCCATTACACAGAGATATACACCTACCTCCGATAACCTACTTCAATTCACTAATCGACTACAAAGTTCAATTTCTCTGAAGCCAATTCAAAAAGTAAGACAAATCGTGGTAAAAGAGCCTTCAAATATACAATAAATCGGAAAGATATTTCAGTATTCAGAAGATCGGACCTTGAGTTGGCCCAATTTCCAGCGGAGAACAAAAGTGTTTTGATTGTAATCTATTCCCATCGACCTAAAAAGCTTAGCGTCGACGATTGTACATTTAACGAGGGCGTTTGAGAATTAAGGTACAACTCTTGAATGCAGCCACGTCCATCCACCAATTATCACGTGACACGTATTATTTTTGGAGAAATCATTAAATATTGAGGACAAATTTACACAGTGAGCGAACGACACTTTTTTCCCGTTCGGTTTATTGCGGACTGATGGCCTCGAGACGTCTTCACTGGCCGCCGGCGGTGCGGTGGTCGTTTTCTCGCCGGAGAAATTATGCTAGAATAGTAATACAACGATATTTTTCTTCTCAAGGGGACTTAGTTTCCACTTCATCTATTTCACAGCAAGTCCTTTCCTCGGATTCGTTTCTGGTGGAAAGGGTTTTGTTGGCTCTGAAGAGAGGTCAGTCTTTAAACGCACACACACTTTCTCAGCTGAATCCGTCTGCATATATGCAAATTCTTATAGAATGCCGTGATAGTTTGAGTCTTTCTCAGAAATTTATTGATAGGTTTTCGTTAAATTGCCCGAATTTCAGGCATTCTTCCTTGTCATTTAGCGCTGCAGTTAATGTGTTAGTTAGGAGTAAACGAAATGCCGATGCACAAGTTGTGATTCTAAAGATGATTAGGAGAAGTGGGGCTTCGAGGGTTGAGATAGTTGATTCTTTGTTATATATTTGTGAGAAATTTGGATCAAGTTCACCTGTTTTAGATTTACTCTTACGTACATATGTGCAGGCAAGGAAGTTGAGGGAGGCTGTTGAGGCTTTTCGGCTTTTATGGTATCGAAACGCAGGCATTTCAATCAATGCTTGTAATTGTATCCTTGGAGGACTTGTTAAAATTGGTTGGTGTCATATGGCAAGAAACTTGTATCAAGAGATGATGAAAAACAGAAAAGATTTGAATTCTTACACATTTAACATCATGGTTAATGTTTTTAGCAAAGATGGTAAGATTGATGAAGCAGAGGAGTTTGTAATAGAAATGGAGAAAAGAGGGATCTTTGCTGACATTGTGACGTATAATACCTTGATCGGGGGATATTGTCGTGAAGGGAACATCGAAAAAGGCTTTGAATACATGAGATTGTTAAGGTGTAAAGGGTTGGAGCCATGCTTATTGACTTACAATTCAATTGTCAATGGTTTGTGTAAAAGTGGGAAGTATGTTGAAGCGAAGGAGTTATTAAATGAGATGAGGAGCAATGGAGTTTCTCCCGATACTTCGACTTACAACACATTGCTAATCGAATGTTGTAAGAAGGGGGATTCAGTGGAATGTGAGAGTGTGTTTGACGAAATGTTTAGTGTCGGTGTCGTTCCCGATTTGTTGAGTTACAGCTCGATTATTGGGTTTTTTGCACGAAAAGGGTACCTTGAAAAAATGATGAAGTTTTACAGGGATATTGAGGTGAAGGGTATGATACCAGATAATGTGATTTACACCATTCTGATCAATGGATATTGCAAACACGGAGCTGTTACGAATGCGATGAGAGTACGTGATGAAATGGCGAGACGAGGGTGCTTGATGGATGTTGTGACATACAATTCTCTCATGAATGGCCTTTGCAAAGAGAGGATGATTTGCGAAGCGCAAGCTCTTTTCGATGAGATGTTAGAAAGAGGGGTGACCCCGGATTTCTGCACGTACACTACTCTGATAAACGGGTATTGTCGGATCGGAAATGTGGAGGCGGGGTTCAACTTGTTCCTTTCAATGCAACAGAAGAATATGAAACTAGATGTGGTCACATACAATGCATTGATCGATGGGTTCTGTAAGGCTGGTGAAATGGAAAGAGGGATGAATCTGAAGGAAGAAATGATCTCTGTTTCAATACAACCAAATTACATCACTTATGGAACTTTAATGAATGGATACTGCAACAACGGGCATCTCTCCGAAGCGTTCGAGCTTTGGAATGAGATGACTGACAAAGGCATAAACCCGAATATCATCATCTGTAACTCAATGATCAAGGGCTACTGTAGAAACAGTAGTACAAAAAAAGCAATGATTTTTCTCAATAAGATGATAAGCCGAGGAATTAAGCCGGATCGGGTTACGTACAATACATTGATTCACGGGTTTATGAAAGAGGAGAATGTGGATGCTGCTCTTGAGATGATGATTGCAATGAAGGAGAATGGAGATGTGGTTCGGGATACCGTGACGTACAATACCGTGATTGATCAGTTTTGCAGGCTAGGAAGAATGAAGGAGGGTATTGCAGTTTACAGAATGATGGTGAAGAAAGGAGTGACTCCTGATAGAAGCACTTTTGTTTCTTTGATAAATGGTTTTGTTTCCAAGGAGAATTTGACAGAAGCATTTCATTTCCATGATGAAATGCTAAAAAGGGGTTTTGCTCCTGATGATAAATTCTAGTATATTTATTGGATTGCTCCAACTCCATTGCAAATTTACCTGTTCATTGAAAATCAGGCAGGTATGAATAGAACTATAAACCATGAAGAGATCATGATAGCAACAATGCATTTAAGCCCTAAACCCTAAATCCGAATGCAATTATGCTTGATCTCATCAAATAGAAATGAATGAATCTGGTGTATTCTTTGTGTCATTACAACAGTAGAATTGAAGCAGAGGGACATAGAAATTATACAGAAAATGTAAATCAAGATTAGCAAATCTCAATCCAGCTATACAGATGGAAATAAAATGCATTCTATGGGTGCAACAATTGATACGAAACTTGCTGGCGTGATAAGAAATGGAATCCATAACTTGAAGGAAATGGCTAAAATTCAAAGAAGTATTTGTAACACATTGATACATCTAAACAATTTCGTCAATGCAAGAGAGGCGAATGCTCTACGAATCTCATCACTAAATATCTACATCATGTAAAGCAAGTAACTGTAAATGTAAGGGGGAGGGGATAAAAGAATCTATGATGTGAAATAACGTAAAGAAACACAGTTGCATTTGATTTTTCGATAGATTTCTTCTGATATCATGGCATCCCTAGCCATCCTTTCAATATTGCAGTTCCCACAAATATTAAACATGCTTTCATGTTGAATGCAATTATTTAGTGCAATTCTCATGCCTGTGCCGTAATGGGTGAGAGCACAATATGCATAATGGTCCAAGATCATATGCCACTTGAACTTACTGTTTACTCACCCAAGCATTAATACAAACCTCAGTTGAAAGATTAGGCCACGTTTCTAGTAGTAAAGACATTGAAATAGCACGCAAGAGCAGCATTAAAACCAGAACATTCAATATAATTGAGGTAAAATTTCGAATTTTCAGACAAGAAAGCAACTGAACTTGATTTCAAACATCTAATACAACTTTTAGTAGCATTCTCAGGTTTTCATTAGTACAAATGCAAACTACTTATCTTTGGAAAAAGGAGTTCCAATCCCATACTTCTCCTGGAGCTTCTGAATCTCCTCCTCCTTCTTCTTCTGGTCAAATTTCTTCCCCATCTTGGCCTGCTGATAATAAAGAACAATCAAGTATCTATTCGCTACGTTGAACCCAGATAAATGGTCGACAGCGGTCTTAGCATCGTAGATATCCTCGTAAACCACAAAGGCAGTGCCTCGGGTGTCTTTGTTCGTCCCGATGCGTATCTGCCGGATGGCACCATACTTCCCGAAAATATCGTACATCTCTTCGCTCGTTATGTTGAACGGAAGATTCCTCACGTACAGAACCCTGTTCACTTCCGGCGGAAGACGAGTGTTGCCCTTGCGGAGGCTGATCGCGGCCATCGTCGGCTAATTTGCGAGGATTCTAGGGTTTTCTGCTTTCCGAACTACTGATTTAGGGGTTACCCATCCCGTCAGTCGACAAATTTACTAAAAACTAAATTAATAAAATAAGAGGAAATTGAGATTTATTTATCTAATTAAATATTTAAAATGTTTTTTTAATAAAGATACCTGTTTATTTCATGTATTGTTTAAGCAGCGGAGCGACCTTATGTTCCGCCATGGCCGTCTTCTCCGACTAGCTCATTTCCTTCAACTTCGTCGCTCCTTCAATTCCACTTCTCTTCAATGGCGAGCTTCGGCCGATATACTACCACTTTGTGCCTCAGCGGAGACTCTTTGGGCCACTCGCCAAGCACACGCCGTTGCTATCATCGACGGCTACCTGCCGTCCAGTATTTCCATTGCCGCTGCTCTCATACTCTCGTACGCAACTCACCAATCGCATATTTCTACGGTTATGTGGCTTTTCAATGGCGCAGTTACATTTTCTCGATCGTCTTTCCTGCACAACACTCTCATTCGCGCCTGCACGATGTTGTCAACTAGGTCTTATAATAATAAAGGTGTCGATGAGATTGCATTCTTTGTGTACAATGATATGTTAAGGGGCGATTTTTTCAAGCCCGATGATTACACCTTCCCTTTTGTCATCAAGCTCTGTGCTGATTTTTCGCATGTTATCAAAGGATTTGAGGTACATGGGAGGTTGATCAAGTCTGGGTTTGATATGGATGTGGTGGTGAATAACACTCTTCTTTACTTTTATGGTGGTTGTGGGGATTTATTTATTGTGAAGAAACTGTTTGATAAAATGCCTGAGAGAGATCTTATTTCATGGAATACATGCATTCGTGTGTTTTCAGATAATTCTCGTAATTTGGAATCACTTCTACTTTTCAAAGAAATGTTTTCATCATCAGGGGTTCTGCCTAATCTGGTAACTGTGGTGAGTGCTCTGCCTGTGTCTGCTACGCTTGAAGATGAAATTTTGGTTATTTCAATTCATTCCTATGTTTTCAAGGTTGGTTTGGATAGTGAAATTAAGGTATCCAATGCACTGATTGATGCTTATGGAAAGTGTAGAAAGATTGAGGCACTGGAAGAAGTTTTTTCTGAGGTGGCTAACCGAAATGAGGTAACGTGGAATTCAATTATTGGAGGCTTTTCTTATGCAGGACACAAAATCAAGGCACTGGAATGTTTCAGGGCTATGATAAGTGAGCATGTTGAGTTGAATACCATCACGATTGCCACTGTCTTACCGACACTACTGGAACTTGGTTTGTTCCATGAGGGGAAGGAGCTTCACTCTTTCTGTGTAAAAAATGACATGGTCAATGAAGTTTTTGTTGCCAATGCATTGATTGATATGTATGGAAAATGGGGTCGTTCCACTGAAGCTTCCTGTTTGTTTCATAGAACCACTGTGAAAAACATTGTTTCGTGGAATACCATGATTGGTAACTATGCTCAAAACGGGCAGGAATCAGAAGCTGTTCAACTGCTCGGAGAAATGCAAGTTCATGGTGAAAATCCAAATTTTGTCACTCTGACTAACGTTCTTCCTGCTTGTGCCAGATTAGGTTCTCTTCACCATGGAAAGGAGATACATGCGAGGTCAATCAGGTTTCTATCAGCCTTCGATGTGTTTGTCACGAATGCATTGACCGATATGTATGCGAAATGCAGCTGTCTGAACTCGGCTCAAATCATTTTTGATATCTCAGTCAAGGATGAAGTATCCTACAATATACTTATAACAGGCTATTCTGAAACATCTCAGTGCTGTAACTCTATAAAATTGTTTGTAGAAATGTATGATTTAGGCATGATTCATGACATTATTTCTTACACTGGAGTCCTATCCGCATGTGCAACTTATTTTGCAGTTAAAGAAGGGAAGCAAATCCATGCCTTTTCTATTCGAAGGCTATTTCATCAACATCTTTCTATTACAAACTCACTTCTTGACATGTACAGCAAATGTGGTCAGATCGACATTGCGAAAATAGTTTTCGACAGGATGCAGGTTAGGGATGCTGCATCTTGGAACACTTTGATTTTGGGTTTCGGTATGAACGGTGATCTAAACACAGCAATTGATCTCTTTGAAGCCATGAAAGATGATGAGGTTCAATACGATTCGATTTCGTACTTAGCAGTTCTATCTGCCTGTAGTCATGCTGGTCTGATTGGAAAAGGCAAAATGTACTTTAACAGTATGATTACTCAAAATATCAAGCCATCCGATATGCATTATGCTTGTATGGTAGATCTTCTTGGTCGTTCAGGTTGCATGGATGAAGCAGTGCAACTTATCACGAGTCTTTCGACCACCCCTGGCGCTGATACTTGGGGTGCACTACTAGGAGCCAGTCGAATCCATGGAAACATTGAACTCGGGTGCTGGGCAGCAGAACATCTTCTCCAGCTAAAGCCTCATCACCCAGGGTATTACGTTCTGCTATCAAATATGTACTCGGAAGCCGGTAAATGGGATCAAGTGAGTAGGATCAGAGAACTGATGACTCTCAGAGGAGTCAAAAAGAATCCTGGCTGCAGCTGGGTGGGAACTGGAGATCAAATATATGGTTTTGTAACTGGAGAAAGATTTGATCCTATATTTTTAGCTTCCTGAAGTTAAAACCTTGTGCTACTCCATTGTCGGACAATCACGAAGCACAGATCAAGAAGATACAAATTTAGAAGCATAGATAAGAGGGCACAGGACACATACCATAACTGGCAAATTTTTATTGTGTTTTTACAGGTAAAGAGTAGATTCATGAAAGTTGAATTGAGGCAACAAATTTTGCATCTTATAGTCATGTCTGATGACAAACAACAGCAATGCATGAAGACTCAGAATCAATAGCCCACAAGCCAAGATTTTGGAGTTGTTCTTGCATTGCATCCAACTCTGTTTCATCAGACCAGGAGATAAATTTACTTTTCTTTACAGATGAAGTGGTCATGTTAGCAGCAATCTCTCTGTTTATATCGTCAATGCTGCCGAGTTGTATCTTACGCTCATTCAGCAATGTCTCGACCTCAAACAAAAAAGAGCTGACATGAGAATCCGGATATTCTTTTATCGAAGAGGCAACTCGAGAAGCAATATTGTATACAAGATCATCATTCCAAATCTTAGATACAGAAGATGACCTCTTCAGGAATAGAACTTTACTACTCCGGCCTACGGAAAAATCATATCCATCGAAAAACGAATTGCCAAGCAGAGGCAGTATATTTCCATCCAACAACCAGGTTAGATAACCAAGTTCCAAGCTCTTTTTAATTGCATATGCCTTAGCTAAAGTCTCCCTCATCACCTCTTTACTTGAATCTGACAGGCCACGCATAGAAAGCTTGTTATAATCAGAAAACCGAGTTGCATCCATAACGGGGTGACCCCGTCTAGCAAGACTATAAAGAAAATCCGATGAAGAACCAATCAAGAGGTAGTTTCGAATATTCAGTCTCTCGAAATTGCACAGCATGTTCATGACAATTCTCTCTTGTGCTCTGTATATACTCACTAACACAACAGAATCACTTTTTTGTACAGTTTGAAGCAAAGAATGCAGACCTTCTGAGCTATCAATGATCCTGTTATAAAGAATTTCTCTAAAACAGAAGTCATACCATTTAACACAGCTGAGAGGATTTAGTTCCAGTAAGTTCAAATCAAAAGATGCTTCATCGATTAAAGACGCATCTGGTCCAACCGTTTTCCGAAAGTTCACACCAGCATCCCGATAAGAAACACTAAGAGCACCATCGTTACGAAAGTTTGTATAGAAATTGAAGTAGCCATGAGACTGGACAAACTTGATAAACCAAGGGGTCCAAATTTTTTCTCCTTTCCTCTTGTACCATTCATTTGACACCTACATAAATCGAAATTTCGGTTCGAAAATCATACGTAAAGTTGTATTCAGGATTGTAATTAGTAGATCACCATTCCCTCCAAGAATGGCTTGATGCCTTTAGCCTTATGCACATCAAACCAAATGCGAAATTGCTTCCATGGTTTAGGAAAAAGTAACTGGCCCCAAGTTCCCACTAACTGATATAACAAAACCTGATCTTCACCTTCCAAGTTGATTCTGTTGCCATGAAATCCTGTCATTATTAACACTTTATTATAAGCTTGAGATCTATCAAGAATGTAATATGAGAATTACCAAGCATTGTTTTAGGCTTTTGCAATGAAACTCCATACACAGAAGGGCTAAAGTTGGAGGAATTGTAGTAATAGTTCAGAATCATAGCCTTTAGGAACCTAACAAGATATCCATTCAGTCAACACAAAGCCTGAGTTTGCAATAACAAATGCTGAAAATAAATGTAAAAATTGTGAGGACCGAACGACGCGACGGTCGGCACTTGAAAGCGTAAAAGTTCATTTTAAGCTAAGAAAATACCAATTGAGAAAATTCAGAAAGATAAAATTGAGCAACCAACCTGTAGTAGTGAGGTGAAACCTGGAGATCATCTTCAACAACAAAAGCAAATTCATGATCAGAACTCGGCCACCATGACTCAATCCATTGTGCTTGAAGCCCTACATTAGAAGAACGATAATGCACAAACTTATCTCCAAATTCCCATAAAAACCCATCAACAAAATCAATAATTTTCTTCGAAACACTCAATTTTTCATCCACATCCGTAGCCGGGGTTTCCGAATCTTTCCCAAAACTATCGATGAACACGTGAAGATGAACTTTATCACCAACATCGTAATGGGCTTTAGAAAGCGAGTTTAAACAACGAGAAAGAGAAGAAGGACGGTCGTAAGTAAGGAGCTTGATGATGAAAGTGAAGCTCTCGGCGGTGTCCCGGCCTGAAACATGGCTCATTTGGGTTTCAAATAAGGTATTAGAAGAAGAGAATGAGAATAGAACTACAAATGAAAAGGGTATCAGAATGAAGAGCAACAAAGGAACAAAAGACTGCTTCTGCTTGCCGTTTTGGGGCAATGGCGCCATTATAGTTTCACTGTTATTCAGCCAGCCCAGCAGCAATGGGTTTTGAAAGGGTAAAAGTCAGAGCTTTTAAATTAAATAATATATTCATATTAATTATAGTTATATATAGTTGTTGTTGTGTAATTGTTAACATGATTGTTTAACTAATATAAAACATTTTTTATTATGTTAACTAACAAAAACTATAAGATATAAAAGAATTATTTGACAAATTTATAAGATGCATTATTACTAATAATTAATTTAACTAATTTTCAATTCTCGGTGTTATGTATATCATAAAAGTATTAAAGAACCCTAAAGAAGTTGCAACATTACAATCAAAAGTCATACCTAATCAAATTGTTTTTATAGTAAATGATTGTTGTTTTGCACGGGAATGAATATAAATACTTTAAAATATATTATATTTGAATAAAATCGAAAAATATGCCATTCACTAAAATTCAAAAAATGATATATAGTAACAACTTCTGCTAAATTGCATCTTAAAGCCCTAAAAGATCAACGTATCTATAAGCAAAAATTGATCTATTTATTGGATTTGTTTGATACTCAAATTAAAACTGTGGTGAGGTGCGATGCGATGTTCAGATCGTGATTTTCTTATGTTACACAAAACATAAACTTAATTACTATGTGATAATCGTTAAAAAATCACGATATCATCACAGCTCTTAAAACTAGTTATGCCCTCATCGTGATTTTGGAAAAGACTAATTTACCCTTAATTCTATTAATTATAATATAATTATATTTATTATTTTATATATATAAGGGTATATTAGTATTTTTACGTAAATCGCGATCATAATATCACAATTTTCTCAAACATATTTAAAAATTCACGATTATCATATCTCACCACACCTCACCACACCTCACCACACCTCACCACATCTCACCACACTGCAATTTTAAAAAACTATACCAAACAAACTCATTATAAGGTTTAGGCTCTTGTTAGAAATTCAGACAAACGTGATGGACTTAAAACCACACAATCGTTTTAATTTTAAAATTCAGAAATATTAAATATAAAATAACATATAAAGATGAGTTAAATTCAACTACATTTAAAGATGAATATTCACACACTTTTATGATTTTGGTCATCAAAGTTTTATAATTATGGTAATTGCGATATTCAAATTATCAAGATTATAAAATTAATGCTCATACTTTGTGAATTTTGACAAAATCAATACTAAAAATTAATTTTTATGATATAATTGATTTCTAAAGTTTTCAAGTATAACAATTAAGATTTTTTGTTAAAGTCAAACTTGGATGATCAATTTTACCAATTTTGGATATGATTTACTGAAGTTGCAAATTTTCAAAATTTAATTTAACAAAATCTTCATTTTTAGATATTAAATATATCATTACAAACTATGATAATCAAATTTGTCAAAATTTTGAAAGATTAGAGATTAATACATCATTTTCTCTATATAAAATAAAAAGTAATGTTTGTTATTGGCTCCCGATCTTTGAAATAGTGTAAAAGCGATGCTTTTATAGTTTCAAAATTACGTACGAAGAACCTAAACTTTACATAATATGTGTGGTTGACCCTCTAACTTTTTAAATTTGTAAACAACATGTCCTCAAAGTTTAAAAATTGCATGGTTCGCCCCCAAAGTTTCCAAACGTTTATATTTGACCCTCACGTTTGGTATTTTTTGGAGCTTTTGCGCAATTGACCTCGTTCTTTTCACATGTTTAAATTAACCGATTTTGTTTATTGATTTGATATTTAGCCTCCGAACATATTAAAGAGTTCAGAATTGACTCGGAGAAATATGTACCGGAGAAATATGTAACATCCGCTTGTTAAAAGACTAATTTGTTTTACAATGTTTTTTTATTATATTTCATGGTAATTTTATTTCGTATATAAACTCAAAAAAACATCGGACGTAAGTGTCAAATATAAATAATTTTGGAAATTTCGGGGTCAACCATGCAATTTTTAATCTTTGAGTGCATAGTGTTTACAAATTTTAAAAGTTTGAGGATCAACCACACATATTATGTAAACTTTGTTTCATACGCAATTTTGAAACTTTAAGAAGATTACATTTACACTATTTCAAAAATTAAAGATCATCCTTGCAATTTTCTCGTAAAATATATGACTAATTTAGAATATATTAGAAGCACAAACTTGCATGTTTATGCAAAATACAACATTTCACTTCCTACTTGTACATAGTTTATCATGGTGACCTCCAATCTTCAAGACACATTAGTCGACCACGAAAACAAAAGACTACGACACCGTCGTCGATGTAATTTCGAGGCTTGTTCCATCTTCTCCACGATCTCAGAAGCTGAGAATTTCAAGTTAAATCTTGTTTAGATATTGTCGCAGTTGATTAAGTTCATAGAAAAATATCTTTGCTCAGATTCATGTCATGACTGATGACAAACAACAAAAGTGCATGAAGAATCAGCATCAATCGCCCAAAAACCGAGATTTTCGAGCTTTTTCTGTGTTGTATCCACCTCTGTTTCATCACACCAGAACATGAATCTACTCTTCTCTAGAGATCTAGTCATGTTGGCAGTAATATCTTCTGTTTTCATCTCATCAATTCGGCCCGGTTTTACGTTCCGCTCGTTCAACATTTTCTCAACCACAGACAAAAAGGGGATGTCTTGAGTAGAAGCGATATTGTATACGAAATCATCAGTCCAAATCTTCGATATAAAAGGTGAGTTCCGTAAGAAGAGAAGCTTCGTACTCCGGCCTACGGAAAAACTATAAGCATCAAAAAACGAATCAACACGAAGAGGGAGTACATTTCCATCCAATAGCCATGTTGTATAACCAAGTTTCAAGCTATTTTTAATTGCATGCGCCTTAACATAATTCTCCTTCATCACCTCAATACTTGAATCTAGAACATTTCTAAGCATAGAAAGCAAGTTAACATCCGAAAACTGGCTTGCATCGATTACTGGATGCCCGCGTCTAGCAAGATCAATAAGAAAATCAGACGAAGAACCAATCAGGAGATAATTCCGAATATTCAGTCGCTCAAACTGGCACAGCATGTTCCTAACAACATTCTCTTGTGCTCTGTATATACTCACTAGCACAATAGAGTTATTTCTCTGTATCGTTTGAAGCAAAATATGAAGATCTTTCGAGCTCTTGATGATCCCGTGATATGGAATTTCTCTAAAACAAAAGTCATACCACTTGAGATTGTCGAGAGGATGTAGTTTCAATAAGTTCGCAGCAACAGATTTTTCGTCGATTAGAGACGAGTCTGGTCCAGCTGTTTTCCGGTAGTTCGCACCTGCATCCCTGTGCGAGATGCTTAGAGCACTCCCGTTAGGGAAGTTTGTATAGAAATTGAAGTAAGCATGAGAATGGATGAATTTAATGAACCAAGGAGTCCAAATTTTCTCTCCTAACTTCTTGTACCATCCATTAGTCACCTTCAAAAGACAAAGATCCACAAAATTTAAGAACAAAAATTGTATGCAAAAGTATAACGATAATCACCATTCCGTCTAAGAAAGGCTTGATGCCTTTAGCCTTATGCACATCATACCAAATGCGGAATTCCTTCCATGGTCTAGGAAAGAGGAGCTGGCCCCAAGTTCCAACTAGCTGATATAAGAAAATCTGATCTTCGTCTTCTAAATTCATCTTGTTGCCATGTTTCCCTGTTATCAAACATAATCACTTGATTAGAAGAGATAAAGATTTCACAGACAAAAAACATAGTGTCAAGAGGAAAATCAACTGAAAACTCATGGAGAAAACATTGAAGACAAGCTACAAATAGCTTTGATCAACATAGTCTAAATCTCAATACAAAATCCAAAATCCAGTTTGAAATGGATACGGAAAAGGCCCGAATAATGAGATTGCTGACTCACCGATGATAGAATGCTTTCTTTGGGGTCGTTTACAGAAGGTAAGATGTTATGCAAATATTTCAGCTAAAAGAACAAGTAATATAAGCTTCAAACTCACAGCATGAGCAAAAGTTTCGGTGAAAACAGAGAATGTAATAGCATGCAGATACAATCAAAGAATTACCCGGCACAAATCTGGGCCTCTGTAAGGAAGCTCCATACACGAAAGGGCTAAAGTTGGATGAATTGTAGTAATAGTTAAGAATCATGGCTTTGAGGAACCTAACAACATATCCATTAAGCAAAATAATCAACACAAACCCGTGTTTGGAAGTGATTTGCTTCAGCACAGTGGAGGCTGCTTCACAAAGCTCGCCTCCCCTTCAGTGCCCACTTCCAAACAGCTTACTTGTTGCTCATAAACTAAAGCCAACCTGTAATAGAGAGGTGAAACCTCGAGATCATCCTCAACAATAAAAGCAAACTCATGATCCGAACTCGGCCACCACGACTCAATCCACTGTGCCTGTAGCCCTGCATTAGAAGAGCGATAATGCACTACCTTCTCCCCAAATCCCCAAAACAACCCATCAACGAAATCAAGAATTTCCTTCGAAATCCTCAATTTTTCATCCGTATCAGCAGACGGGGTTTCAGAATCTTGCCGGAAACTATCAATGAACACGTGGAGATGAACTTTGTCACCAACATCATAATGAGCTTTAGAAAGCGAGTTCAGGCAACGAGCAAGAGAAGATGGGCGATTGTATGTAAGGACTTTGATGATAAAAGTAAAGCTCCCAGCGGTTTTGGGACCTGGAATTTGTCTAATTTGGGTGTGAAATGGGGCTCTGCCATTGGAGGAGAAGAGGGAAAATAGGACAACGACGATCAAAATACAGAGAGTCAATGGAAGGAAATACCGCTTTGGGGGCAGAGGCACCATTCTTATCTCTCTCTTATTCATCAGCAATGGAGTTTTTCACTGGAGAGCTTCCCGTTACAAAACAACAAATTGGCAAGATACCGATTATTTTTACTCGCACAAGCTCTATCGAAGTATCCCAATTCCCAAAACTGGCCTTTTGAGTTCGTAATTTTATGGAAACGGTCCGGGGTATGACCGGCCCGACCGGCGGCCATAGAGCGGGTCACGTGCACAGAGTGATAGAGGCGTAAATAGCCGCTGGGAGTCGGAAAGGCTGAGATGCTGTCGTATCGTACTTCGGAGGAGTGAAGTTGAAATTTGAGTGAGTAGCCTCTTCGGCCCTATAAGTGTAAGGCGCACCTACTTTCTTTAACGCTACTTTCTTTTTTCCGTTCTCTATTTCTCTTCCTTATCCGTTCCGAAAATCCTGGTGCGTGCGTTGATCCCTTCAGCGCGGGTTTTGTTGTTTGAGTTACTTTTCCAGCCTGATACCGCCTCTGTTGACAGTGTAAGTTGGGTAAGTGGGTTTCTGTGTTTTGCTTTAGCGATATCCTTGTAAGTGTTCACTGGGACTGTGTATTTTGGGGGTGGGTGAGGGATCTGGGAGTTTTACCTTCACTGGCGTAGCGTTTTGTTTTGAAGGCGGATTATTTGAAAGATACGGCTAAATATGGGTGATTCTGGTTTATTTCATGGTTTTGGCTACTGGGTTTTGTAATGTGTTGACCTGTTTGATATGCATGTCTACTTTTTGATGGGATTTGTAAGATTTGTTTGTCGTAGGTAGAGTTTGCTTCACTACCAGCAATTTTGTTTACTTTTCTTTAGAAAACATGTTTTCTTTCTTGTTTTATACAGTTTTACACATCTTTGACTTTTATTTACGCTTCAGAAATGTTAGCTATATTTATTGTGTGGTGCGTGTGCTTTTCATACGAACAGTGAGTTCGTCCAGTTAATAAAATCGTTCTTATAATATTAGATACTGCTATGGATTCCACTGAGCATGATGGTAATGGTTTGTCTGAGGTACTCCCACCACCACCTCCTGTTCCGGCTAATGTTACTCCCCTTCAAGCAGACTCTGAGCTCAAAAAGACTTCTCGTGTTCCTATGGCCAGGCGTGGGCTTGGAACGCGAGGAAACAAAGTTACCTTACTGACTAACCATTTCAAAGTCAATGTTAGCCAGACTGATGGATTTTTCTTCCACTACAGTGTATGTCACTGATGAATATTTGTTCTTTGGCTGCCATTTATTGCTTCCATTTTCAACTATGACAAGTGAAGATGCATATGTCCTTGTTTGTATAGGTTGCTTTGGCATATGAAGATGGTAAACCAGTTGATGGGAAGGGCGTCGGAAGAAAAGTACTTGACCGTGTCCACGACACATATGACTCAGAATTGGGAGGGAAAGAGTTCGCTTATGATGGCGAGAAAAGTTTGTTCACTGTGGGTTCCCTCCCACGTAACAAACTTGAGTTTACTGTGGTACTTGAGGATGTTATTTCAAGCAGGTTTGCCTGATTCGTTTTCCTGTATGATACTGCATGTTTTTAGTTGTCTGTATGATAATGCTTATTTTTATTCGTTTCAGAAACAATGGAAATAGCAGTCCTCAGAGAGATGAACCTCACGAGTTTGATAAGAAAAGAGTTAGGCGCCCATATCAGTCTAAAACTTTCAAAGTTGAGATAAGTTTTGCTGCCAAGATTCCTGTTCAGGCTATAGCAAATGCCTTGCGTGGCCAGGAATCTGAAAACTCCCAGGAAGCATTGCGAGTACTTGATATAATTTTGAGACAGCATGCAGCGAAGCAGTAAGTGTCGATTGAAATTAAAGACTCCTTTAATATCAGATTGCATTTAGTAATTTTCCAACTTCAGGGGCTGTCTCCTTGTACGCCAATCTTTTTTTCACAATGATCCCAAAAATTTTGTTGATGTCGGAAATGGTGTTAGCGGATGCCGTGGTTTTCATTCCAGCTTCAGAACGACTCAGAGTGGCCTTTCTTTGAACATAGGTAATCAATGCATTGTGTGTTTCCTTTTTATCAGTTGTACATTTGGAATTGATGCATCAATCCTCTAATTCTAACAGATGTATCTACAACAATGACGATCAAACCTGGGCCAGTAATTGACTTTCTGATCGAGCACCAGGGTGTTAGAGATCCGTTCCAAATTGACTGGGCTAAGGTTAGCATACTTTAAGAGAAATGTATTGATCAAGTACCTGATTATTTTTATTTCTGCACTTTAAATATTATTAGGCAAAACGGGCTCTTAAGAACTTAAGGGTAAAGACGGTTCCTACAAACCAGGAGTACAAAATTACTGGATTGAGTGAAAAGCCTTGCAAAGAGCAAGAGTATGTTGACTTTATTTTCCGAAACTAGCATCATATTGATACGATGTATTATTTTCTTCTTACAAATTAATCTTGCAGGTTTTCACTAAAGCAGAAAAGGGAAAACGGTGAATTTCATACTGAAGATATCACTGTCTCTGATTACTTTGTCAATCACCGCAAAATTGAGCTGAGATATTCACATGATCTACCATGTATAAATGTTGGCAAGCCAAAACGACCAACATATATACCTATTGAGGTAAAATCTGTTATTTTTCATGTACACATGTAGAATTTTTGTTTGATGTTTCCTTTGTGTTGGTGTGGGCATTAGCTTTGTAGCTTGGTTTCCTTGCAACGTTACACAAAAGCCTTAAATTCAATTCAAAGAGCAGGACTAGTGGAAAAATCTCGTCAGAAGCCTCAAGAGAGAATGGCAGTGTTGAGTGAAGTATGCTTCTTTTTATAATTTGATATTCTATAGTATTTTACGTTGTGGGATAATTTACCATTTTGGGTTTTCGCAGGCTCTGAAGAAAAATAACTATGATGCAGAGCCAATGCTTCAGTCTTGTGGGGTTTCAATTGTTAAAAACTTTACTCAGGTCGAAGGTCGTATTTTGCCTACTCCAAAGGTATCTTCCAGAAAATTTACTTTAATTGTGCAATCGTATCCTCAATTTCTTACACGTCTTTGTTTTTGTGAACCATATAACTTTCTGCAGCTGAAAGTGGCGAATGGGGATGAACTGTTTGCTCGTAATGGTCGCTGGAATTTCAATAATAAGGTCCGGTTTATGCAGTTTTGTATTAAACTTTGTCCACTGAGTTATTTATAAAAGCTTTTGACTTTTGTACAGAAGTTCGCTAATTCCTGTAAAATCGAACGATGGGCTGTTGTAAACTTCTCTGCTCGATGTGATTCTAAAGCCCTGGTTAATGACTTAATGAGAGTTGCAAGGATGAAAGGACTTGTATGTTCTTGATCAGATTTTTTGCTTAATCGTTTCTCTTTGTTTAATGACATTATGCTTCAGACTGTGGAAGATCCATTTGATGTTTTTGAGGAAGAGGGCCAATATCGTCGAGCTCCACCACTTGTTAGGGTGGAAAAAATGTTTGAAGAAATACAATCAAAATTGCCTGGACCCCCGAAATTTCTTCTCTGCTTGCTGCCGGATAGGAAGAACTGTGAAGTATATGGTACGTGCAATCTTAACATTGTTTGAATTCATATAACGATATTCTCGTGATTTTTATGAGCTTGAACTAAACTCAAAGGTCCATGGAAACGAAAAAATCTGTCGGATTTTGGAGTTGTAACTCAATGCCTTGCACCGAATAACCGAATCAATGATCAGTATCTTACAAACCTTATGCTAAAGATTAACGCAAAGGTAACTAGTTTGAAACTTGAGTATGCCGACATTTGTGCATAGATCAAGCTTCAGCTGACTTTTTGCCTTGTTTCCTATGATTCTAAATTTTGACAGCTTGGTGGACTGAATGCTGTGTTATCTACTGAGCTAACATTTTCAATCCCAATGGTGTCCAAAACACCAACCCTTATACTCGGGATGGATGTGTCGCATGGTTCGCCTGGCCAGTCTGATATTCCATCCATTGCTGCGGTGAACTCTGCCTTTCTGAGCTATCGAATGTCCTATCTTCCATTATTCCATAACTGCTTCAATTCTCTGTTGTTGATTGATTGATCAGGTTGTTAGTTCAAGGCAGTGGCCATCAATTTCTCGCTATAGAGCCTGTGTTAGAACTCAGTCTCGAAGAGTAGAAATGATTGATTCTCTCTTTAAACGTATCTCTGACACTGAAGATGATGGTATCATCAGGTGAGAATTCTAATATTTTTACCTTATCCAATATCTGATTATCCAAATGTTTTTTGTCCATATAGAGAACTTCTGCAAGATTTCTATACCAGTTCTGGTAAACGCAAGCCCGAGCACATTATCATTTTCAGGTAAAAAAGCGATACCGTTGATAAACTTCTTTTTTTGTTGCTCCATTTCTCATATTTGTGCATTCTATTTTCAGAGACGGTGTGAGCGAATCGCAGTTCAACCAAGTTCTCAACATTGAACTCAACCAAATTATGGAGGTTTCGTCATCATTAATGAAATGATGACTTCTTTGATTCTGAGTATTTTTCTGATTTCTTCAGGCCTGCAAGTTTTTGGAGGAAAACTGGTCACCCAAATTTGTGGTAATTGTAGCTCAGAAAAATCACCATACCAAATTTTTTCAGACCAACTCTCCTGACAACGTTCAGCCAGGTATTACAATCAGAATTCGCTGTTTTTGCAATCAAAATATGATCCTTGCTCATGCTCCCAATACCGCAGGCACTATAATCGACAACAAAGTTTGTCATCCAAAGAACAATGACTTTTACCTGTGTGCCCATGCTGGGATGATAGTGAGCATCATTTATTTACTGTGAAATTGTTTGAAGCCCCTGGAACTTCTTCCCTTAACCTCGTTTTATTGACTTTCTTCTTAAGGGAACAACCAGACCGACTCATTACCACGTTCTTCTTGACCAAGTCGGATTTTCGCCAGATGAATTGCAAGAACTTGTGCACTCCTTGTCTTATGTGTAAGCTCCCATATTTCAAATCCAACAGATCTTGTTTCTGTTTGCCCTGAGTCCTTTTAAAAGATTAACATCATCTTTACTACAGGTACCAGCGCAGCAGCACTGCAATCTCTGTTGGTAAACCTTTTTTCTACGCATGAGCATTATGTGTTCATGTTCATCTCAGTCTAACTCGAACTATTCTCTGAATAGTGGCTCCGATCTGCTACGCCCACTTGGCTGCTACACAATTGGGACAATGGATGAAATTTGAAGAGGCATCGGAGACTTCCTCAAGTCACAATGGCACCAGCAACAATGGCGCTCCTGCAGTCCCTCCGATGCCGAAGCTCCAAGAAGATGTCCGTAATTCAATGTTTTTCTGCTAAGATGACGGTAGGAATTAGCATCTATGTATCCCAGTAGGAACTTTGAGACTCTGTAGTAAGAATCTGGTATCAGTTATGTCGTAGGATGCTGCTGGAACCCGGGGTTCAATTTTCATGCTGTGTGTTGAACCATCTGGTCCAGCCTCGTTGTTATCATTCTAATGAATGTCTTTTGTGCGAAGTCCTTAAATGGCGGATGACTCGCTCCCTCCAATTCAATTTTTCTAATAAATGTTGGACAATACAGTTAATTGATCCAGATCTTTCATGGAAGAAGCAGATCAAACCCTTGATGAAAGGTGTTCGACGTTATTCCTTAGAGAACCATGAGTTTTGAAGATCTCCACGAACTTCCTCCTTCGCCTGTTTGTTTCCTGTCTCTTCGTGCACAGAGGGACGTCGATTCGAAAGTTCGCTGAGGATTCTTTGAGGAATGACATTTTTTGGAGTGAAGAAGAAATTACAATGGTTGAGGAAACAAGAATTGGATACCCGATCAAGTTTTGGATCATTGGTTTGCTCCAAATCGATCAGGAAAGATAGCAGATTAATTCTCAAGGAGATTAGACTCCGACGAGGAATATGTTGCATGCCTACAGAGAAAATGGGCGTTTGTAGATGAAGTTCATGGTTTTCATCAACTACAGACTGAGTTCAATATATTTTATTTTTTTAAATATTTTCGATTTCAATTTATTATGCCCTACTAAAAATGATTCATTTTGATAATTAATATGTTAATTGTTAATTATACTCATTTTTAGCCATTTTGATGGTCAAAGTCACTCAGGGGTCGTTCGTTAGCCCACAGTCTGGGTGCGAGAAGATTGAGCGACGCCATGTCGGGAAAAAGTCAAGATTGACGTACCTAACCGCTGATTCCAAATCTTCGGCCGTTCACCGTTATCTACAGTCCACCAAACGCAGCTTTCTCAGGTAAATTCCAAGAAGTTCCGCTCTAATTTCTCTTTTTTCGGATGTATTCTGTGTTCGCTTCGTTTAAGCTGCTGGATTTTGTGTTTTGGTTGACTTAGCGACGAGATAGTCTGTATTTCTTGATTCTTGCTGCAATTGCTTGGTGACTGATTTTTAGGCTTATTCGTCCAATGAAGTTTGTTGCGCTTTGTTGAGGAGTTGACTTGAGAACAGATAATTGCTATTTTGTTCGGCTGATGGTCATATTTTCCGTGGCTTTTGCTGTTCTGGAATGTTTTTGGTTACATAAATCGTATTCTGCAGGAAAATGAAACATGTGTGTGAATTTAAGCATTTAGGTTGCCAGTGTTCTTTTCTTGAGACATGAAGGTTTGCAAAAAAGTTTGTTTTGGTTTGAATTTTGGATAAAATGAACGTTAATTGAATGGGCTGAATAACCATTAATCTCTCCAATCCAATACAGAAAAGTTGCTTTTCAGTTCAAAAATGTCTTGGCTAATTTCTTCTTTCTTTTTCTACATCTCTATTTTTTGGATTTCTTTACTAAAATCATGTTAGGGTACGGGGTAAAATAGCTTTTTAAAGTCGGATAAGTTGTTTTTTGTTATTTACATGCTTTATAATTTGTGTCTAAGCAGTAGGGACTTGATGCAGGATTCACTGTGTGGTATTGAGATTGGATTTCTGCTTTCGTGTGTTTGGATTATAAAAAGCATGTCCACTGTTGGTAGCACACACTGGTGTTACAACTGCAACCAGGCAATTCGACTTCAAAGTCGTAGTTTGCTTTGTCCAATATGTGATGAAGGATTTATTGAAGCACTACCGGAGATTATGGAAACTCATGTTCAGCCACCTACTGCGTTTGGTTTCATGGAACCACTCCAGGATCCAAGATTGAGCGTTGTGGATGCACTCACTGCTGTTATGAGGCAAAGAATGACTGGAAGATACCCCGGTTTTGACATTCGAACAAGACCAGGCTCTGGATCAAGTGGTGCTATTGGTTCTAGACCTCGAGTTTTTATATTCCATGGTCAGTCTGCAGGTGATGTTCCTGTTCAGGATCCCTTTGATTTCTTTTTCAACACTAGACCTCGAACGTTGCAGAGGCCCTCCGATTTCGGTGATTTCTTTACTGGAAATGGATTACAAGAACTAATCGAACAGCTAAGCATGAACGATAGGAGAGGTCCTCCTCCAGCACCAAGATCTGCTATTGATTCAATGCCAACTATCAAAATCACCCAAAAGCATATAAACACAGATGCTCATTGCCCAGTTTGTAAAGACAAGTTCGAATTGGGGTCAAAAGCAAGGGAGATGCCTTGTGATCACATTTACCATTCTGACTGCATTGTTCCTTGGCTGGTTGAACACAACTCATGCCCTGTTTGCCGTGTTGAGCTCCCTCCGCAAAGTGCTGGATATGTTCATAGCAACTATACTCAAACAACAAGCACCTCAAGTGCCACTGAAGGCACTAGAAATAGGAGGCACAGTGACAACAGTCGTAATCAAAGGAGGTGGAATCCCTTCTCCTACATCTGGCCTTCAAGTTCATCAAACTGAATCAGAAGCAGGTTAGCTTCTGAATTAGCGAATGCAATTTCGATTTCGTTTTCGATTGCTTGTGTGTAAAAATGATGTGATGCCTAAATCTTCATATCTTATGTATGTTTTCTTACTCTCCCTCCTCATTTTCTTACTCGTTTGATTGTGTTGTGTATGTAATTTAGTTGTTTTTCCTGAAAGTTAATGACGAAATTGCATCATGCATGGAATTAGATTGTGTGTTATTTTAATTGCATTTTATTATATTTTATTTTAGACAAGTATGTTATATCCAACTCATCTGGGCTTGAAAAATTCCGACAAAATAAACATAAGCAAAATGATAAAGAAAACAACCAAAACTCCGACGTTAACAAGAATATGAATTATCATTTCCTAACTTATAAATAGTGATGTGATGTTATCGTTTATGTTTGAATATAAATATTGTCTTGAGTGATAATAAGATTTTAAAACTCTTTATATTATAAAATGGGAATTGTTTTATTATTTTTAAATTAATCATTTTTTTTCTACGATAATATTATTGTTGAAAGTAACAGCTTTGAGATCATATAAATTATTTAGTTATATTATGTATATCAGACAAATAAGATATATTGCATAATGGTCCCAATGCAAAAATATTTACACAAATGTATTTAAGAGCACATTTTGAAGGAAAAGTCTGTTCTAACGGCTAGTAGATGAACACATTCTTTCAAAATTTGATCCGTTCATTTTCTAAGAATCAACGGTTCCTACTCATTGCTGAAGAATATGACCGTTGGCAGATCCGTGGCTTTCTTTCTTTTTATATATATCTTAATTTTTCAGCCAAGGGTCTTTCTATTTCTTCATCGCTGTTTAGTTTTGAGTTTCTTGCGTACAGAAACCCAGAGAAAGTGAACGTTATTGTGCAGTGTGGCTAGTGAAATTGCGCAGGAGAAGGACGCGGGTAGCGGCCGTCTCCAGGTTTTCCTATCGTCGTTTTGGGCGAATTTTGGAGGGGTTTTCGGTGGTAACAACAACCGCGACGACAAATTTGTAGAATCAGAAGAAGAGTTTGAATCAGAAATGGCTTCAAGAGCGATTGTTCCAGAACAACCCAGAGGTAATTATAACATATAATTTTTGTGTTTCAAGAGAGTTTCTTTTTACCTAATGCATTATGTACCTGTGATTAGTTCGTGAAGGAAAGCAAAAAAGTGTTAAAGCAGAAGTTAGAAACCGTAGGGTGTTAAAAGACATCGGAAATTTGGTGGTTGCACCACCGCTAGAGGCGAAGAATAAGCAAATAGCCAGACCCATAACAAGGTTCTTATCACAATAAACACACTCTTTGAAGTTTAGATCTTATCTTATGCCATGGAGTTTACTGAATAATTATGTACAGGAGTTTTGGTGCTCAGCTTTTAGTTAATGCACAAGCAGCAGCAGCTGAGAAAAACCACTGCAAGGTAATTTTGTGTAGCATTCCATAAATGTTCTTGATCAATACTAATAATCTTCTGCAGAAGCCAGTGGTGGAAAATGTAGAGGTATTAATTAAAAAGGAGAGAGTGATTACAAATGACACTGTTAAGATTATTCCGAAAGATGAAGCCGTAAAGCCGAAAATCGGAAGCAAAGCAAGGGAAGAATTAAGAAAGAAGGAAGGAAGGAGTCTTACTGCAATACTCACTGCTAGAAGCAAGGTGTGTATTTTTTTAGCATGATGTCCCTTTAAGTCTTCGATGCTTATTCTTCTCTTTTTCGACAGATTGCTTGTGGTCTTACTAAGAAACCTGTGAATCTCACAGTCGATATCGATGCATCCGACATTGACAACGAATTAGCAGCTGTGGAATACATTGAGGATATGTACAGTTTCTATAAAGACACAGAGGGAGATGGCCGAGTTCACGACTATATAGAAATGCAGCCTGAGATCAATTCAAAAATGAGAGCAATCCTCATAGATTGGTTAATCGAAGTTCACAAGAAATTCGAACTGGTGCCTGAAACTCTTTACCTTACAATCAACATAGTAGACAGATTTCTTTCTATGAAGACTGTCCCAAGAAGGGAACTTCAGTTAGTTGGTATTAGCTCAATGCTTATTGCTTGCAAGTATGAAGAGATTTGGGCACCAGAGGTACATATCTTTAGTTACCGACGCATTAAATCTCATCCCAACTTGCGAATTCAATTTTTTTCTTACAATCTGAATTCAGGTAAGTGATTTCATAGCCATATCTGATAAAGCTTATTTGAGAGAACAAGTGCTTTTAATGGAAAAAGCAATTCTAGGGAAGCTGGAGTGGTATTTAACAGTTCCAACTCCTTACGTATTTCTGATTCGTTACGTCAAAGCTTCGGTTCCAGCTGACAAAGAGGTAATCAATTAAGCAAACAATTCTTATATCTTGATCTAAGAATTGTTGTCTCTATATATCCAGATGGAAAATATGAGCTTCTTCTTAGCTGAACTTGGAATATCAAACTACTCGACTATTATCGAGTATAGCCCGTCGATGATATCTGCATCTGCGGTCTACGCAGCTCGATGCACTCTCAAGCGAATTCCCCTATGGACTGAAACTCTGATACATTACACTGGCTATACAGAAGATGAGCTAATGTATGTATGCATGATGCATGATGCAACAAAGTCTCTTTCATATTCATTATTCTTATTAAATTTCAATTTGTTGATCAGGGAATGTGCGAAATTGTTGGCCGGATTCCATGTTGGGACATCTGATAACAAGCTGAAGGCTGTTCGAAGAAAGTATTCGGACCCGGAAAGAGGTTCCGTTGCTCTGTTTCCACCAGCTAAAAGCACTGTTATCACAAAGTGTGAAGCAGAAGCATAATGACATGATGTTTGTGTTAGTTTAACAGTAACACTTCGTTTGGATGTTTCTTTTACAACCTCCTGCTTGATTTAGGATTAGGTTTGCAGTTGTCAAGTTCATGACAGTATTAAGTACAAGGTTTGTGTAATGTTTTGCTGAAACAGAATTCAATGAAGAAAATGAATGTCACATGTAACAAAGAATGCTGGTCAATTATTATAATTAAATTAAATTTTAAAAATAGGAATCTCTATATAAACTCAATATATAAATTATGATAATATGTGTTGAATTATATATGATCTACACATTTGAGTTTCAATGTCAATAAAATTGAAATTCGAATGAAACCAAATCAAGATATGGATTTGATCCAATGAAATAGTTATTATAGAAATTGATATTTGTGATATATATCGAATAATAAAAAAAATTTGTATATGAATATGTAGAATTTAATACATTGAATAAATAATATCAAATAAAGAAAATTATATTTATATGTATATGAATACTTAATAGCATTAAGTATAATAGAAAATTTATATAATTTGAAATTTAAAAGTATATATAGTCATTATTATTATAACTTTATAGAAGGATAATCGGGTTTGGACGGTTGTGGATTTTGGACCATAGCAATAAACTCCTCTTATTCAATTAATTGGAGATTTCTGACTCCCCAAAATACAGCAACTGCGGAAAATCCCCAAATCGATTTTCCGGCGAACCCTATCCACCTTCATTCTCCTCTGCTTCTTACAAGATCATTTCCTTCATTTTCGACGAATCGAGACGCGCTTGGCAGAGGAGAAATTCGCCTTTAAAATTATGGGAGAAACGCTGGAGAGAAATACGAAGCTGGATCCGCTCGTTTCACCTACGAGTTCGTGCTCTGTCACGCAGACGGTAAATGGATCGCATCGCTTCGTGATTCAGGGGTATTCTCTGGCTAAGGGAATGGGGATTGGTAAGCATATAGCGAGCGACGAGTTTAAGGTGGGAGGGTATAAATGGGCTATTTACTTTTACCCTGATGGTAAGAATCCTGAGGATAATTCGGCCTATGTTTCGGCTTTCATTGCGCTGGCCAGCGACGGTACGGATGTGAGGGCGTTGTTTGAGCTGACTCTCGTGGACCAAAGCGGGAAAGAGAATCATAAAGTGCATAGCCATTTTGATAGGTCACTCGAAAGTGGACCTTATACACTCAAATATAGAGGCAGCATGTGGTCAGTAAAACATTTCAAAGATTGTTTATATTGTCTTGTGGTGCAATGGCGTCGTTCTGGATTTTTATGTGATTTTGTTCTTACTCCTAATGTGTTTATCGGGCTTCATTATTGGCGTTTAAATGTGATCTAGGTTTTTAAGATGACAGGATCTATATTATGACTCCGCAAGTTTTAGTTTCTGCTTATTTTGCATGTGACAATAATTTTTTTTTCTCTATTCTTCCATGAGTGGGTTACTGAAACCTCACGGACAACCTTGGAGGGACAAATTTTCCATGTAATAAGTATTTCCTTAAATTATGCATCTTATGTTCAGGGGATATAAGAGATTTTTCAAGCGGTCCACGCTTGAGGTGTCGGATTATCTTAAAGATGATTGCTTGAAGATCAATTGCACCGTGGGAGTTGTTGTTTCTTCTATTGATTTTTCAGGATTGCACTCTATTCAGATCCCTGATTCTGATATTGGGTCGCATATAGGTTTGCTCCTGGAAAATATGCAGGGTTCTGACATTGTTTTTAATGTTTCTGGTGAAAAATTCCACGCCCATAAATTGGTATTGGCTGCCCGATCTCCCAAGTTTCGCTCTGAACTTTTTCAAAGATTGGAGAGTGATGAGCAAGAGATTATTGTATCAAACCTGGAACCTGAAGTGTTTAAGGTTTGATTATACTTAACACAGCTGATGCATTTTTATTTTTTGTCTTGTGCTCATGAATATTATATCGAGAAGTTGATCATATGGCATTCATATGTATCTTAATATTTTTGCTTATCGTTTCCTCATTGGCAGGCTATGCTTCATTTTATATATCGGGATGCCTTGGTAGAAGATAGCACAGCACATGGTTCTTCCCTGGTGACTGAGTCGTTAGCGGCGAAGTTGCTAGCAGCAGCAGACCGTTATGAGTTAGGGAGACTGAAGAGGATGTGTGAGTCTCAACTCTGCAAGGATATATCTGTCAACTCGGTCGGTCATATACTTGCCTTAGCAGATCATTGTCATGCTACTGAACTAAAAGCTGTTTGCCTGAGATTTGCTGCTGAGAATTTAGCAGGTGTGTGATTCTATATTAGATGTATAATTTTATTATGGGCAAGTTATAATTTCTCATATAGGTAGTAGACAGTTAGAGAAGTTTAACATTTTAGATTTACTTTTGGTCTGGACATATTGTTATCTTTATATGAAAATTTAACTTCTATTTAGTTTGATCTGTTGTTCCTTGGCATATCCATAATGCTACCAGTAACACATTACAGGATATCTAAGCATAGTTCTTCAATATTGTTGGAACTATTTATCTCCGAGAGCTGAAAAATCCTTTAATGTTCTCTAAATTTTATATTCTATTGGAACTCTAAGAGGCCATGTTTCCTGCATTCCGTTTTCTCATTCTATATCTGTGAGAAATATTTCTTAATGTTTTTCCATATGAAGTCCCCCAAGAAGATCATTAGTCTGGATCCCCCACTCCATTGCTTTGACACATTTCAGAATTCAAATCATTTTGATGTTTGAATGCGGTTTCTGATTTGAAACGTCGGAATATGCTACCAGAATGGAATTGAAGTTCCCCCCTACGCAGGATATACCTAGTTACTGTTTTGCTACAAATGTGTCTTTAAATTCTGATGTTCTAATCACCTTCCCTGATTCTATTGCAGCTGTCATGCGGTCTGATGGTTTTGAATATCTTAAAGAAAATTGCCCTGCTCTGCAGTCGGAGCTTCTGAAAACTGTAGCAGGTTGTGATGACGATTTTAGCAGTGGTGGTGGCAAGTCTCGAAGTGTTTGGGCCCAGCTCTCGGATGGTGATGACACAACCGGCAGACGAGTTAGGCAAAAAACTTAATTCTCAGAATTTAGGTACCAAACCAATAGCATCATTTCACTTAATGAACCAATCCATGAATGAAGTGATGAATACATCTAGGAAACACAGGTAATCGCCAGAAAAGTGATGTTGTAACTCTCCCCTTGCGCGTTATTTTGTGATCAAGAAGTTCAGTGTCTGTTGGTTCACGCGGGCTGGCTTTTGAATCCCACACTATTACGTGTAAATCTTACTCTTGAGTCTTTTTTTACATGTAATTCAAGATGATTGTTCACTGGATAATACTACTTTCATGTCATGTTGATTTTCACTAACGCTCACAAGCCTAGTTTTATTAAAGGATCTAAATCAAAATTGGCTCTTTATTTCAGCATCCAAGTGAAAAAACATAAAACTGCATTGATTGTAGTACAGCTCTTAACTGCCTATACTGGTCATTCTAATTCTTGTGAGCTGCTGCAGGAAAATCAGCCATCAAAGTGAACATTATTATTCTCTACGATTTCAAAAAGCAAAGCTGGATCAGCTCCATCATAATCCCAAGCTTAATTACTGCATATTTGTTAATGTGTACTTGTAGGCACACGAATCCTGGCTATGGAACTGCTGAATCTGTGAAGTTTCCATTTTATTGGTTTCCAGGTTAAGATAATCGTCAACAAGTGATCCTAAAGAACAGTAATCATCATTCTTTGGGTGCTGCTTCATTGGACTAACAATCTTCAAGCTCTGCAACAAGTTTAGCGCTGGTACTTGACCTGCTTCTTTAACTTTAGACCCAACAAATAACACAGAGATAGCCACAGTTTAAGTGCTGGTATGAGTAAGCATTTTGCAGGAAAAACATGTATTATATTGAACCTGGAAAGGCTTCTTCAAAAGTGTTGCAACTAACTTGGGGGCTATCACAGAAAGCAGATGAGGAGAAATGCTCATTATATTCCCATCCTGCATGAAGATCTTGTGTTGAATCAGTTACTACATTAGCTGCCAATGTAGGAACATGACAAATCTGAGGGAAGCTGCCACTAGCATCGCTCTTGAACTTGGTATAAGTATCTGATGAATTAAGAAAAACTGCATCCAATAGGCCACTGTTATGTGCTGAACCATTACATGTATTCTCAGTTTGGATCATACCGTCTTCAAATACCGGAAGCCTTTGCGAGGGTGATCCTAAACTCACCATCTGATTTTGGAGTGAAGGGAGTTCCAGCTTCATAGCACAATTAGGCTGTGAAGAAGAGGAGCCAGTTAAGAAAGCATGGCTGCTAGGAAACTGGTCTGAAGCAGGCAAAATTTCAGGATGAAGAAAACTATCAGAGCTCAACTGATTGAAGGAGTTAACCATATGAGCATTACAACCAGTGAGAAACAGTTCCGAACCAGAAAGGCTCTTAGACGAATGAGTTATTGGACAAGAAGATTGAAGGGTTGCTGGATTTTCAGGCAATTTTCTATTGGGATTATTACGAATCAAGGAAAAATATCGATTCTCATTGAAATCTATGAATTCTACTTGCGGGATCTCGACATTATCAATCGACATAATGTCTGGATTGTAGACATTTGGTGAGAAATAAGAATCTACCTCATCAACTTTTGTATTCTCATTCTTAAGTCGTGAATAAATATCAGGTGGATATATTGATAAACCAGCTCTCTGTCTTCTTTTAATTCTAGTGTTCCAAAAGTTCTTTATCTCGTTATCAGTACGCCCTGGCAGCTAAACAAACAAAATAAGTCATTAACATCCAAGTCATACCAACAAGAATTCATGTCATAAACATGCAAACCAAAGTTTATTCACATGGTTCAAGGAATAACCAAGTTATTCACTGTTCTAACAACGAGTATTCATGTTGTCATGGCACAAATTTATGTTGTAATCGTAAACGAACTAATCATAACAATACAAATGACATTTTTAATGCGGTATAATCCAAATGTAAACAAACGAATGAAAGACTAATCTCATGAATCTATACTCTAACTAAATGATAAGTCATCACAACATGAATTCATATCATAAGCATAAGCATGTAAACCAAATTTGATTTACACGATTCAATGTATAACCAAGTTATTCATTGTTTTTTTTCTAAATCGAATCGAAAATGGTCAAGATAAGGCATAAAATGGGATAGAGAAGCTAACCTGGGTAGCCATTCGAGCCCATTTATTTCCCATCTTTGCATGGAGCTCAATAATTTGGCGTTCCTCAACAGGAGAGAACGCTCCTTTCTTTAGACCAGGTCGAAGGTGATTCGCCCACCTCAACCGGCAACTCTTTCCGCATCGAGTAAGACCAGACTGCTTCTGAACTGCATTCCAATTCCCTTCTCCATGCTTCCCAACACATTCAATTAAAATTGCATCTTCTGCAGATGTCCATGGACCTTTTTTCAAAGGACCATTATCTCCCAAATTGTCGCCATCATCAACAGATGATGAAGCAATTCTTTGATTTATCACCCTCCCTTCACCATTATCAATACTTATGTTCATTTCCTGATTTTCAAACAAATATCAATATTACACAAGCTAGACGATAACCTAAACATTAAATGTAATACCAGAGAATCAAAAGTCTAATTAGCATAAAGAAAATAATGACCTAAATTGAGGAGCACTTCAAATCTAGAGCTCAAAATTGACTGAATCAAAGAATCAGCGATCTCTAGGCCCCAGCAAGAATTAACTCTCGCCACTAACACATAAATTTACTGAAGCAGCTCTTGTTTCTGCATTAGTAGAAAATATGGAAAGACGAAGAATAAATCAGATTTGCAGCGTCGTAAAAATGAAAATCAGTAATTTATCTGGGTCTTGTGGAAATCGGAGGAAAAATAATCAAAATCCATAAAGCTGAAAACTTCATAGCGAGGAAGATCCAGTTTTAGCGAAAATACTTGGGAGAGCCAAAGAGTATGATGATGAACCCGATTTAGATGAATGATTAAACGTCAAGAGAAGAACGAAAATGGATGAGAGCTTTCAGGGATGAGGAGACGAGCCTTCAACTGCTCCGGCTTCTACAATCTCCATTATTTATGGCTTTCAACAAGTATTTTTGCTCGAATTAATAATTAATATATATTATATTAGAGTTCAATAAAAATTAATTATTATTAATAATATCTTAAGAAAACGATAAAATTATGATTAATAAATTATAGAAGTTTATTAATAATATATTTTATGATTAACCAAATAATTAATCATAAAATTAAGTGAGAAATAAATAATTATTATTATTCCATTAAATCTTTAAACATTTAAGAACACTTATGTTATTTATTAAGTGTTCTTAAAAATTGTAAAGTAGATTGGTGAACACACAAATTTATCCTATTGTTTTATAGTTTTACTAATGTTGATTCTAAAAGTTTTATGATTATAATAATTTTGATCTTAAAATATGAATATTATAAAATCGATCTCCATAGCTTCTAATTTTTAATAAAATTGATTCCCAAAATTTTTAATTTTAATAAATAATATTTTCAATCAAAATTATATTTCGAGAATCGATTTTAATACTTTGGGAATATGATTTGTAAAATGTTGCAAAATTGGAGGGCATAAACTTAAAAGTTTAAAATTAAACATATTATTATAAAGTATGAAAATAAAAAATATGAGAGGCGTTTTTTTAATTTGTGGTTGTTATTTTGAAAATTGGAAATGCCTGATGGCTTGATTGAAAAATCGGAGGTAAAGGGAAATGTAAGTAAGAAAATGGTGGTCATACCGGTTCTGCTGATAGGCTGCGGCGGCGTGGGCCGTCAGCTTCTTAGGCATATCATATCATGCCGCCGCCTTCATTCCGAGCAGGTTGGTCTATCGCGAATCGTGCATTTTTTATTTTGAAATTCTCTTTAAATCTTTTGATGGTACAGGGAGTGATGCTGAGAGTGATCGGAGTTTGTGACAGTAAACACATGGTCATTGTGCCTGATGCTTTAGCATCTGGATTCGACGATCAATTCTTGCTGCAACTTTGTGAATTAAAGTCAGGCGTCCCTGGTTCCTCGTTGCGAGAGCTTTCTGGTTTTGTTGATTCTTTTTTGTTAAAATGTCTCAATGATGGAACGCATGAAGTTAAATCAAGTAAAATGATTTGTTCTTGGAATCATAGGTGAATTCCAAGTGGTTTCAGGCCAAGATGTTGCTAAGGAAGTTTTTCAATTGGCTGCTACTCTTGGCAAATCGAGTGGTGAGATTTAGTGAGCTTCATGAGTAGTGTTCACAATTCATATAAATTATGCATTACCTTTCTGATCAATCAATTTCCATTCAGTAGTTTTTGTTGATTCGACAGGTTCACCGGCACTTGCCCTTGTCGACTGCACATCAAGCTCTGAAACTGTGATGTTACTGAATAAAGCATTAGATTCTAATTGCTGTGTGGTTCTGGCTAACAAAAAACCCTTAACTTGTGCATTGGTGGTACCTCTTTGCAAACCATTACATCTTTAGCATCTTTGTTTTTCCATGATTTCCTTGGCTTAATCTTGATTCACACCATTCAATCGTGTTCAGGAAGATTATATGAAGTTAGTTTCTCGGCCTCGATGGATTAGGCATGAGTCAACTGTAAGTCTGGCTTGATCTGATTGGCTTTTTTTGTTTATGACAAAAATTGATACTTCAGGAATGTATATGCTTCATCATGAAATCTTAAGTTGATATATTACTTGCATCCCTTTTATAGTCACTGTAATTCGACACGTAAGAACTTAAATCTAAATTATCTTTTGTACTTGAAAAACGTTTCCTGTTTTCTGAATATATCGAAAACGAGAGACCTCAAGGTTGGCTATATGAAGCTATAATTAATTTATGTGAGTACTTACCTTATTCTATGAAGTTTATAAATATGTTTAATGATACATGAAATAAACATCTAGAAATGTACCTTAAGATTACAAAATCTTAGCCTTCTTATTTGTTGATATTTTCAGGTTGGTGCAGGTCTTCCTGTAATATCTACCGTAAATCGGATTCTGTCATCAGGAGACACAATAGTTTGTATTATTGGAAGTTTGAGTGGTAAATTCTACATTCCATTACAAATAACACAATGAAGATGAGAAAGATTCCCATGTTTACGGCTATCAGGTACATTGAGCTATGTGATGAGTGAAGTAGAAAAGGGACAGCCATTTAGCCAAGTTGTCACTGCTGCGAAAAGCCTCGGATATACTGAGCCGGGTATATATTTGTTCCGTGTTCATACTTTCTTAAACTCCATCACTCATTAAGCCATGTTCCTTATCAGATCCACGAGATGATCTAAGTGGAATGGATGTCGCAAGAAAGGTACAGCCACATTCCATTTATTGTAAACTTTTCTCATTCCTTTATTCTGAAAGTGTAGGCTTTGATCCTTGCTCGGATACTTGGACATCGTATCGGTCTCGAAAACATCAAGGTTAGCTAGCACTCACATTTATACTCAAGTTCTTTAACATGGCTAATAGTTACTTGTCATGAAGATTGAAAGCTTGTATCCCAATGAAATGGGATCTGATGCGATGACACTCGAAGATTTTTTATTGCACGGTCTTCCGAAGCTCAATACTGGGATTCAGAACAGGATCAAAATAGCTTCCTCAAATGGAAACGTTCTTCGCTACACATGTTTGATCGATGCATTTCGGTATGTATTCATTCCTTAGATTCTGTGGCATAACAAAACTCATGGTGCATTGTTTTGCTTCAGGTGTGAGGTTGGCATTAAAGAAGTTCCAGGAGATTCCCCTCTGGGAAGATTAAAGGGAAGTGATAACGCAGTAAGTTGTTATTAATAACAACAAATTGTTATTAATCTTTATTTGGCTATGTTTATTTGATTGGTTTGCAGCTAGAGATCTACAGCCGGTGCTACAGTAAACAGCCACTGGTTATTCAAGGAGCAGGGGCTGGAAATGACACCACGGCTGCCGGAGTTGTTGCGGATATCCTCGACATGCAAGATCTCTTTCGATCCACAGTTTAGGCGACTCTTTTGTTGAGGAACATTACTGCTTCAAAGAATGCAAATTTGTCCTAGTAAGTTACAAATGCTTACAGATCCACAGTTCATTTCATTTTATCAAAACACAGGAATTCCATTCGAGCTATCAAAATGAGCACACTACAAAAAGAAAAAAATATGGTTATTAAGAATTATAAATGATTTTAAAAAATCCTTAATCACTATCCTTGATTGTATTATTACATTCAACTAAACAATATTATCATTTCATAATAGAACACTAATGAAAAAATGGGCAAGTTCACTACTGAAATTAATCTTCACGGAAATTTCATGAGTTTTGTCAATGTCTAGACATATTAAAGAGAAGATGCAGGAGGGGAAATAAGTAGCCAAGGGTTTAACAATAAAGTGATTCAACAAATCTGAGCAGCAGCCAAATAAAACTCTTGTACAAGTTACACGAACGAGTTGGATTGGATGTATACCTGAAATCTGCATCCTCACTCTGCTTCTTTGTGTATGCTTCTCTTATGCGGCCACTTCTACAAACTTCGGTAATCAATAACTGTAACTTCGTCATCCGGTGCATCCAAGTCTGTGTAACTACAAATTGGGACAAGATTTCATGCTTCCACTCTGTCTACTTTTTTGTAAATGCACCAGACAAATATAACTAATTTCAATTTCAGAGAGTAGTACCTTCGCAAGCGGCGAGGATCCTGTCTGAGAGCCGAGGACATGCCAATAATGGGGGAGGGTCCTGGACCTGATCTTCCATTTCTGCCTCCTTCGAAAGGGGAAGGTCCACCTTGTTCTCTCAGCATTTGCATTGCTACTTCAGGAGGGGCAGGGACAAAGGGGCCTAGTGGACTGAAATATCAAATGTATGACGACCGGCCATAAAATCAAGTCGATTTTAAAATGTTAAACGAAAAGAAGTGAAACGATTCGTAAATACCCAGCACCAGGAACAGGCATAAGCACCGGAGGAGGCATATCTAGAGAGAATGCAGCTACAGGCATTCCCTGTCTACCAAACGAGTCATATAAGGAGACCTCATCTGGATTATTCCCAGAACCTTCACCATTGGCAAAATCACCAGCAGAGGTGTTGTTGGACCTATCAAACCGTTCATTCACATTTATACGGTTATCATATTCTCGGCGATTTCCCCTTTCATCATTGATTCTCCCTTCTAAGCCAGGCCTGCGTCTTTGAAACCTATCATCCTTCTGGGAAGTACATAAATATGCTATCAATATGTAAAATACACAAAATAAAGACAATGATGTTATACGAGCAATACCAAAAAAGAAGGTTGCATTATAGGTTTCCCTCCAGGTGCATTGTCATCACTGCAAATGAAATAATGTTAAATAGGATTAAAAAATAGGCCTCAAAGGCAATGAAAAACATCCCTTACCTCATGTAGTTCTGGAAATACAACTCTTCACGCACTTTAGATGTCGATTCCATAACAAGTTCAGGATGTTTCAACTTTAAGTGTTTTTGAACAAATTCAGAAGCATGAAAGAGCTTCGTACATCCTTTGGCTCCACATCCATATTTCCAGCCATACTTTTCGTCCCTAATTTTACGGACATATGGATCCAATGATTCAGCAGTTGCAGCATCGATCTTTTCTTTTGCTGTCATCACTTCCAGGGGGTCCAAACGATTTAGCCTCTCACGCCAATATAAATCTAATTTCTTCTCCTTTCCATCCCCATCACCATTTGTGTCAGCAGTCTTTCCATCTGCTCTAACATGCCGTAGACCTTTGGCTTCACTTGGTTCAGCCAAACCATAATAATCAATTCCATGAATACGCCAGAGATAAGTCAGCAAAGTTTCCAAAAGCTCAACACCTTCAAGACCTTTAATTGCATTTAAACCCTGTACAATTATGACTGGACCACTTAAATTTCCATGACCCTTATCTCTGCTTAACCTATTACTGTCACCTTGAAGCAAAATGTTATCCTCAATTCCTTTTTCTAAGTCAAGCTTCCTCACAAGAGACAGTGCCTGATCAATATCTATCTGAATTCTTCTAAACTCAGAAAAAACTGGGTGAGCCTTGGGGGCCGAGAGATGGTCAGGCTCTTTGGCTCCGCCCCGGCCAGGTCGCCTTCGTTTGCCACCAAAACCAGCTTCATCATCAGAAATAGGCTCAGTTAGCTGTTCTGCTTTACTTGATGATGGGGTATACCCTGGACCTCTATTCAATTGAAGAAACTTTGCCAATTAATAAGAACAAAAATAATAGAAATGCAAAAAATGTATCAAAATATCCAAAGAGGTGTAGCTCTTACATATCCAATGTTCCATTTTGCAAATCAACTTGAAAGTCTTTTGACAACTTCTTTGAAAGTTCATTCCTCCTGCAGATATCTTGGACAATAAGTAATTGGACGACAAATGATATGCAGAAGCATGAAGTAATGGAATAAAGTGTACTACAAAACTCCCCGGGCAATCAGAAATATAACCATACCGTTCTATAACAGCTAGCAAGTTTGTGGGATGATACTTGTCCTTCAGCCTGGAAAGAGGACATTTCCCATGAGATAGGAAAGCACGAACTCAGAGAGCGAAAAAAGACAATGAATGATCAAATTACCATTCTTCATCCTTGTGAGCACTAAAATAACTTCTTTTCTGAGTCGATATGTACTCACTCATGTACTCCTGATATCTGCTCAGACAATTAAATAAACAGCAAAGAAAAACAAAAAAGAAATATGAAACTGGGGATTGATGAAATTAAGATGCTGATAGTGTAAAATACTTGAGGTACCTTTTTTCGGCTTCAGAAGGTACAATATCATCTTCCAACTCTTGAATGAACTGCTTATATGACATCATTCCTTCCCTGTAAAATAAGCAAACTCTATCAGCAACGTAGCTTATTAGGATTTTCCATCTGAATAGCATTAAATAAAATATAATCAAAATCTAGCCCATGGGAGAACAGCATATGGCTATTTGGAAAAACTGCCCAAAATAGGTTATTCAACAAAATATAATTCACAATATGGCTATTTAGCAAAATTTCCCTACGGAACTCTTAGAAAAGGGAATAAAAGGAACATCTTGCATTAGGCAAAGGCACAATAAAAATCAAATTCGATCACCAACAACATGAACATCGCCAGATGTACTAAAAAACTGGTAAACAGAACAATAACTACCTTTGGGCTCCACCGGAATTAAAGGAATCAGTAAATCCAGCACGACCAGAATCCCAATCTGCAAAAATATATTAATTTTAAAAATAAGAGGAAAAGTGTATAAAATATCAGTGGTTTAAAGTCAAGATTTCTAAAAATTAGCATGTTAGCATGCAGGTAAATTATAAGAAGTTCAAAGCCATTCGACAGTTGTACAAAGAACCAATTCTAAATGATAATACAAAAATTATAAACTAGGTTGAGGAATATTACCAGATGCACCACTTGGATATCCACGACCCAACCGACCATGAAGTCTGTCATCAGGATAGCCAATTCTGCTACCCATATCACGATCATAACCCACAGGATAATCATATGGAAGTCTGAACCAAAAATCAATGCTTGTGATTTTTTTAGTGAAAAAAAGAATATAGCATAAGTGTCAAACGTAATTGCACAAAATAAGTTGACTACAAAACTAATCTCAGGCTCAGCAAGACTATGACATCCCTGAGCACACAGATATCTCCCGCACTGCAACATAAAATTGAACCATATTCGGACCTCACCTTCGGTCCCCAGGGCCATATCCTCCTCTAGGACTCCCTCTCCTTCCATCATACACATCGTCCCTTCTACGTTTATAAAGAGGGAATGGTGGAGATCTTCTACCCGGAGAATGTGGACGCCGGTCCCGATAAGGCGGTGGTGGTGGACTCGGACTCAGCCTACTCCGCTTATGATAATCCTTATCTCGAATCGGCGGCGGAGGAGACGATCGATTGCGTTCGTATTGGTCTCTCCGTGGTGGCCGGTCCAATCCTCGGCCATCCCGTCGCTCCCGAGACTCACGTATCGCTCTGCGTAAAGTCTGAGCCGGAGGGGGTGGCGAAGATGGAATATCGGGGCCAGCATCAGGAGGGGTAGTCTCCGACTGCTTCTGTTCAATATCGGTAATAGCTTCGCTCCCTCCGTCGCGGTTTACGTCGGAGTTTTCTTCAGTGTGGTCCAAATCTTCTGCCATCTAAATACTGAGACTTCGCTCCGAAACCCTAATTGTCTTTTCGATTACGAGCCACGAGCGAGCAGCGGTTTCGACATTTGGAAGGCGAAAACCTAATAAAATTGGGGAAAAACCTTTATGCCGTGTGTCAAATTAGAAAATTCAATTTTGTCTAATTATATTATCATTTCATTAAAATTAATACCTCTTGACAATTGTCATATACAAAATTAAATATAAATGAATATATCTATAAAATAAATAGATAATTTAAAAAATATTTTATTTTATGATTTTACTTATATGTTATATGTTCACATCTTCAACTAATTACATTTCTTACAATGTTTAAAAATTTGCGGTTGTTTATGATGGATGAACCCATTATTTCAATATATCACATCTATATAGTATATATATGTACCAAAATAATAAAATAAAATAATAAAAGAAATTAACACAATCTCCCGATATATAATGTTTTTGTTTAAATAACATAATAATAAGAAAGGCCAACATTGAAGTTGAATATGATTGTGGACTGTGTGACTTGCATTGTAGTTGGGCCTTAATATATTGGGCCACTAGCCCAGTACGCTATTTTATATTTCGAATCTAGTGGGCTAATCGATGAGTAAATATGTCTACCCCAAAAAGGTAATATATAACTTTATAATTAAAAATAATGTATATATTTAATGCGGGTACGACTGTCACTAAAAAGAGTGATGAGTCATAGTGTAAGTCACGTGCAATGTCAATTTTAAATATTTGGAGGTGGGTTGAGGTGCAGCGACCTGATTGGTTGAAAGTGGCTAGATCTGATCTACGAGTAAATGATATACGTGTCACCTCCTTGTTCTACGACCTGTTAGATATGTCGGATCCTGTCACTGTCCTGATTCTGTTACACGTGTTAGTTTCTGGGTCTTGGAATTACACTACTGCACATGGTTTGATTTAGTATCCATTGAATTACACTACTGCACATTTTTTAAAGAAAAAAAATTATATTACATTGAATTAAATGACAATATACAGTCTTTTATATCACATTTAATACACTGAGACTAATTTTAACATATCATATTTAATATAGGCTTTATTTAAACTTAAATTTATGTACTTGGACGATAAATTCACATGGTTATTTCACATATTTACACATAAGTTTATATGTTTTTGAATTTAATTACATGTAGTTAGGCCAATGCTTCCATTAGATTTAATTAATCTTAGATTTACATATTTAAGACATTGTATTTGAATTCGTGTAATTAAACAACAAAATCACGTGATTATGACACACAATAGTGTAAATATCGACTAGTTGTACGCAAACATAAAAATCTTATTAGTTATGAGACAGCATGATCAAGATGCAAACTTTACAACTATCTTGGACAATGGGATTGCTAATTGCTTAGCTTAGTACCAGATGGGCATGTCGTTTTCGACTGCATATCCCTGGAAGCTGTCGGAGATGATACTAGAAGGCATCAGCTGGAAGTTATCTGCAGGAATGGTGTTGAAAGGTCGAGAAATAGATTTGCATTCAAAAATGGCATCATCCAGAATCAATGGTTGGCTTTCCATGTATTCTTCTGGTCTGCAGTTGAAGCTGTCGTTATTTGGACTGATGTGGGGTCTTTGAACATCTTTATCGTAGAGAGACATGAGATTGTTAATGATCCCCTGTCCATTTTCTGCAACTCCGAGGACCGACAGATCGAAATCAAATGAATATGGAGGTCGATTCATTGCCAAAGATTGTGGGATAACAACTGGTTTTGCTTCAGTGGATTCGAAATGTAATGCGCCATACTCACAGGATTGACGGAAGGGGCAAGAGAGTTGATGGTTGTTCCTCGAAGTTTTATCTGAAAAACCGAGGCTAATATCGCTGCGTGGACACCGAAGATACTCGCAAATGTAGATCTTGTTCTCGACAATGTCCTCGTTTCTGAGATTTCTTTTCCTGGAGAAATCTAAGTTAGTGATTATTCCCTTCTTGCTATCACTCCCAAGATTCAGTAAACTTAAAGGAGATGGCTTTTGTTCCAGCACGTCGAAGTTCGTTTCCTCGTAAGCACAATCGACACTGCTCGTAAATGCACCACTAACACAAGATGGGGATAAAGGAGGAGGAAAGTGATCAGGGTAGAGTTCTCTAGCCATGGCTTCTTCATAATTGATAATATTCAGCCAAGTCGCGCTTTCTTTTGCCGTCATTTTGTCTTGTAAACATTTAGACTGTCGAACAAGCTTCCGAATCTTCGAAATATCGGGCGATATGTGATTGATTACCGCAGTCAAAACTCCGACTTTCCATGCCTTTTTAAGATCATGAGGCTTCTTATAAGGAGGAGGACCTTGATATCTCTGTAATCCCAATTCAGACCACCAATCTTCATTCCCAGTAGGCCACCATGGAGGCGGAACACCTTTCTCTAACGGAAATCTTCGTTGAGGCGGATCACAATGCTGCATTAAAGCCGATAAAAGCGAACCGAGAGTTGTATCTTGAAGCTCTTGCAAAGTATGTGCTGTAGGTCCAGTAACATTAGAGACAATATTCCTCCCTTGAACCGTATTATCCGATTGGTACTTCGATATCGCAGCTGGACCATTTCGATCGAACTTCACCTTGTCTTTCCACCACTCTCTTAGATTATCAGATGCACCACTCACAGGCTTCCCTTTCTCCGGAATAATTCCGTAAACAAAGCCTTGTGCTTTACATACTTCCATCATTTTTAACATGTACTTTAAGATACCATCTTGTGCTCTCGACATCTTCTTCCTCCTCGCCTGCTCTTGCGACTGCCGTTGTTTTGCATTGACAAAACCTTGTTTCCCTTTATTCATTTCTTTCAATCTTTTCAGCCTCATTTTGTCCCTCCACACTCTCCTCTCAAGCTCTTCCACATCAATATCTTCGTCTGTGTAGTCATCGTCTGGCTCTGCATATTTAAGGACGCAGATATCCGTATCCTTCACCGGAGCAGAAGCACAAAAATCAAAAACTCCACAATACCCCATTTATCAAACAACAAGGCCACAAGAATGGATCTAATTAAATCTCACTGTCGATATCCGGATTTCATCCACACCTGGGGAGAAATAAAAGGTAACAAAAACAAACGAGTAAGATCATAAATGAGTTTATCTGATCACAAGCAATCACGTTAAGACAGATGAACAAAAAAGGCAGTAAATAGTGAAAAGGATATAAAAAACTCAGTATATGTAACTGCAAAAGAGCTTCACAAGAATCAGATCCAAATGATAACATATAGAGGTTTATTCTCTAGGAGAAATATGAGGCATCTGTGACCTCGTCTAGTATTTAAACTTGAGAGATCATTCCAAATTATCAAAAACAAGAAACATAATCAGGAAACAAATATATTTTCAATTTGCGCTTCTTTTAAAGAAAGATAATGCGATAAAACTCCTGAAATCAAGAAGAAAACAGAGAAGGAAACAATATTTCCAAAAAAAGATGCAATTTTTAAAACAAAAAACAGGAGATACTCATAACCTGAAGCTAACATCTCGTATCTCAACAAAACCCATTAAAAATCACATCACTTTGGAACAGAATAAGAACAAAAACGAAAAAAACTGCCCCAAGTTGAGCAAATAAAGTATCCAGAAGAGAAAAAGAGAAGGCATAGTTTAACAAATCCTATCCTAGTTGAAATTTCACCTCAAAAGCCTTATTCTAGACTCCCCTGTCCAGAAAATATAAACTTTTGATCGTCAGAACAGAGCAGAGCAGAGTCTGAACTCAAATGGAAAGGGAGAGACCCGACTACGAGGACGAGAAGGTTATCGCCCACTAGTTATGGGCCGAAAGGGTTTGTACTGTTTCTAAATTAAGATATCCATACAAAAATACTAAAAAATATATTTCATTTTAATTTGTAGTATTATTTCTATACCAAGTGTATATTGTATAGTTTTATCTATATTAAAGTTCGGATCTTGAAAATTATAAAATAATATCATAAGGAAGGCTTATAAATTTGGTCCATATAATTTCATGTTTTAGATAAATCATTCTCCATTATTTATAAGTTTTAGCAAAATCAATCATGAATTTTAATCATCTGTAAAATTTTCAATCTTCAACTAAATTCAAATTTTGGAATCGATTTTACCGCTTTAGGGATTTGATTGTAAATTTAGAGTACCAAGTTTCAATTATTTGCTAGATTTCAAATTTAATTATATATCAACAAGTTTTGATTATGGTGATGGCTATTTCATATATTTAGTCATTATTTGTTGAAACTTATGATAAATTTATGAGTTGAGTTTCATTTATCCATAAATATATAATTTGTATACTTTTTTGTTTATTGTATAAAAAATATAGTAATCATGTGTTCTTGCTACTTCATGGTTAATCACTATATTTTAGTTAATCTTTTCAAAATCATTATTTTCTATATAAACCAAACCAAGCAGACATATTTCGATGATTTGATCAGATTTCAATATTTAACCATTTAATGTTAAAAAAGAATTATGAAGCTCCTTAAAAATGGGCTTGTTGCTTTACAAAGTTTTATAATCTTATTTAAACATACACAAATTACACAGAGATCAGTTAAACATACTCAAAAATGGAAGAGGATTTCATCATTCTACCAAACAAACTGATACCCGTATTCGTCGGTTTGCTGTTATGTATAACCAATCGACCACTATCTTCTGAAAGATTCATTACCGGAGTAGACGAATATTACGAGAATTTACTAAACCCAAGCAAGAGAGCCTCGGTCACCGGAGACTTGAGTTCGTCCTCTAGTTGGTGTAGGTGGTCTGTTAGCATTGAGCTCCTGAGATGTGCATCAATCAGCAAAAGGGACTCTTCAAAGTACTTGTTTCTGCAACAAGTTTTGAATGGATTTGAATAAATACGAAGGATGAGAAGATACCTGCATCCATGGATCATCGACATTGCGTTCGTGATCTGGAGATAGAATTGCGGGTGGCAAAGGATGAATAAGTTTTGGTACAACGACTAAATCTCTACCCAAAACAAGGATAGCGCCGGCGTTGTTTGCGGTACCTGGATTTAGTATTGGGGATGAAGCATCGGAGTTTGGATGATTGCAAGATATTAAGTTCAAACAGTGCATACCGCAGTAATTTGTGGCTGAAAATAGTGTGATCAAATGTCCCTGAGCAAACCTTTCAAATCCATCCATTACACATTCGTGTGCTCGAACTATTAACTGAAGGTCATTGTTGTTGCAAAACTCCTTAACACGGTCCGGCTGTCATACAAAATTCAGTGAATTGGCAACAGAATCACTCAAGCAAAGTAAGAGCACAGAGATGATGAAATCACTGACTACCCTAGGACTAAAAATACCAATTTTGATTGCCAAAATACAGGATTCATATGTCACAAAATTTAACACCATGAGGTTCCTTTCTGATGGCAAAATGCCTTTTAGGCATCTCAGTCAATAAGAAACCATATCTCCTATGAATTTAAAATCTTAAGCATCTTATTCCCGAGCACTTCAACTCATCATAACCTCTCTAATATCACAGTACAGCAAAAACTTTAAACTCATGATCTAATTGTAATAACTTGAGAAACCAGTGAAATGCAAAGGCAAATACAACCAAAAAGCCAATAAAATAGTAAATCGAAGAAAGAAACACCCACACCAAAGGTAACCAGACCAGGCCCTCTTGCATTTGGCCGAAGACCTTCCACACTGTCGTTCTCAGTTGGATCAGACCTAGATCCAAGAAAAATGCTAATATGTGGTTTTACTAGGTAATATGTGGAGAATAGTAGCAGTAGCTAACCACAATAAGTCCATCAGAATAATGGATCCTGCTTCCATTGCAATTGGACGTTGAATACTTTCAATCTGCTCTACATGATTTATCGATCTACCAATACCACCATGCATGCAAATTATCTTTTTCTCGATCAAAGCAGCAAGAGGAAGCCAATTAAATAACCGGTTTATCCGATGCCACACCCATATCCCATCCCTCTCACCCTGATCAGGAAACGAACCGATTTCTGATTTTAGATCATCATAGCATATAAGTATGCAAATAAAATTATGGTAGTTTACCATACGCTCAATGCACTCGATTCGAAAGCCAAAAAGTGCATTGATCTCAGCAGCTTCATGATTGCCTCGAATTAAGTGCACTTGATGAGGGTGCTCAACCTGCAGCATCGGGCATTTTGTAAATGCATTTCATGATAGTGCACCAACTTAAAAGGATCTCGTGAAGAGATGGCTGCCACAGGATCAATACCTTCAGTGCTAAGAGAAGAGTTATGGTTTCCAAGCTGTGTTGACCACGATCAACGTAATCTCCCAAGAATAGATAATCAATGTACCTGAGTCAGTTACCGAAACAGGATATTTAATCACAATCACTTCAGCTTAAGATCTACAATTCATTTATTGTGTATGAAATATAAAGTAATTAAGGGCAAACATGCATTTATGGTTCATCCTTACTGACAGGCAACCACAAAATATCTACATAAACACAAATTCATTGATGCTCTATGTTCCCACAAATCAAATTTAAATAGACAATCATAGACGCTGAATATTTTATGCAATAAGAAGAGCTTGAAAACATACGCAATGTCCCCTGCAGTAGAAGGTGACCCATACTCATCAAAGAGTCGCATAAGGTCACCAAACTGTCCATGTAAATCACCAAATAGCTTTATAGGAGCTTTCAGCTGTAGAACTGTAGGTTCACTAACAAATATTCTCTCAGCATTCTCACAAAGATCTGCAATCTCATTGCAATCCAAAAAAAATTGCCTTTGAACCGGAGGCTTCCATCCACGAGGCTTTAAAAGGTGTGCTAACACCTGGACAACAGAGTGCCTGTTAGTATTAACATGTTAACAAACCTGATACACATTACACACCAAATCGATGACATGTGAGTGAAAAATACACATCAAATAATTTATAGGGTTACCAGAAGCTGGAATACACAGTGGTAAATGAATTTAGGAGTTATCACAACTGTTTCCCAAATCTGAACTGAAATTGCACTTCAGAACAAGTACCTTCTTTGGAACACTGGTGATGGACATTTGTCGGTCGAAAAGTTTCCTAGCTGCGATTGCACTTTCTGGAGTTCCGTAACTGACTCGCCTACCTTCGTTTTCAAACTGATCAATTGAAAGCTGTCTAACCATGCCCCCTAAAGCACCTCCAGCCTCAGCATTGACAAGAACCTGAAAATATAGTCACGAGGTAAAAATTTGATTTCAAATGCAAGTCATGTTGTCTTGATACTGACAGCTCGATGATGAAGCCTGACTCCAGCTGGGGCAGAATTATTTGAGAGAGAAGAATCAGGCTTGCTCGATGTTGACTGTGCACTAGGGGTGGCTTCAGCCCCACAATCTCTATCAGGCAGTTCAACTTCACCATTAGTACGACGAGCTTTAGCAGCTGCCAATGTTGCACAAATAGCCTCAGCTTCAGCAGCAGCTGCCTCAACTAGGTATTCAACACCCTCGCTTGACCTTCTGAGCATTATAGGTAAATTTACTCTTGAGACAACTAAAAGGTTTGATATGTATTTCAGTTGAGATCATCTACCGGGAAACTTGAATCATTGCATTCTCTGTGCAGATATCTGTATATACATCACCATTTACAGGGGGGGCAACAGGATGTCCAACCACCACTGCATTATTATGGAGAGCATCATTTACATAAAAACCATTCCTTTCATCTGTAAATCCATATCTATTTTGATCTCTCCCTTGCTGCACAGTAGGCAAGGCTGCGGCTGCTGCTGCATGAGAAGCTGCAATGGTAGTCTCAACAGCAGCCAAGTCTTCAGCAACAAGCAAGTCATCCAGCAACACGCCTGTAAAGAATTTTTAATGTAAAAGCGATAAATACCCTCATCTAAAATATTATTCAAAACAGCTAACCATATAATATAAGGAGCATGCCTAACAAAACTAATAAAATATCATGCGACACAGGTCCAAGAGGTGGTAAAAGAAATGTAAAGGAACCAAGACGTCAACTTTTAGCACAGTAATGACCTTAAATAAGGAATTGAGACATTACACAAATCATGATTATACAAGTGCAATAATGACCTTAAGCTACATTACACAAATCTAGCTTTAGTGTAATGGTGAGTGTATCTTTCAAAGAAAGTTTCTGAAGCTAATTTCCAAATATACACCATTTACAGCCGTGAACCCAAACATCGCCTATGCAGAAGAGTTGTGGCACCAAGGAAAAACTAAATCTATCATGGAATTTTAAATCTAGGTCTCCTGTTCCGAAAACTCGTCAAACCTCACATATATACAAAGCTAATGACCCAAGATAAACTGGTCAGCAGAATAATGTCTCACCGCCACGAAGGCCACCATATATGAAAACTAAGTCACCAACTGCAGCAGCAGCATGTCTGCAGCGCCGTGCTAATTCAACTGCAGCATCCCCCCCAGCCACATCAGCACTATACCTTCCAATCCTTGGAACTGTAACAACAGACTCTGTGTCACACCAAACCCCAGCTGAAGTGTCCAAAACTGTTCAATAAGAAGAACAATAACATTAAAATTTGTATACTGCATCGCTGCTTCACTACATACAAAGCTATTGGTGCATGAAAACTTTCACACGAACTGATACTAAGTTACCAGCAACACTGGAGCAGTCCTCTACCATGCGCCCACCACCAAGAGCCCCACCTGACACATGTAGTCGTGCATTAACGAAAACCTGTTCCATATGAAAGCTAGATTTTATTGAACCAAAAAAGCAGATAATCAACTAAGTAAAATGGGTTTCGATGAAGAAAAATTGGAATAAAAACTTTACAGCAGCATGCTGATATCTTGGAGAAGGCGAGACACCTGGAGCAATTGCCCACTCCCAACGGCCATCCCTATGTTTAGCAAGTCCATATGCACCAGCCAATGGCTGCAATAACAAAGAATAAACATAAGATTAATGAATCAATTAATTCAGAATCAGGATATGAAAAAAATAACGATTAGAACAACATGGTCCACACCGAATTAAACCACCTAGTTATCTACAGATTTTGTGCATCTTCTACTATTGAACAAAAGAAACGCTGAAAAGCGAAAGAAAATCCTGCAATGGAAACTATCATAGAACACACAAACTAGAAGGAAAGCAAACAATGTTTGCAACACCTTATACACTGATATTTGAAACCCCGTTAATAGAGAAAAAAATAGAGTCCAACTAACCACACTATTTGCATCCCTTCCACCACAGACCAGTAGCAGACCATCAGATCGTGCACTTGCATTAGCATACCTTGAAAATTGAGAGGGGAAAGAATGAAAGCCAATTACAAGTTTTAACCACATCGGAGTTGTAAATATTATTATAGAAGTGCTATTTCAGCAGCTTCAAGAATCCCAAATCCATCACAAGAATAAAAAATTCAAACCACTAGAAGATGTGTGCTCGCATGGTTTAGGAAAACGACATTTTTTGTTGAACATGGAAATTCATTTAGAACCTACTGGATACCGAAAGATTTCAATCCAAGCCTTCCTAGGTTTCTACCTCAAAACTAATCTCTTGCATCCAGCCGGATCATTAACACTCACACACTCTCCTTGACTCAACCTTTTATTTTTCCACATTTAATGTAAATTTTGTAGAAATAATGTATGGTCCGGATCTTACATGCAAGGAGGTGGCCCCTCACCATCTGGTTCGATTTTACGCCACTCATATGGCTTTGCAGCAGTGTCAAGAGCCCATACATCAGCCAACGGTCGTTTTCCTGAAAAGTAAAGATTACATTATTCCATAAAAAAAACATATCATAACAAGGCCAAAAATTGGAGAATGCAAACCATCATTTCCACCAATAGCCATGAGATATCGCTGTCCAATCAATGCCATAACATGACCATAGCGTGAGCCTGGTCCCAGATCTTGGACAACAACTCTTAGCAAAGTACGTTTATGAGTAAATATGGAAAAATAAACAAAATAAACAAACAGATTTTTCAATATTTTTTCGTCACTAGTTATGTCAATATCATGTTTTCATAAAGATAAACCTGTGCCATCTAGGCCGTTGTTGTGTGAGATCCAAAACATGAAGATCTTCCGCAGATAAACCTGCTGGTCCAATTCCACCCTGTTTGGTATCAATATCAGTTTCTTTATCCACGATGCCAAAAATTTCTCAAGTATTCTCCAATGCATGAATCTCATGCTTTTTGTTATAAACAAGTGGGCGAATTGAGTTGGAAACCAGAAAAAACCTTTCATGGTTAAAACCATATATGCAAACGGACAATGGGAGGAAAAATGTTAGTTTATTGTTACACTCAAATCCATGAATCTGCAAACCTGAATAACAACCATGGTGCCAACAGCAGTTGCCACATGGGCTGCTCTTGGTGTAGGCGGTTCTCCAATTGGAGTGATTCTGTTTTAATACACACGCGCATCATCAGGAAAAGTTCAAACATAATTCCAATATAACAAGAAAATGATATCATGATAAATAATATATATTACCGCGACCACTTATTTGTCAAAACATCATAAGAGTGCACATCAGCAGTCGCCCCAGCTAACCCTGCAATGAAACATTTTTAAATGTACATAAAAGCATTGCAATTAGCAATTATGATATATAATAGACAATAAATATTTACTTTTCAGAACTAAGACAAAAGGAGCATCTGAAGGTTCTTAATCACAATAAAGTATAGCTTAAGCTCAGGCATGACACAAAACACTATGGTTTAAAAAATGTTATCAATACAACAATCCTAATAGTGAAAACACTAACTCACCTTTTGTGAACTATCACATTGTTATGAACTAGCTTTTACGCCATCAACGTTCTAAGGTTTAAATTTTATAAATTTCTAGACACTTAAACATGGAAATCTGCAACACGAAAATTAATATAAAACAAGACCTCAAGACACAATAATGAAATGGAAACATATCAATCTAAGAAAACAACAAAAGCTGTTAAATTGGCATCTAAGATTTCCATTTCCCTAAGTAAATGGATAAATTCAATCAAACAAATTCTCTGAATTCCTGATTTACAAATTCAGTCACCATGAACAGTGATAAAAGTAATCTGCATTAAAATAAAGTGATTCCATTTCTATTCTACCGCATCTTATTAAATTCACCTTGGCAAAACCTGAATTTGATTCTGATTCATTTCCAAACAAAATCTCTTGAATAAACCACACATATAAGCACATCACATTCCAAAAGAATCAACATATTATGATATCACAAATTGTAATCCTTCTATATGACCTTTTTTCAGCAAATATTGACTTAAGAACCTTAACAAAAATTAAGTATCCCTACTATTCCAAGAAAAAGAAAAAAAATAGCATCAAAGTTCAGAAAGGGTGAATTAGGCATACTAATTCCTGCACTTCCAGCTGACGTTGGAGTTCCAGGCCCCGATGAATTCCCTTCAAGGGCAGTTGCTCCACCGAACAGAATTAATCTGGGGCCAATATACCCAGGACTACCTTCCTCGCCCACCGCAGGCACAGCCGTCAGCGTGTGGCCGCATCGTGGACCAGGACCATCTTCCTTCTTTTCAATAATTGTTTTTACCACACTATACGCAGGTGCACAACGCGGCCCTGGTTGAACAGCCCCGAAACCACCAGAACTAGAACTATTATTGGTAAGATTACTTTCCTGAGTCGTCAATGGTTCCAATTCGTTTGGGTGATTTTCAGCTTGAATACCCATGATTAGACGCGAAGAAGGAGCGTAATCGGGATCCTTAGTCATAGATAAATCCACGTCCATTTGAACCCTAATTAATCCACAAAACTTCACACAAAGATAGAGCCTCTGATCATAATTCTGCAAGCAGCGCCCTAACTCCAGAAAACAAGTAGAGCAAAAATCCCTCTCCGCCGAGAAAGTTCCTATTTGTCTGTGCCAACAATCTCTCTAACCCGGTCAATGCTTACATGAAAATCTAACAACTATTCACCGGTTTGAATCTAGAATTGCTGTATATCCATCCTTCGCAAGCGCCAATTTCCGACCACAACAACGGCTGCGTGTAAACGGATCCCGCCTCTTTCCCGTTCCATGTCATTTGTAGAATGCGCGTATGCAAATAATTATCACGTTCTTTTTCTTTTTCTTTTTCTTTATTTATAACATATTTTCAAAAATTATTTTTTAAAAAAATAAGAGGTAATTAAATTGATTTTATATAAATGAGATGAGATTAAACTAATTTTTTTACATATTTATATACTTATAAAATCAAATTAAATTTATGTATTTTACTACAAAAGGTCAACTTTTTTTAATTTAGTGGGCGGAATCTTGTTACCAGATAAACTTGTATGCATGGAGAATTGCTCCATTCATGAGAATGAAGCTTTAAAATTTCTCTGGCTTTCTTCTTCAAGTAACCTGCGCAATCTGCCTGCAAAACCATGCACAGCTTCGCCACCGCGTTGGCACTTAGCATCTCCAAAACCACCCCACGGCTGACGGAGCATCGAGCGATCAGTTCAATTACGCACATAATCCTGTCATCCACGGCGGCGGAGATTCTCAGCATCCTCTTCGCCATAACCGCTAGCCCCGCAGCGTGCGCTAGAAGCTGCTGCCGCCCTTCAGCGCAGGAACAGAGATTTGCTAGCAAGCAGAATATCAATTCGCTGGTTCTCTTCTCCGGTGAGCCGAGTTCTAGTTCGACGGCGGTGAATACGGTGCCGGCGGTTATTATTTTGGTTTTGTTTTGAATTGATGAACTGGTTTCGATCAGGATTTGGAGGATTGATTTCGCTGTTCGATCTGATGGGTGGGTTTTTAAGAAACACACCATATTTATGAAGAAATCGAGATCAAGATTGTTCTTGAGAGATGCATCTGCAACTTCAATGGCGTTTTTTAGGATTTCAAGAAGATGGGTTTTCGCTATTTCCGTCATTTTTGTGTTCAAAATCCAAATCATTGATTCTAAGAACTCGAGATCGACGTTGACTTTAACCTTCTCCTCGTTAGACGACCAAACAAGTCGGAGAATTCTCAAAGATTCATCCAAACCCAGAAGTTTTCTCTTCCTGAACCCCAACACTATAAACCCAATCACCGCCTCCCTAACGCCGAATTCCGCCATGAGCCGCCGGTTATTCTCACTTCCTTCGGCGATCGCCGCCATATTCTTCAACAGATTAAGCACATCATCATCATCCTTCTTACTCAAATCACGAACAAGTTTCACAACAACCCCTCCGTCGATTAAAGGCTTCGGCGTCTTAATCGCACTCTCATCGTTGGAGACGGACCAAGACTTTATCATACGGCGGAGGACATGGTTGGGAGTGAGGAAGGATCCCGGCGGCAGAATCTCCTTCGTGACGGGGCAGACGGCGGAGGTGGACAGCCACTTATCAATACTTTGCCGCTCGTATGTGATTCCGGTGATGGTGGTGACGGGATCATTCATGATCTGAAGCGATATAGGGCAGAGAAAATACTGCGGAACTTCTTCCATCTCAGACTCCATGGATGAACTCCTGAAGAATATATATATATATATATTTATTTATTTATTTAAAAAAGTAAAAGAATACGGCGTTAGCGATTAGACCCATACTTTTGCTTTGGAAATGATCCTAAGAAATAGCTTGACCCGTCAACGATATTTTCCTTTTAAAATAAGTTTAAAATTCATAGAAATAATTTATGTCCTTTAAATAAGTATATTCAAAATATGTGTTGATTTAATAATATAAATATTTATATTAATTATATCGATCATGGTATATACACTATCATCACCTTGCTCGAATTGTTTAAAAATTTAATTATTTTTAAAACATTTTATAATTTCAATAAAATGTTTTACATGCTTATAATTTAATTGAATTATACTAAAAGATACGGGAGTACTACTTAAAAAATATTAAGTTTCAATAATATGAAAATTAAAAATTAATTATAATAAATTGCAACAAATAATGGTATTGATAATTTTGTAATTATAGGGATAAAAAAGAATTTAGGACAAACCTCAAAAGTGACGTGGACGAATCGGATTCTCTAGGATTCGCGATTCTTTTCTAATTCTCGAATCGGATTAAATGAAAATGCAAAATTCAAATAATAAATAAGAAATATAAATTGTCATATTAGAAATTTTATAAGTTATATAATATTTATCAACTTGTAATTATTTTATTGATTTTAAATTTTAACAAACTTTTAGTTTGATGATAAATTATTTATTATATCTTATATTTATAATTTGATCATGATTAAAATATATTTTATCAATAATTATGATTATTTTAACTTATAAAAAACTATAAATTATATAACTAAAATAATTATTATAATATTTACGATTCTTTATCTTGATTCTTTAAAAAATTACGTATTACAAATCGCAAATCGTGTTGTATTACGAATTTGTATCACATATCGTGGTAACATAGATAAAAAGTCTTTGATCTAATGTGATTAGGAGTTAGGACAAAAGATGCTTATTAAATTCAAACAAATAAAGTGTCTTTAAGATGGAAAAGTCCAAGTCAACAATCATTACAAGACTAATAACTAAAGCAAAGCTAGTGGCCGACTCGGACTGTAGAAATATATCCTCTGTTGAATATGAGAATTACACACTACACGTTTTTAAAATTTAATTAATTTTATGTAATTTAAATTTATTGTTTAGCATATAACTGTCAGTTAGGATTATTTTAACCGTTTTGAATTGTTTTTTATTTGTTTAATAATCGAAATTTTCGTTGAAAATACATGATATATAATTCGAATCCCTAACTAAAATATCGCCTCGGTATTAATGCTATCATTAGACTATAAATTTGTTTAATATAGTTTTTAAAAATTGTGTTGTAGTGAAGTATGGTGAGATATAATGATCGTAGTTTTTTTAAATATGTTTGATAAAATTATGATATATTTTTTGTAAAAGACTAATATACCCTTTTATTATTGATAATGTAAAAAAGAGGTTTTTATTTAATTGTAAAACCAATGGTAAAATTGCGATATAAATATAGCTGATTTTAGTAGCGACCATAAAATCATGATTTTTTAACGATGATGTCATCGCAATTATCCTTTTGTTTTATATACCTTAAAAAAATCACAATATGACTATCTCACTTCACCACATCGTTATTATTATCGTTCCCTATGTTAAGTATTTGTTAATTTAAGAAATATAAATATATTTTTTGTTGCAATTTTACTATCATTATATAATATTTCAAATGAAACTCATATATAGAATTTTTTAAAATTTTACACAAATCATTTAAAGAAATATTTTTTTCTAGAATCTATGAATTTTTTAGAGTCAAAATAACATTATTTCGAAAGTTAGATGATCGTATTTAAATTTAATGGAACCGTTAAATGATCATTTCTAAACAATTTGGATAATTATTATTGTATGTTATTTATTTCAAATGTCATATTTAAAATTTTATAATTAAAAGAAAACTAATGACAATAGAGTATAGACCTAGTCAATCCTCATCAAATTTATAATTACTTTTTATTTTTATATTACAGCACAAAAGCGTTTATGTACGGCTCTACAAAAACGCTAATTTGAAAATACCCAATTCCATAAAAGCCCAACCCAAGCCAACTCAGGGACATTATGCACAACCAACGTACCAACTAAATAATATTAATAAAATAAATCAGTTTTTAAAAAATGGATCGCTTGGTCCAATAATAAATACGCATGTTGCTTTAACTTCATGAATATATTAATTCAATATGAATTAATGGTCTCAAATTCATTGAACTAATTAAATTTATAGGGTGCACGGAGACACATTAATTAAATCTTCTAGGTTTGCAATTTTATTATAAAATAATAGAATAAAATTGATTGGCCAATAGTATATGTTGAATATTTCAATTACTCCGTATTATTTAATATTTTAAAACTTAAATAATGTAATAATAATTGAGAGATATTAAATAAAATTATGAAGGGGGTAGGTTTGTATAGATCCCGTGTATTTGGGGCACCCCCACAGGTCAATTGTGCCAAGCTTTGCTTAGGCTAAGCCTCACGTAATAGGCACCATAACCATGTGCATAAAAAAGTCAATACTCATAATATAATGAGGAAAATAATGTCTTTACTTTCCAAAGTTTCAGTGATTTTTGTACTTTGTTTCAAAAAATTTAATTTGACATTCGTAGTTTCTATACTGTTGTTGTTAAAAAGACTTAGGTATCAACAATCAACCGATTTGTGATAAAATAAACTCGGTTTTGATTTGTTTAGATTGGGGGAACGATTAAGAAACGAAAAATAAGCAATAAACTCAACGATTTATAGTGGAAAAACTATTGGAGAATGGAAAAAATCACATGACTAAGAGTTAGAAATGCTCTTAGTCGATATATTAATCAAACAGTTCACAATACAAACGAGGATGACTTATGAAAATTACTAAGGTAATAAGAAAGCGCGAGGAATAAAATCTGCAGAGTAACAGCTTGTTTCGCGAATCCAAAAGGTCCTCTCGAGCTTGCCTTCAAGCTCTGTATTTATAGAGAAGAAACGTGCGTGGAAAACGCTCCGTAACCGCCTTTGACAAAGTCGTTTTCCTTTGACAGAAAACGTAGATGAGCTCAAATACAGACAACGTGAGCAAGTCCAAAGTGTGGACAACGTGTGCATGTCCGAAGTAAGTTGTAAGCGTTTGGAGCGTTGTCCAAGTTTAAATGGGCCTTTGGGCCTCATTAGTTACGCAATCCTTTGGGCTAGTTATCTCAGATGGACCAAACTTAGGATCTTAGATTGCATAGATTCGTTTCTTGTCATATAGATTGACCCGGTATGCTTGGGCTCATATCAATTCGTGGTACCGGTCCCCGAAGCCCTCATCATATACTTTTATTGTTTTGACAAAAACAATCTTAAATGTTTCCAAATTTTGGTATATTCAGTTCCCATATTGCAAAACGAACCAATTTTACCACACATTAACATTTGAGGACTATGATTGCAAAAAATTACGAAGTATGATTACTGATTTCGCCAAAAGACTAGTTTCAAATTAAAAAACCTTCAAGTACAAGACTTCCCTAAAATTTAATAATATTGAAAATCAAATTTATCAAATCATATAAAAGTTTGTATTCTTAAATTCAATCCACTCTAATATAATTATATATATTTTTAAAAAATAATATAAAAATATATTAATGCATAATAATTATAATTAACTGATTAATTGAATGAAGGAATTCTTTTTATTTTTAAGATTTGACGGTACATTTGAAAATAGATACATCTATTTGTTTTAAATTTAAATTTTTTAAACAAATTGACACAAATCCGACAAAATTGTCAAAATCACAAATTTGGTATTAAATAAATTTTATATTCAAATTCTACAAAACCCAAAATTTAAAACAATGGCCCTACCTATTAACGTAACCGCGGCTATATGTTACGTATTAACTAACCAATTATTATATTATTTATGAGAACTATTAAATTAGAGTACATTGAATTTGGTTTCGCTTACCAGCTAAATATCTTCATTACAGGCACGTCATGGCAACATCAATTTTAATTTATTTCTAACCTAACACTTGTACAATTTAATATAATTTTCTAAAATACATTAAATAAAAAACACTTGTATTTAAATAAATCAAATTACATGATGAAGAGTTTTTGTGTAATAAAAAATCAAAATTCGATTTTGATTTTTTAAATTCATATTTCATAATCATATCAAATAACATGTATATCGAATAATATAACATCAAAGAATAAATATCTAATACTTACGCCCTCTTGGTATCTATTAATCGTGAATAAATATGTTTATATTCGTGATTAATATTTAGTTTTAAATTAAATAAATTAAACGAAAGCAAGATAAACTAAAATAACAAGTCAGAGGTAAAGCAATTTAGGTTACATAAATTGAGTTGTGTGGTAGTTAGTAATATAGAGGAGGATTAAGTTAAATAAATGATCTAGTTACTTACTAATCTCACCCTAATCTGTATTATTGACCTATACCCTGGCCATCTTATTAAATCATGGAATATTAATTTCAAGAAAAACTATAACTTTGTTAATTAATTCACATTTGATGTTTTTGGAAAAATAAATATATCATATATGTGATATATTAAATAATAAGTATCTACCGATATATTTGATAGATATTTTAGTTAGGAAATAATGAGTTTATTTATTTAAAACTCAATATCTAACATATATATTCGGTATATATTTTATTTATGTAATCATTGATTTTTCTATATATAAGATTTATGTATGTTTGTTATTATTAATTATTTAAATCGATAAAAAATTGAAAGTTGATTTTCCATTTCCCAAAAATTTGATTAATTTAATCAATAAATAAAAAACACATAAATGAGATATTCTCATTCCCAATTTTTTTCTTTTTCCGTAAATTCTTCAGATTTGTAATTAATTAAATTTTTGCATTGATTTAATTTCATTAATTTAAATAAATAATTTGTACGCTTTTAAGTTTTAACACTCAATTCTGCTTTTTATTAAACATCAAGTGACTCGTTTCCTATTTATAATAAATTTTAAATATTGTTTCTGATAATTGAAATAATTGTGAAAAAAATTCATTTAGTGTTTTAAATTTGAATCTAAATATTTAAAAATAAATAGTAAGTAGTAATAATGAAATATTAAATTATTGGTAAGTTGGTAAACTATAGTAGTAGATGCAATTAAAATAATGACGTGTCGGGTTGCCAGCGTGTCATCTTTTTTTTCACTTCAGATCTAGAAAATATGTGAGTTAGTCAAAAAGAGAAAAGGTGGGGATAAAGACAACAGAATTGAGGATTCCAAGTTTGTCGTATGGTTACGACAGCAATATTCGGGGAAAATAAATTCACTTAACGTTTGAAAATTGACTTGACGACGATTGATTCCTGGGTTGGGTGATTACTGTTTCCAGTTAAAAATTGTGAGAAATTGTAATTAAATTTTAGAGCAAATGCCAAGTAGGAGGAATTTTTGTGTCGGTGGCAACAAATGCAGAAGCTTCTTGGGGAAAGAACAAAAAAGTTGGAAAAGAGTAATAGGAGAAGCAAGAGACGGGTGTGAGAGAGATTGCACTTTATGTCAAACCTAGAACTGTAGTAGTAGTGAGGGCATTACATCGATTTTTCTCTTCGTTTATGATATGGGTTGCCATTTCTGTTCTTTTTTATCTTCTGGGTTGTCGAGGAAGTTTAAGAAAGAAGGAGGATTTTGTTATGAGAGTTAATGTCCATGGGATTTGATGATTGTAAATCGATGTACATTGTTTGTGGGTTGTTGTATTTGTGCTTTTTTGTATGCGTTGATGGGTTTACAGACGCGAATGATTTCAAGATTCTTAATGAATTCAGAGATAATTTGGAAAACCCAGAGCTTTTGAAATGGTCTGGAAAAGGAGATGGTGATCCTTGTGGGCCTCCTTCTTGGCCATATATATTCTGTTCTAATGGAAGAGTTACTCAGATTCAAGTTCAGGGTCTTGGATTAAAAGGGCCATTACCCCAGAACTTGAACCAGTTGAATAAGCTCGTAAATGTCGGTTTACAAAGGAATAATTTCAATGGAAAGTTGCCTAGTTTCAATGGTCTTTCAAATCTTCAGTTTGCTTTCTTGGATTATAATGATTTTGATACAATTCCTAGTGATTTCTTTGTTGGATTGAGTAATATTCTTGTTCTTGCTCTTGATGGTAATCCATTTAATCAAACATCTGGATGGAGTATTCCTTATGATCTTGCTCAATCTTCATTATTGGTCAATTTCTCTTGTTCTAGCTGTAATATTATTGGTTCTGTGCCTGATTTTTTTGGGAAGCTCCCATCTCTTTCGACTTTTTCTCTGTCGTATAACAGGTTATTCGGTCCAATTCCATCGTCTTTTCGCAACTCGATGTTGCGCACGTTATGGTTAAACAATCAAGAAGGAGATGGAATGAGTGGTTCAATTGATATACTCTCAACTATGACAGAGCTAACACAGATTTGGATCCATGGAAACAGTTTTTTTGGTGAAATTCCGGAGGATATTAGTCGGTTAAGTTACTTACGAGAACTAAACGTTAACAAGAATCGTCTCGTTGGTTTCATCCCACAGAGCTTAGCTGATATGAATCTTCAAGTTTTGGATCTAAGCAACAATATGTTTATGGGACAAATACCTAAGTTCAAGGCTACAAATGTTTCCTTTTCGTCGAATTCCTTCTGTCAATCCGATCCCGGTGAGCATTGTGCTTCACAAGTTGAAGTCCTTTTAGATTTTCTTCAAGATTTGAACTATCCCGAGAGGCTTGCTTCGCAATGGAGCGGGAACAATCCTTGTGAAGGGCATTGGCTTGGGATCATATGTAACACTGAGAATGAAGTTTCAGTTATAAATTTGCAAAGGCTTTCTCTGAATGGAACTTTAAGTGCTTCGCTCGTAAACTTATCCTCACTCGTTGAAGTTCATCTCGAAGGCAACAATCTTAGTGGTCGTATTCCGGAGGAGCTTACGCAGATTTCGTCTTTGAGGGTGTTGAAGTTATCAAACAATGATTTTGAGCCTCCAGTTCCAAGATTCAGAGATAATGTTTTAGTAGCAGTTGATGGTAATCCAAGACTCGAAGATAGAGGATCGGAGAAATCACCGACCCGAGCACTCGGGCCTTCTCCAAATTCCACAAACTCAGTGAGGAATAGATTTAGCCCCAGTCAGAACCATTCGGTTGAAAACATGAGCCCTGCAAATTCACAAACTGTTGCAAATGAGCAGGCGAAACAGCCGAGTTTCCGTGTTTTAGTTATAGTTTCTTCTGTTGCTGGTTCATCTATTCTTGCAATTATCTCCATTTCTTACTGCATTCAGAATGGAAAACAGAAGAAGCATTCCCTTGCTCTTGTCGAAAATCCGAAAGACGATGACTCGAAAACATTGAAAATTGCAGTAGCTGAGAGTTTGAGGTCTAGAAGCTTGGAGAAGAATCATAAGTTTGAGACAGGAAGTTCATCGATTTCTCTTCAGCTCCTACGTAGTGTTACGAAAAACTTTGCAAAAGAAAACGAACTCGGTCGAGGTGGATTCGGAATAGTTTACAAGGGCCAGATCGAAGATGGAACAAATGTAGCAGTCAAAAGAATGGTAGTTGGAGCCATAAGCAACAAGGCATTAGACGAGTTTCAATCGGAAATCGCTGTTCTTTCGAGAGTTCGTCATAGAAACCTCGTATCCTTATTCGGATACTCTATCGAAGGAAATGAGAGGCTTCTGGTTTACGAATATATGCCTCAAGGTGCCCTTAGTCATCATCTCTTTCGATGGAAAAATCTTGGTTTATCTCCATTGTCGTGGTCTAAAAGGCTTCACATTGCACTTGATGTTGCTAGAGGAGTTGAATATCTTCATAATTTAGCTCATCAGAGCTTCATACACAGAGATCTCAAGTCCGCAAATATACTTCTCGATAATGATTTTCGAGCCAAAGTTTCCGATTTTGGACTCGTTAAGTTAGCACCAGATTCCGATAGATCCGTTGTAACTCGTCTTGCCGGAACATTCGGATACCTCGCACCGGAATATGCTGGTAACTAAAACTACAAAATCTGCTACCGTTATATTCGTTGACATTCGATTAAAAATATACTCTTATTTACAGTTACAGGTAAAATAACCACAAAAGTTGATGTCTTTAGCTTCGGGGTGATACTTATCGAGCTACTAACCGGCTTAATCGCATTAGACGAGCAACGATCAGAGGAAATACGGTACTTAGTCGAGTGGTTTTGGCAGGTAAAATCAAACCGTGCTGCATTCGCTGCATCAATCGATCCCTCTCTCGATACAGATGAACAAAAAGATGAAACAATATTTGCAATAGCCGAACTTGCCGGTTATTGTACAGCAAGGGATCCGAATCATCGCCCTGAGATGGGGCATGCTGTGAACATTCTAGGACGTTTAGTCGAAAAATGGAAGCCAGTCGAGGAGACGAATGAGGATTCATGGCTCGATATGAGCTTGCCACTGTCACAAATGTTAAAGGGATGGCAAGAAGAAAAGGAAACACAAGATTTGAGTTACTCTTCTGAGGATACTAAAGGAAGCATTCCTTCGAAACCATCGGGATTCGCTGATTCATTCACTTCAAGTGATGCGCGTTGATGAGTAAATATGATTCTCGTTTCGTTCCCGAATAAAATGTTGGTTGTTTTCGATGCGATGTTTATGAAGGATTAGGAAAACGAGACGATGAAGATCGAACGAGGTAGTTTGATGTTGTAGATACACAACATAGCTGAGTTTATCAAAGCTTTTCACTGTTTGCTTGTTTACATTTATTTACATGTTATGTTAGTGAACAATTAATGAAACAAATGCCTTTGTTATAAATAAATATGTTTATTACAAAATACATGATTTTTGTCTATTTATTTGTAAGTTGTTAGATATTCGATTTAACCATAGTTTTGAATCGTGATTTAATCGATAGATTCTCGTAATCTCGTAAAAAAAAGAAGAAATTTAATGAACTGGTTTAATGATTTTTCAAATCTAGAAGAGAAATCTAATGGAAATTCGAAAAATGAGTCAAAGAAACTTTAAAGACAATACCTTAAATTCCACTACAATTTTAGAAATACATAACTTGCAAACTACGAACACACTATATAATAACCCAATCGAATCAAATCAAACCATCGGAAAAAAAACATGGGGCTCAAAAGCATCATCAAGGCAACCACCGGGTGCGATTGTAGGACGAAGAGTGCTCTTGTCATTCAACCCGAACCTAAACCAAAACGTCGAATTCAGTCCGTGGATGTTTTTCATATCAAAGGGATGAACTCTAAAATCTACAATAGTGTCGCAATTGTGAAAGATTCCGATGATACGTATCGAGATTTCAAGCAATCAATGGTTGAGATGATTGTCGAGAAGGGAATCTATGACGATGATGAACTACAACATCTTCTTCGATGCTTCTTGGAGTTGAATAAGTTGCATCACCATAAAGTGATCGTTCAAGCATTCATGGATATCTGTGTTTTTAAATCGATGGTTCATTCGAAATTAGGTGAGTAACTCGGAATTAATCACGTCCCGATTGGCTTTGAGTTAGTTAAATTTGAGGGGAGGATAAATCTTTGCAATGTTGAGCTTTTGAATGGCAAATTATTTATCATATTGTACTTCAATTATGTGATTACCAATTTTCCCTTTTATGGTTTATTAATGTCCTAAAGTGTTTAAAATATATTATATAATTAATTATGATTTAGAATACATTTATGAATATAATTATATATAGGAAAGGGTCAAGAAAGAAGAAACCAATAAAAAGTATTAAAGGCGTCATTTGATAGCCTGTACGAATACGACGCGTTGCGTGTCGATCTTATTCACGATTTACCCTATCGACGGAAAACCGTCGCCCGGAGGAGCAGTTGTCGGCAGATCAAGATGAATGACGTCGATGTATCTAAGCAGATCCAGCAGATGGTTCGATTCATCCGGCAGGAGGCCGAAGAGAAAGCCAATGAGATCTCCGTATCTGCCGAAGAGGTGCATCTTCGTTTTTTTTCTTCTTGATCTGGCATTAGGTGAAAGGATTATTCGTATTGCGATTGTGGTTCTAATTCTTCTTAATCATGTATGCGGTGCTTTTAGGAGTTCAATATTGAGAAGTTACAGCTAGTCGAAGCTGAAAAGAAGAAGATCCGACAAGAATATGAGCGCAAAGAGAAACAAGTTGAAGTCCGAAGGAAAATGTAAACTTGGTCTTGTTTTTGCTTTTCGTGTTCAAATTAAATGCGAAATTGAATAGCTTTGTTGGAATTATGATGGTGGCCGACTTTGATTAATGTCCCTGTGTTTGATCAGCAATGTATCTGCTAATACCTCCCATTGAAGCTGAGAACTTGATTTTTCCCCGTGCTTTTGGGACTTTCATTTCGTTATTTGCTTTGTCGCTGCTTATGCAAGTGACTGAATATTGAAGTTTTAGCTTTATACTTCATTAACTTTTCATATGATTTTAACATTTCACGGTTACATTTCTTGTTCAAATTTGTAGAGATAATGCTTTTGTATGATTTTTCATGCAGTGAGTATTCAATGCAACTGAATGCTTCTCGGATTAAGGTTCTTCAAGCTCAGGATGATTTAGTGAATTCAATGAAGGAAGCGGCATCTAAGGAGCTTTTGCATGTTGGCCATCATCATCATTTTCATCATAATTATGAGCATCTTTTGAAGGATCTTATCGTGCAGGTTTGCTAAATATGCACTGTAATATTTCCATGAAACTAGATTATTGATTCATCTGTAATCTTTAGAGTTTCGGAAAAAGGATACTGTTTCCCGAAAATTTGAATGATCATGTATGATGCAAAATTTGATGGTGCAGTGCAAAATATTGTTTTTATGTTTACATCATTTAGACCTCGATTTGTAACCCGAACCTCAAGTTATATTAGTTTGTTACTGGAATTTTTATATTGTACTACTTTTGATATTATGTTGGGCATACCATCACATGATCTAGTTGTATATTGTTATAAGGAAATAGTTTTGGGTAATTAAATTAAGCCTTACCTGTCGTTGTTATTCGTTGATCTACCCTATTCACCTATATTTACCTGGATTTCAGGGCTTGCTGAGGCTGAAAGAGCCCTCTGTATTGTTGCGCTGCCGTGAACATGACGTGTCTATGGTAAATTCAGTCTTGGATTCAGCAAAGGATGAGTATGCTTTAAAAGCAAATGTCCATCATCCAGATATCATAATTGATCATGTACGCCTTCCTCCTGCCCCGTCTCACAACCATGCTCATGAACTTTTCTGGTAAACACTAAATTAATATTTTCATCCTTTTGCTTATGGAAGCTTTTGCTGCTATACGAATATTATTTATCTGTTTCCCTTTCTTCAATATCCTATTTGCTTCGTTAGGCTTACTTTATTTTGAAAATCAGGCTCTCTTAAATATTATCGTTGTTCTGTCATATGTTTTCAGCTCTGGAGGTGTAGTTTTGGCTTCTAGAGATGGGAAAATTGTATTTGAGAACACTCTTGATGCTAGACTCGATGTTGTGTTCCGTAAAAAATTGCCACAGGTACTCGTAATTCCTGGAAACTTGCTTCCATTCTCATTCCTGTGTTCATAAATGGTGCATGATTTCAATTTTCACCTTGCTAGTTTCATCAGTAAACTTACTCATTTGTTGTAAACTTATCACATACATTGATCATCAACTAGCAATGCTATCTCCCAACTCGGTTTGTTTTTCATCTGCAGATACGCAAGAACCTCTTCAGCACGGTTGCTGCGTGATGTATCAAGATGATCTTCTTGTTCAAGAGTGCATTCGTATTTTTGTGTTTTTCATTATGGACTGACTGAATCGCTTGTTGTGTCTGTATGCTAAATATTTGTTATATTGTGATAATAAACTATCTGTCATGGTTTTTTTGTTCTATATTTTTGAATTGTGAAATTGCATACTAAAAATATAAACAACCATTAGATCCAACCAAAACGACATATCGACAGAACGATTGATCGATTGGTATACTGTACAGATAAAACGACTAAACCCGAATTCTAAAACAAACATACACAGCACTTCACTTCATTTCATAACGAATTATGAGCCTTGACGATTGCTTCATATACCATGTCAATGAATTTATTCTCCTGTTCACATAAATTAAAACAATGCATAAAAATAAGCTGCAATTGTAAACCATAATTTACAATAAAAACTTCTCGGTTTTCTAAACTCCAAACTGAGTATCGTTTTTCGTAATAATGCAAGTGAAACAGACAAGCAAAAAAAGGTGTGTACCTGAAGAAGCGTCTGAAGGGCATCCCTGATTTTTTCTCTACTTATAACGGAACTAGGAACGGGAACCGGAGTAAGCGAAGGTGGTGGGGTAGGTGGTGGAAATGGCTGGAGTAATGGAATACCATATAAATTTCCATTATAATTCAAAGGTGGTGCTGTGGGAACTGACGAAATTATAGGTGGCATTATCATTGGAGAAGCTAAAGGAAGCGATGTAAAAAAGGATGACGGTTTCACCAAATCAGTAGCATTTCTTGTACTAGAACCCGGCTTGGGATTTTCAAGAATGGAAAATAAAGGGTTCGATGGAAGCATATTCGAGAAAACCTGAGTTTGCTCAGCTGGAACAATGTTTTGACACTGGTACGACAGTGCTGCGTTAGGAGCATTTCCGATGTTTGCACTATTCGGTAGCGAAATTGCAGATGCAGACTGTCCAGATATATTTCCCACATTTGCAGCAGACTGCATGAATTACCATCAAGTTAATCAATGCATATGCAAAAAGTATGGTTTAAGGGTAAACAAGTTATAGACTCCTCTAGTTTTATAATTTGATAAAGAATGTAACATTCAACTAAAGAAGAAATTGAGCACATACACTGAAAAAATTAACGAACGATCGGGAATCGGGAATATCTGCAAAACTAGTTGAAGAAGTAGATGATCGTTCCAAGGGACCATCAATCACTGCCATTGTTGGAACAGCTTCAAGTTCTTCAAATTCGCTGAAAATTATAACAGAAAAGGATTCAATCAAGCCCGAAATTTAAGGAAAAGTGTCACTTTAAAAGCATGACACAAATGAAACATAATACACATGCGGGATTACTACACTAATTTAAAATTGCATCACAAGGGGCTTGAATGGATTCTAACACTTGAAGTCTAGTAATTTTTCCTCTATTCTTGAGTGGCATGAACCATGCTTTATACAAACACGATAAAGAAATTAACCTTTTAATACTGAGAGTGAATGCATTATATTAAAAAAAGTAACGTTTTTGTAGGATCATGATAAAAGAAAATGGCTTGAAAACATACCTTCTGAAAGGAGAAAGTTTTGTTTTTGTGGGCACCTTTGCATATGCACCAAGTAACCTAGGAACAAATAAGGTACAGATCAAAAGGCGCATAAACAAAATGACTTGACTCAGAAGACAAAAACATTGAACATAAACAAAAACTAAATGTTACAGAGCTCTAATTCAATTCAACCGAGTGCCAAAACATCATGTAAATAGAGTTATTTTTTAGAAAAGTATTCACGAACCTGCTAAACAAATTTGCAACCTCTTCACACTCATGTGCATTGTAGAACCATATACCATTTACCTCTTGAGAAGCATTTCGATACAACAGATATGGCACCTGCACTTCAAACTCAAAATCTTCCAGAAGATTCTCCACCAGATTATCTGTTTACACCAACAATATATAGGTAAGCATTCAAGAAAACTTCAGCATTTATCCAACGTTTTTCAAAATCCATTTTACGATGAAGAAGTTCGAGTATATGAAAAAAACAAATATAAAGAAGTATCATTCAAAAACTAGCTAAAATTTTGAATACCTACTATATATTATATAAGTTCATATATATACCTACTCATATAGTGATTGGAAGAATAATCGAAGTTGCATACGGATTTTATAAAAAGTCCTTGTGGATAACTTATTGAATTAAACACTCATGTATTAGATGAATGAATTAGTTAATATACCCATATGAGAAAATTAGACTGAAGCTATTAAAACAAGAACATCAGCACAATTTATGTACTAACCTGTGCTCCTACGATTCATTACTATGAATTGAAATCTTGGCTGCGTATTCCTGCAACAGCAAATTAGATGAACAACTTCAAAAGGTAATGTTACACTTGGGGTCTTTTTCAAACATATAGCGTTTCAAAAATTAAAACTTTGGCACAATTGAAAAAAAACCTTTTAACGACAAAAAAGGATCCCTCAACATCCTTCCTACTCTGCAAACAAAAATTCGCAGGCAAAGTCAGATCCATATATACAAAGACATGTTGTACGGTACCGCAAATATTGATCATATTGTCTCACCCATTGGGGTTTATCGATATTAAATTCATAAAGAGTAACATGGGCAGCGGTAATAAGAATCTCCTCCACGAAAGGATCGATTCTCTGCAATACAGTCAAATTCAGCAACTTCGTGGACTTTTCATCCAAATTAGGTTTCAATTTCCCGTTCTGCTTCATCTTCTCAGGCGCTTCTCTTTCTAGAGTGTACTGGAGTAGCAACGAAACCTCTTGTACGAACAAACCTTGAATATAACACCACAAGAACTCATAAACAACGAAGAGAGAAGAAGAAAAGGATATCGGAAAGTATATTTCTTTATTTTTATAATTATTTTTATTAACAAAATCAAATAATTAAAACGTATTAATAAAGAATCAAAGGTAATAAAATTAATAATTCCACGTACTCGCAAAAATCAAATTATAATTAATTAGTTTATTAAATTCATTAAAAATATTAAGTTATCTTATACAAATATTTGTGATCAAATATTTATGCTACAATCTGTAAGATCCTTTAATATCCCTTCCCCACAAGTGACGGCGTCGTTAGGGCTTGCCGATGTTGTGCTGCAACCACCGTGCCCGTTAAATGGGCACGTCGTGGTGGTATGAGAATTTGCAACAAGGCAAAGATTCTCCCTCAATAATTCAAAATAATGAATTATTCCATAGCTAAATTAGTTGGATTTCAGAAATTCGTTGCATCTGATCGATTCGTCGTCCGCCGTTGTTCTTGGCGGATTAAATGATACCCTTTTGGATGCAACACTAATTATGCTGATTATTTCTCTGTTTTCCTTCAACTTGAAGATGAGAAATAAGTTCCAATATAGATTGTCGTGCAGTACAATACATAAAAGAAATAAATTATATTAAAAAAAATTTAGATCAAATAAATTATTTATTATTTAACTCATATTATAAACTAAGATTTTCTATTTCCATATTTGATATATTTCAACAGAAGCTCTTGATCCTATCGAAATTCAAAAAATACAAGCTCCCGTCTTTAAGGTAATACAATACAATCACCGTTACTTTCTCTTGTTGTATATTATTTTGTTAACACATTTGTTGCATTTGTCCCAATTAATTATTTTATAAAGTTGAGAAATTTCAGTATATGATGATTTATCTAATCTTTTAAGATGTTCTTTCACACTCCCTTAAATGTTAATATGTTTGTTAATGATTAATTTAATCAAATAATTATAATATGATTATATTTATTTGATATATTAATGTTTTTTCATAAATATCACGTTAATATAATTTTATCAAATATATTTATAAATTTATGATTTAAGAATAACTATTCAATATAATAATTACGATTATATTTATTATTTTTATATATAAATGTATATTAATATATTGTTAATTAGAATTAATCTTAAAAACAATTGAAAATTAAAGTATTAACGCCAAAATGCGTGAAATATTCAACTAAAATATAGAAGATTTCAGCTAGAAAATGGAGATAAAATTTAAGCACTGAAACTGAGGAAAATCTAGAAAAATAATCGAGTCACATCGAGTCCCCAGAAAAATAATCCAAATTGAGCGATCAATCAAGAAACCCAGTTTTACGCCAGATGGCATTGCGAACTTGCCGGAGATCCCGGCCTTTTAAGGTCCGCCCGGCGCCTTCCAGAACTGAAGACGGCAAAATTGGAGAATTCCGGGCAGCAACCACTTCGTGCGGTGGAAGTTGTATTTCATCCGTCTCGTTTACTTCCTCATCAGAAACAATTTCCTCCAAATACCTCATATTCCTTGCCAAAGCAGCAGACGACATCGGCACGTTCACCGGCGCCGATTGAGGATGAAACCGTATCCTCTCTGCTTGAACCGGCGGCCGCTTCGGTATCATCACCACAGACGCCGCGGCCGAAGCCATAGACAAAGCGGACGATCGGGATGCTGAGGTGGGGGCCCAATGGTTTAATACGGGTCGAAAATCGGATCCAGACCGAGTCGATGCATCCTCATTCAACGCAACCAAAATACCTGAATTTACACGACTATCGTGGTAACCGTTTACGCCCAGCCGGGAGAAATCGTGGGTTCCAGATGGTGAAGAGCTCTCAGAAGCCGTAGTAAATATATCGTGTTCCGATAACTCCAACGGTGGGGATTCCGGCGATGGAAGCTCATCATTCCATGCTCTCAGAAACCTTTCAGCCGGCCTAGTTTGTGGCCCTCGACGTGTCCAACCACCGCCGCCGCCACCGAGTTGTTCCATCAGGTTTCGCGTAGGAGATGAAATGCGCAGGGTTTTTCATTTGTACACAGATTACAATTACATTTATTCGGTAGTAATCTAGTGTAACGCAATAAGTTTAGTGCACTACACCACGCTCGCTTCAAAAGGTTGTACTGTACAAGAATAATATATTCCCAAAGTAGATATTAATAATATAATAAATAGATTTGTTTGTTCAGGAAGAAAACAAATCTAAATTGGATACGTTTGTGAAATAATTAGAAACTATTAATTATTTTATAATTAATTAATAAAAACCTTAATCATAACTGCATGACAATCAATGGAACTGTTTAGGGTTTAATTATGAGTATTTAATTATGCGATTCTATCATATTAGTATAGGATTAACTTATCATGCAAGTATTTATAAAACTATATATTGAAAGTCAATAAAAAAATACTCATTTTAAGAGTAAAGGGCTAATGAAAGTCATTGAAAAAATAATACGAAAACAAAAATAAAAGATGATATATTTTGTAAGTGGAAATCTTTTTTGTAAATAAAGTATAAAAAACCATCTCGATCGTAAATTGGAAGTCCACTATAAATATCAAGTTTGGAGATTTATAATAAATAACGAGATATATAGATCACAAAAAGAGTTTATCATCTTCAGCCAGACATAATCGTCAACTTTGGATCCCGAAAAGGGGTTTCTTAACGGCACAACATCATTAGGTCATCAAAACTCTTATTATTTCACAATTTAACATTATTTATATAGATTTCCAATGCAGCTCAATTACAAGTCTTACTATTCATATATGTAAATAGACATATATAGTAAACAATGGCTCATTGGTTTTTGAAATTGATCACAAGTGTACACCAAATAGTAATTTGGTCCAAATACTCTCAAAAGTCACAAGTTAAGCATGTCATCTAAATGTCTCGATTTACTTTCTTTCTAAACTAAAAAACAAATTTATATGTCATCAAATAATAAAATTTTGACCACGCTATGAAGTATCAATATTCTAAAGTTGGTTCAAACCATGATTTTTAAAACCGATCTAATCGGTGGATCGAAAATGCTTTCTACTGGTCGGATCGATTTGAACCGGTTTAATAGAAAAATAAATAATAATGTTACGAAACAAGAGAAATATATTTTAAAATATTTTTTATACAAAGAATTCTAAATAAATTCTTAAAAAATGTAATTAGGTAATATAAAAAAAATTTTGATATATATTTAAAAAAATTTTTAATATAAATTCTTAAAAACCGGTTTTTTAACTTGTTTTGAGTGAATTAAACCGGTTAAACCATATTTTTTGGCCCTAAGACCGGTTTTTAAAATAATAGGCCAATCGGTTTAAATCGGATCGGTATAATGAGCGATTTCCGATCGGATTGGCCGGTCCGACCGGTTTTTAAAAATCATAACTTCAAACAAATATATATTTTTAAAAATCTAATTAATTTATTTTTAAAAAAAATATTATATTAAATATACCTAAAATATATTTTTGTTTAAAAAAATTAATCTGATTGGATAAACTCACCCCATAGAACCCAAACAGTTAAAATGAGTTTCATGTTTGTTTGATTCAAATTTTTAAAATTGATAAGTTGGATATAATGAAATACAATTAACTTGAATTTCAAATTGAACACTCCTATTTATATAAAAAAAATATTAAGTATAATAATATTTAAATTATTATTATATATAATGATAAATTAATATTTTTTTATTATAAAAATTAAAAAAATGTTTTGAATAGGTGTATTATTCTAAATTATGTGGTTTAGTTAAATTTAATGAAAAATATATCCGTAATTCTTCATAGTTCTCAGCTCTCCACATGGCCATTCAGCTGGTGGCTGTAATGAGCCAGGACCTGCATGTCATCAGTGTCGATAAGATATGCCGATGACCACCAGATTTCCGCCGGAGAATTTTCCAAAAGGTCCTCCGCCTATTCATCCTACTTTCCACCGCTGAACGCTTGAGTTTCAATGGCCCATTCTCTGGATTGGTCTTTGTCTTCTGCGTTCGCCTCTAGATCAAGAAACTCTCTCGTGAACTCACAAAACTCGTACTTTGCTACGCCAGTTAAATTCCCTTTTCCATTTGTTATTTTCTACAGCCTGAATTCCCGAGCTGCGAGGGCGGATTCCTCGGCGTGTTCGCCTCCTCTATTAGAGGAGGAAGCTCCGGTGATCGAGCTAGGTCTAGAGATTGGGGATTTTGTGGATACGCCTGAGAGTTTACAGGTTGAATTGAATGGTTTAATTTGCCGTTTATTTGAGGATTCTACAACTGAAAGCCTTGGTTACGAGTGTTACGAAAGTTCTAAAGGTAGACCTGATTTTAAACCTCAGATTCGAACTCTGAAATATCTGATTAGGTACTTGATCCAGTCCAAGAACTGGATTTCATTATTCTCTTTGAGTAATGATCTTAAAAGCTTCCGGGTTTTGCCAGATCGATCTTCATGTAGTAAATTGATTAGTGCTTGTGTTAAAGCTAGAAAATTCAAACTTGTGTACAGTTTTCTAGATGCTTTTATAGAAACTGATAAGGAAATTGCAATGGTGGGCTTTGATTCTGCTTTAAGGGGATTCAATCAGCTTCATATGTATAGTAATACTGTAAATCTCTATCAGAAATTATCCTATTCTGGTTTGCAATTGAGCCTTGCTTGTTCTTGTCATTTAATGGAAGCTTACTTGAAAATGGGGGATTATGAAAGAGTTATTGCAGTTTTCCAGGAACTCAACACTACAAAACTGTTCATTTCTGAAGCATCTTCAAAAGTTTACTTGATTCTCTGTGAATCTTTAGTGAAAATGGGAAGAATCAATGAAGCTGTAGCTTCCTTTAGGGAAATGCTGAAGAAGGGTATTACAGAAAACCATGAGTTTTACTCGTGTTTAATCTGCGGTTTTATTCGTATTGGTGAACTAGAAAAGGCTGAAGAGCTAATGTTAGAAGGTGAGACAAAGAAAATGTTAAAGAATCCTGATATTTTCTTCAAGCTTGTTGTGAAATATGTTGAATATGGATTGGTTGATAAGGCTCTCGATGTTGTTTCAACTATGAAACGAGTCAATATCCGAGTCTCTGATTGCATTTTATCTGCTATAGTTAACGGTTTCCGTAGAAAAAACGGATCGAAAACCGCAGTTCAAGTCTACGAAAATCTAGTTTCTCAAGGGTATGAGCCGGGGCAAGTGACATATGCTTCCATTCTCAATATGTATGTTCATCAAGGAATGTATTCAAAGGGTGAATCGATACTGATTGAAATGGAAAAACGGGGGTATGATAAATGTGTAGTTGCATATTCTACAATGGTTGTAGGGTATGCGAAACAGGGAAGAACGAGCGATGCAATGAGGCTTGTAGCGAAGATGAAATCCCGAGGCTGTTATCCAAATATATGGACTTATAATTCTCTTTTAGAGATGAATGGAAGAACAATGAACTTAAAGCAATTAGAGAAAACATGGAAGGAGATGGCGAGAAGGAAAATAACTCCGAATCGAGTTAGTTACACGACTATGATCGGTGCTTATAATCGATGTAAAGATTATGAAACATGCGTTAAGTATTATGAGGAGTTTAAGTTGTCTGGGGAGAAGATTGATGCTGCTTTGGCAGGGATTCTTGTTGCGGTTTTTTCGAAAATGAATAGAGTCGATGATCTAATGGAGCTTTTACAAGACATGAAAATGGAGAAAACTGAACTTGATATAAGGTTTTATAGATCAGCTTTGAATGCTCTGAGAGATGCAGGGCTTGAGATTCAGGCAAAATGGCTTGAAGGAACGTTGAAGAAGTGTTGATTTGATTGTAAAAATTGTTTGTATGAGAAAATGAATCATTTTTAGAATGTCTAATTATACAATTATCTCATTTCTTTGTATTTTATTGTTAAATATCATTGATTAGATTAATATTTTATCAATAATCTATTTCGTTCACGTTCTCCATTAGTAATTTCGACAGATTCTATAATTTCAATATAGAATTAAAGTTTAATCAATTTATTCAATTCACAAGTAAAAATTTATAGTGAAACTTGAGGGAAAATATTGAATTTGTCTCATATTATTTAAAGAAGTATAATTCTTGAAGTTTATAAGACTGAAATATCATCATATAATTTATCAAGTCTTTTAAATGTATGATAATTTATCCTTAATCATGTTCGTTCACACTTTTTAATTGTATTTTCAATCATATTCTATAATTTCAATCGTATTATTAATCGTTATTTTGTCGCAAACAAATAACTATCAAATTTGTACACATTTGTATTTTTAGTCATAATTCATTTTCACAAATTACTTCATATGAGTTTCACTTTTTTCATTAATCCTTAAATCTTAACGATCAAATTTTACATTTAACTATCAAATTTGTACGCATTGGTATTTTTAATCGTTATTTTGTTCGCAGACATTTAACCATCAAATTTGTACACATTTGTATTTTTAGTCATAATTCATTTTCTCAAATTACTTCATATGAGTTTCACATTTAACTATCAAATTTGTATTTCAATCGTATTTTTAATCGTTATTTTCTCGCAAACATTTAACTATCAAATTATTTACATTTATATATCTTAATATATTAAATTTTTAGATTTCTATTTATTATGATTAATTCTATGTTTTAATATTAAATTTTTGTGAACACTTTCAACGATTAAAAATTATCAGTAGCTTAAGTTCTCATTTATAGGTTATTTCTGTTTTTAATAACTTAATTAACTTATAATGCAATATAATTAGAGTTATCTATGTAAATTGTAAGAGTTTCTTTAAAATTACAATATGGTAAAAAGGAAAACAGATGACCTGGACGCTTTATCGCCGGCTTCAAGACGCCGGCCGTTTCACCACACGGCGAATTTCTGATTCCGCAGCAGCGCCGACGAACGAGTCTTTATACTTGCTCGGTGTTGTCAAGGCTCTCCCTCTCTTTGATAGCGCAACAATTGGTGGTGCCGCCTCCTTTAGATCGTAATTCCAGAACTCTCCGGTCATTCGACGGTGATCCCTCGTCGTGCTGTTCTCTTTGCTGAGCCAGATTTTGTTGGCAATTACATCTTCTTTCCTTTTTTTCCTCATTCCTTCTTCGTAATCAAGGCGGGCGGTTGCGGCAGCATCAAGAAGCGCTTCCCATAGTCGCGAATTCTCTGAAATCTCTCCCTCATCAATCGAATTCGAAATCAAGACGCTTACGCTTTGGAAATTCGTCCCTTCACGTCCACTGACTACGCGATTCGTCACTTTCCCACTGTCGGCGGCGTTCTTTCTTTTCTTCGCTGCCCGCAAATCTTGTTGAGGCTGAGTCTTCATGTTGATATCCTCGAAATCCCTTATCATAGTCGACCCTCTGCAAACCACAGTTTCTCTATGAAATACCCAATTCGTCTGCGATGGAGCAGAGACGGGCCATTTGACCGATGACCTCGCAGCCGCGGCAGCCATTGAAGTGTGGCTGATTGTTGGAACACCCTTTAGCCCAATTGATAACGATCGATTCGCGGTGCAATGCGAAAACCTGGATCGATTCGAGTGGATTCTCATTATAGTGAAGTTTCAGAAAAAAATCGGATCGAATTCGGTCAAATCGGAGGGATTTTGCTTCTTCTTCCTGGGAGAGTAAATTCGTCCAAAGGCAAGGCAAGGCAATTCTTTTTAATTTTCTGTTTTTAATATATAATTTTGTTGTTGTTCAATAATTAAAAAACTTAAAAATGTATAAAATAATATACTAATTTACATCTTAATAATACTATCTCAATAAATAGTAAAAACTAATAAAAATAATATAATCTCATATATTAAATTAAACTATATTTTTAAAATTATAGTATATGTTTTAAATATTTGTTAGATAATACAATACTGAATGTTATACCGTGCTTATAATATAAATAAATAATTAAATAAACTATGAAGTTGATTGGTTCAAAAAATTATTTCTTTATTAGTTTTTCAGCATTTATTATATGTTTTTAGTTTAATTCATAAAAATTATGATTGACACAAATGAACGCGAGCACGGCGAAAACAATATTAATATTTTATTATTTTCTTTAAACGGTAAAATTGGGTGCCCAAATACAACAATGTGGTCGGGTTGGGGCCTGACCCATTTATCAATATAAACAAATAAATAATAATTATTATAATATTTCATAAATATAATATAATTTGGTATAGTCTAATTTGAAGCTTAGTAGTAATGAGTCATAATTTATGATCCTGATAATTAAATGCTTTTAAAAAGTAAATATTAAATACTAAATTAGCTAAAAAATAAATTTCAAGCAACTTTTTATTTATTTATTTAGATTGATTGAATATAATAATGTTTTTGTAAATGGAGGATGATTGGGCCCTAATTTGAGACTTTCATCAGTTTATTCACCATGCGGCGCCCAATTGACACGTGCCCAACACGTGTTGCATCCAGGTAACTTGATCTGATTAGCGGCTAGCCTATAGAAGTTCCCGCGGCCGATTACAATAGAATACTAAAAGATGGCGCCAAAAAGACGGCGGGGGAGGGTGACGAAGACGGTGGTTACTGTAAATAAAGTGGTCGAGGAAACCGTAGAGGTGGTGGTTACTCCGGTGGGGGATGATGAGAAGGAAGAAAGTAAGAAAACTGAGGTGATTTCTTCTACCAATAAAAAACATGAAAAAATGAAGATCTTAACAGACAAGGTGCGCTCCATCAAGAAAACGATCCCGATTCAATTTACCGGCCAACCGGAGAAACAAGAGGGAGAAGATATTGGTTTGGGTGTGTTATAGTTTTATATGGGTTGTAGGTATTGTGTATATGTTTGGTTCATTCAATTATTGCTTCTTCAATACAATGATTTAGTTGAACATTGATGGAGATGATACAATTGTGAAAAAAGAAAGCATTAAAGAACAACACAAAGATGAAGAGAAACAAAAACATTTTCATTATCATAAGTAAATAGATCTTAAATAGTTCAGGTACAAAAATGCATTGCTAATACATAATAAGATGATAAAGTTGGTTATAATTCATGACATCATAAAGCAAAGTACAAAACATGTCAAAACGGAGGTAGTTTTCCTTTTAAGCATATATGCTCTAAAGTTCATCTTTCAATGGTGGATACTTACTAATTTAGCTAGCATCATCTTATGCAAGAACCAGAATGAAGTCTTCAGCAGGTTTCACATCATTATCCAACACTCCTCATTGCTATGGAGTATCTCTACATTTCAGTGCATAAATACCACATAACTTTCTCAGATATTGAAACTATTTGGGACGCAGTAGCTTGGTAAGAATGTCTGCAAGTTGATCATCAGTTCGTATATACCTTACATGAATAATGCCATCTTTTACATAATCTCTAAAAGCATGAAATTTGACTTGAATGTGTTTGGCTCTTCATAAGCTAACTGGATTTTCGGCCATAGTTAGAGCTGGTTTGTTGTCAATCCAAAGTGTGATTGGGGTCAATAGTTTTATACCAAGATCTTCAAAGAGTTTCCATAACCACATCGCGTGATTTGCAACAGTCGCACTGCAATATACTCGGCTTCGGCGGTTGATTGAGCAACAATCTCTTGTTTTTTTGAATTCCAAGCAAAGCATGTTGTGCCGATTGAGAACAGATAACATGTGGTACTCTTGCTGTCACTTTTATCCAAAGCAAAATCGTTGTCCACAAAATAGTGAAGTTCGATGGGGCGATATCTTTCAAATTTCAAACCATAAGTTTGGGTACTCGCCACATATCTTAGGATCTTTTTTGATGCATGGAGATGATTTTCATGTGGTTCTGACATGAAACGAGACAAGTAGCTGACAGAGAACATAATGTCGGGCCTTGTTGCTGCTAAGTAAAGAAAACTTCCTATTAGACTTCGATATAGATGAACATATGTTAATTCTGAATCATCATTCTTTCCAAGCTTGCTTTCAAGACTTAAGGGGACTGGTGGAGGATGCCCTTCATTAACAATAAATCTTTTGCACAACTCAGCGGAGTTTTTTGTTTGGGACAGGCTGATGAAGTCAACATTTTGATGAATTTTCATTCCCATAAAATAATTCATTAGTCCAAGATCGATCATTTCGAATGTCTTCATCAGTTTTTCCTTTAGATGACTCACTTGTGATTCATCTTCACCTGTAATGAGAAGATCATCAACATACAAGGATACGATTACTGAGATCCTTTTTCATACATGAGGAGGTAAACTGTAGGCTCATTTTGGTTTCTCATAAAGCCTAATTCAATAAATTGGCTGTCAATTTTGGAGTACCAGGCGTGAGGAGTTTGTTTGAGGCCGTAGAGAGCTTTATGCAAAGATAAACATCATGCTCATGTCATTTTTTGATGAATCCAGGGGGTTGCTCGATAAAAATCTGTTCTTGTAGAATTCCGTTTAGAAAAGCCGATTTGACATCTAAGTGGTGCACATTCTAGTTTTTACAGGCAGCTAAGCTGAGGAGAAGTTTGATTGTGTCGAGTCTAGGAGCTGGGGCAAAAGTTTCCAGATAATCAATGCTTTGAAGTTGAGCAAAACCTTTAACCACTAACTTTGCTTTTAGTTTGTTAAGACTTCCATCCGTATTTAATTTTGTTCTAAATATCCACTTGACTCCGATGATTTTTCTGTTCGGGGGCTTTGAAACTAAGGACCAAGTGTTGTGTTTATCGATCATAACAAATTCATCTTTCATTGCTGCATGCTACTTCTCATCAGAAAGTGCTACTTCCAAATTGTTTGGTTCTCTTGCAGCAACCATATTGCAGGATTCCAGAATCTTGAAGAGGTTCTTGTGTTTTCTATGAGCATAATCAATGTTTTCATCGTTATCTTCATCATCACTTTCAGTAATAACATTTTCCTCTTGATTCTCATACCGTGGTTCATCATTTTCACGGGCTTTTGTTGGAGAATTCATGTCTAGTTGGGTGATGATATTGCTCTGGGGTGTGTTCTTCATCTACTTCTTCAGAAGTGATCATTACTTGGTATTCCAGCGTATTTGTGGGATCAGAGAATGGATGCGTTGTTTTTTCATTAAGACAATCCTCAACATTTTCATCCAACGGGTTGTTAACACAGATTTCTTCATCATCTACGGTAATTTTCCTTTGTGCTCAATTCCAATGTTTGTTTTCATCAATTGTCACGTCCCTGCTTATAACAATAGTTCCTGACTTTAAGCTGAAAACTCGGTAGGCTTTTGAAACATCTGAGTATCCAAGAAAAATACCAACTTCAGATTTTGCATCAAGTTTGATTCTTTTCTCATTCGGCACATGAATATAACAAATGCTTCCAAATACCTTTAAGTGACTAACAGAATATTTTATCCCATGCCAAAGCTCAAAAGGAGTAACTTCATTTTTTGCTTTAGTTCCAAGTCTATTCAACAGGTAGACCGAGGTGTTGACAGCCTCTCCCCAAAACTTGTACGACAGTTTCTTTCCAAAGAGTAAGCATCTCGTCATCTCCATAATCGTTCTATTTTTTCTTTCATTGATTCCGTTTTGCTGAGGAGTATATGGTGCCGTTAATTGATGAATGATACCTTCGGCATTGCATAGGTCCACAAAATTCTTTCCCATGTATTCTCATCCGTTATCTGATCTCAACAATTTTATTTTGTATCCACTTTGTTTTTCAGCCACAGCCTTGAATATTTTGAAGTATTGCAGTGTTTCGGACTTCTTATTCAGCAAATAAATCCACAAATATCGAGTTAAATCGTCAATAAAAGTAAGGATATATTTGTTACCACTTGAAGTTTGTTCATTCATGTAACCACACACATCTGAATACACCAAATGAAGCTTGTGAGAGCCTTTCCAGTTGCTATCTCCAAACTTTTGTATGTTTGCTTTCCTTTCTTGACATACTACACATATGTTTGAATGTAATGAAAGTGGTGGTAGATCATGTACCTGAATGTGGAACTTTGATATGGCCGCATAATGGTAGTGTCCAAGGCGTTTATGCTATAGGAGTGCACTTTCTTGTACTGTAAGACAGAGCATTGGTTTCTCTACGGTGGAACTGGAAATGTTCTTCCATTTACTCTAACTTAGTAATCATTCTTCTTCCAAAAGACACTTCAACATCTTCAACATGATGTGATCTAGTGATTTGTCTATTTACAACTTCGATTTTATATAAAAAATGGAAGGCCGATTTTATATATGACCTATTAATTAAAAAAAAAGTGTTAATTATATACTGAAAAAGTAAAAAGTAATGTTACTCTTTGTGGTAACATTAATTACAGAAAATGAAGATAAAATTTAAGCACTGAAATTGAGGATAATCCAAAAAATTAATCCAGTCACATTGAGTCCCCAGAAAAATAATCCAAAAAATTACTTCATAAGTTTCACTTTTTTCAATAATCCTTAAATCTAAATGATGATTTACATTTATATATTTTAATATATTGAATTTTTAGATTTCTATTTATTATGATTCATTCTATGTTTTAATATTAAATTTTTTTTAACACTTTCAACGATTAAAATTTTTTCTGTTTTTAATAACTTAATTTACTTATAATGCAATATAATTAGAGTTATATATGTAAATTGTAAGAGTTTCGTTAAAATTACAATATGGTAAAAAAGAAAATAGATGACCTGGACACTTTCTAGCCGGCTTCAAGACGCCGGCCGTTTCGCCACACGGCGAATTTCTGATTCCGCAGCAGCGCCGACGAACGAGTCTTTATACTTGCTCGGTGCTGTTAAGGCTCTCCCTATCTTTGATAGCGCCACAATTGGCTGTGCCGCCTCCTTTAGATCGTAATTCCAAAACTCCCCGGTCATTTGACGGTGACCCCTCGTCGTGCTGTTCTCTTTGCTGTTCTCATTTGACGGTGACCCCTCACCATTTACACAGTTGGCAATTACATCTTCTTTCCTTTTTTTCCTCGTTTCTTCTTCGTAATCAAGGCGGGCGGTTGCGGCGGCATCAAGAAGTGCTTCCCATAGTCCCGAATTCTCTGAAATCTCTCCCTCATCAATCGAATTGGAAATCACGACCCATTCGCTTTGGAAACTCGTCCCCCCACGACCACTGACTACGCGATTCGCCACTTTCCCACTGTCGGCGGCGTTTTTACTTTTCTTCGCCGCTCGCCAATCTTGTTTAGGCTGAGACTTCATGTTGATATTCTCGAAACCCCTTACCATAGCCGACCCTCGGCGAACCACAGTTTCTCTAGGAAATACCCAATTCGTCTGTGATGGAACCGAGACGGACCATTTGACCGATGACTTCGCCGCCGCAGCAGCCATTGAAGTGCGGCTGATTGTTGGAACACCTTTTGGGCCCATTGATAACGATCGATTCGCGGTGCATTGTGGAAACCTGGATCGATTCGAGTGGATTCTCATTATCGTGAAGTTTCAGAAAAAAATCGGATCGAATTCGGTCAAATCGGAGGGTTTTGCTTCTTCTTACTGGGAGTGTAAATTCGTCCAAAGGGAAGGCAATTTCGTCCTAATTTTCTGTTTTTTAATATATAATTTTGTTGTTACAATGTATAAAATAATATACTAATTTACATCTTAATATTATCTAAATAAATAGTAAAAATATAATAAAATATAATCTAATTTATTAAATTAAAGTGTATATTTAAAATTATAGTATATGTTTTAAATATTTATTAGATAATACAATAATGAATGTTATACCGTGTTTATAATACAAATAAATAAATTATGAAGTTGATGTAGTTCAAAAAATTAATTTCTTTATTAGTAGGAAAACTTTTGCATATTAGACATTGTTACTGTAAAATGTATTATTTTTTTTTATTATTTGCAACATAACAATGATGGATATGTGTTACCTTGTTTGGAATAGCTCAGTTTTCTATAATGATTGAAACATGACTATCTAATTTTTTAAAAAATATTTTAAGTAGCTCAGTTTCTCTAATAGAAGAAACCGAACTACTAAAAATAATAGTTTCCTCTTACATCTTCCAAGCTTCCATCATGCCTTCTTCTCAACCTTAAGGCTACATGTAATCTTGTTCGTGATCAAAATCATTTCCGCCACATAAATGTCTCTACACATCATCATTATCTCACATCTACATCATATTCTTTTTCTACTTCTAAAAATTCTCACTCATCCACATCATTTTTTTATTTCTCTTTCATCCACATCATCTCAACTCTCCAAATTTAATTTTATATTTTTATCTCATCAATTTAATCTATATATTATTCAATTTCTCATTAAATATGATATTTAATTTAATAATTTTAATTATTTAGTTTGAGTTTGAGTTTCTTTTTTATAATTTCATATTCCAATTTTTTTTTGAAGTATCTAGTCTGAAACAAGTTACGAATTTAAATTACTAAATTAATTTAATTTGCGTCATTTTTAACATTATTATATTTTTAATTATAATATTTCAAATAATATTTAATATATAATTGATTATATAATATAATTATATCAATTATATAATTAAATATAAATAATAAAACAAAAAAATAAATAAATAAACCATTTCTGTAGACACCCAAACCCTTGTCCGCCTACCATATTTCCGTGGCATCACATCGGCGTCCATGTAACCATGGATGCGAACGTAGCGGAAAATTGAGCAGACAAAACTGTATTTCCATACGATTTGAAAAATTATATCACATATGATGGAGGCAGCAAAATGAAGAAATATTGAATGTCGCACTTTTCCTATGAATGATTTTGGAAGTAAATTAAGTAGTTTGTTAATTGCATTTCATTTAAAGTATAGGGTTCGTATATTTAATTTGAAGTTGAGGGTTGTTTTCATTTTAGGTTGAAATCTAATTTTAGCAAATTACAAAATTATGTTATTTTTTATTTATTATTTTCAGGTTTTCAGCGGTACTATCAATTTACCTTAATTATAAATTAATTCAGATAAAAAATCGTATTTAATACCCAAACTTCTTATATCAAATTTGATCTCAAAATTTGTATGATATATATTTACTTCTTAAATTTTAATATTTTGATCGTAAATCAAATCCTAATAGTGATAAGATCGATTTCTAAAATTTTATTTTGACTGATGTTTGATTTGCCAACATTGAACTTTTGGATCATTTATATCATATATGATACATAGTAAATATTTGTAATTTTTACAAATTATGTGTACCAATTTTGCTATTTTAATACTTAAGGATCACAACCACAATTATAAAATTTTAGGAATTAAAATTATCAAAATCACAAAGTTATAGGAACTAAATTGTATTTTTCCAATTTTTTTATAAATAATTATATATTTTTTTGAAGTATCATAATTTGTTCTGCAAAAAACTCAAATATAATTTATTTTTATGATTTTTATTAATTTTATTGAGATTCAATTTTATTTCATATAAATAGAATTTATCAATATTTTTTAACAAAATAAATTTCTATGCATATGAATATTAGAATACTCATTTATCACCATTATGTTGATATTACCACATCTTTCAAACAGATTTTTAAACCTGTTGATTATTATCACATATCAATCTTCTATCTAAGGATATTTAAATTGACTTGAATGGTTTAAAAAATATTAAAAAAATTACATTTTATTTATTAAATCAAATAATTTGATGAAATAACATTTTTGGTACAGAGAGAACACCATATGAATTATAAAGAAATAGATCAACATTTCCACACCAACACACACAAACCAAAGAGTCAATCAATACGTACTAGAGTCACATGCAACCGGATTAAACCCTTGAGAACCCGAAAACGGCGTCGTAACGGGTCCACAGAGAACCCGAAGATGACGACGGATCTTGAATATCCCAGTCTTTAAACGGATCCTGGCCCATATTTTCACATATAAGTCCAGTCTACCTGCGGCCCGGCCCGATATAATATCTTGGGCCACATTGCTGTAAAGCCCAATATCTCTTGCTGCTAGGTACATGTCTAAATGAGTCACATTTCTTCTTGGCTGATAAAATGGATGAACATCGTTCCAAGATAGTAGCTGATTCTCATAGGTAGTTGTTACCTGTCAAAGTATAAATTAAATTAAATTAAACAAACTCGGATCGTAAATGTCGTATCAAATTTTTGAAAACGAGAATTTTCGAGGTTCACTACAAGTCGATATGGGTTCGACCTAATATATTACGATTGAACCCATAAACACAAAAAGTTTCCGACCCGTCACGTCAACGTATTAGCACACATTGTTATAAGTGTGTTTCAATCCACTAGTGGTTAATCTATCACAAAATGCTTCACAATCTTAATAAAAATTCTTGAGCAATATTAACCGGTTAACATGTACGAGCCGATCTAACTGATCGAGAGAGTGTTCATATAACTCATTTATAAAAAAATGAATCATATTGTAAAAGATGGATCAAAATAATTTTTAATTATATTCTTTTCTTATAAATTAAAATATTTTGTGTCCGAAGTGAGACATTTAGGCATAGCAAATGACTTTTTTAAGTCTTTTACGATGTGATCTCCTTCTCTTATACGTTATATCCGTACGTACTCCCGTCATAATTTCGGCATGAATCTATAATTACAACATATTTGTTATAATTGAATGATCCATTCATATTCTATTTTCCATGTGGTACTTAATCTAAACAAGATTACCTTGATCGTGTCATAGTATACTGCGATCCTACGGTTCGGATTTGTCGCACTTAGCACCATATGCATATCAGCAGAATGAAGACGATCGTGTGTCATGTTGAATCGTGTGATGGAGGCGGATTCAATGGAGTACCTCATTTTCTTGGGGTCTATAACAAGCCATGAGATGAGAGCAATGATCCCGAGTAAGACAATCAACGCAAGTAGAACGCATATGATAAGCCTAGCCAAGGTCGGCAAAGGTTGTCGATGCATCTCAGGAATATTTGCGGTTGTTGTAGGGAGTCGATGATTTTTCTGGGAAGTTGGTTGTTGAGTTATCATTGTAAGAGGAATTGTATTTCCCATTGAAAGAAGATTTTCTTGTGTTTATTAAGTTGAAGAAGTTGTTAGAATTTATAGAGATGGGAAGATAAAGAATGTTGTTATTACATCAAGTAGACATATTAAGACAGCTGTTTTGTGACACTTTTGTTGGTTTTGTTGCTTATTCTCTTTAGTTTCTTGCATAAAACTCAAGAAATATATGCCCTCTTAATCAATACTTAAGGTTTGAGTTCAACTTGAAATAAATTAAGTTCGATTCGAGATCGATTTTATAATATATTGGCTGGCGAACAGGCTCATATAAGCTCGTTAGGAATTCGAGGTTTAAGGTTAGGTTAGTTGGAATTCAAACTCGAATGAAATGTTCACGAGTCGGCTAAGCTTGTTTGCACCTCTAATAATTGGATATGAATGTCTTATTTGAAAATAATTGATTTAATATACTAGTTTACAATGTGAATTAATTAGTTTATAAATTTAATTATACTTATATTTTCACAATTCTAGATAAGCAATTTTAGTAATCGATATAATACTAGTTTTAAAAATTATATTTTTTTCAAAATAATGTTTGAGAATTGTTGGAATGAGTACTTGAAGCCTGAAGGAAAAGAATCGCTTAGGGACAAAGGTATACCGAAACCATTCACAAAGGTGTTCTTTTTTTAAAAAATAAATTTATTCAGATTCTGAATATCCAATCAGTTTTATTTATTTAAAATGTTTAATGGGCTCGTTAAATGATAAATAAGCCCAATTATGAAATGGGCTAGGCCTGCTTTCTTGAAAATTATGAAAATAATTATAAGATATTTAATGCTAATAAAGAAGAAAGGTGTCTCACTAATTTCAAAAATTTAGAAATTCGGTAAACAAAAAAGGAAAAAAATATGATTGGACGGGGGCTGTCGGGCTCCAGGAAAGTATGAACTTCTTAATAATTATTTACGTTATTGCCCTTCCGTCTCTTCTTTTTCCTTTTTTTTTCTTGAACAAATATCTCCTCTTGATTCTTTCCTTAGATTTCTTCGGCTTCTCTCCGCTGTAATCTTTCTCTGATTTTTTAGGTTTTTGATTCATCACGCCAGATAAATTACTCCAGAATACATCCGGAGAAGGATTCTCTTCGTTCACTACTTGCAATTCCGCTGTAACCGCGGCCTCCTTGACACCCAATCGCGCGACAACGGTGTTGTGGCCCTCAATCGTGGGGGGCTTCGAGAAGCGTTTGAATTTACTTTGAGGTTTCGTATTATTGGGTGGGATCTTGAGTACTTGACGTTGGAATTGGTTCGTTGGTGCACTTTTGGGCCGTTAGGTGTGTAAATTTTCCCGCTTTGGGTTTTTGCCCCTGGTCTGAGGTTTTGTTCATTGCCGCGTTTGTAAGAGAAATATGATGAAATCAACTTATATTAATATAGTACCGTTGTCAACAGATTGGATTGTCTTGAAGTTTTTGTAATTTTACTTTGAACGGAGTTATTTTGTGAATGGTGCGTACATGTGCAACAAAGTAATTAGATGCTTTCATTTTCTTGGTTTTTCGTGTGAACATGGTTTTTTATTTACAAATGTATGCTATTTTATTTCTCTTATCCCCGCTGGAAAGATTGCCTCTTTTTAAAAGTATGGATTTGATCGTTGTCTTTTACTGACTTCACTGTTCTGTTTCCAACGATAAAGGGCATGAATTCAGGTGATATAATTGTGTCTTCTATTCGTGCTGGTATGAAGCGGGAGTTTGCAATGATGATGAGGGCACAACTGGAGATGGGTGCTCTTTCTGCTGGTCCGAGGAGAATGACAAGGTCTCAGGCCTCTAGTAGTTTCTTTAGAGATATGAGAATTCATGGACGGTCTATTAAGAAGGTTTATTCTAAAAGAGTAAAGAAGAATAAAAAATTACTACAGAAAGTGAAGGATGTTAAGGATATGAACATGGTTGATGTTGCTAGTGATGATGAAGGGGCTGATGGGAGCATAATACAATCAGTGTCTATTGCTCCAGAGAGGAATGAGCATACAAAAATCGGGGCTAATTTGATTCAACCTTTGTGTGCTGAATCAGTTCCTTCAGAGAGCAGTGCGCCTGAAGATCCTGGAACCATTTTGCTTCAAAATTCGTGTGCTGAATCAGTTCCTCCCGAGACGATTGTGCCTGAAGTTTTTGAAACCAGTTTGGTGAAACCTTCGTGTGATGAATTAACATCCCTTGTAGAAGTAGATACTGGTGTAATGGATTATTCTGAAACTTTACAGGATAATGTAGAGTCTGTAGAAAAGTTGGAGATGGAGACTATAGAGCCTGATTTGGAGGATGGGGTTATGAAGCCGTTTTTAGTAGAAACTTTATCTCCCCATAGCTCTGTTTCTGGAGGTCTTAACATAGGATTTGAGAGAAATGGGGAATCTATAAGTGGAATTTCAGATACACCTCCTAGGCGATTTACTCGTTCGTGTTTGAAGCATCAGGATGACGATATGGAGTCAGAAAGTAGTGCAATGGTGATTGGAACTCTAAGCACATTGACTACAAACAGTTGTCCTTCGAAGTTAGAAATGAAAATGTCAAAAAAGATTAAATTGAAGAGAACCCCAAAAAGGCTAAAAGATCTTTTAAACACAGGGCTGCTTGAAGGATTGCATGTTCGATATGTCCATGGGATGAAGGTGAGAATATTTCGCATGCGGTTTGCATGCAGTAGTTTTAAATTTTCATAATTGTTTTTCCTCTGAATACTTAGGTGAACAAACAAGCCAGATTTGAACTTGGGGGAGTTATTCAGGGAAATGGAATTTTATGTTCTTGTGATGAATGCAATGGAATAAGGGTATTGTTTTTTAAATTGCATTTATACTCCCGTTGTCATATTAATTTTCTTACTTCAAATTTTGCTGCTATAGGTGGTCACACCTAACAAATTCGAATTGCATGCTCATAGTGGAAATAAGCGTCCTCCCGAGTACATTTATTTAGAGAACGGAAAGAGTCTAAGAGATGTTTTGAATGCATGCAAACAAAATATGTCGGACTCACTGGATCAGGTGATATTGAATGCCATTGGTCGCGTAAATTATACAACTGCTTTCTGCCTTGATTGCAAAGGTGAATATTCACCCTTCTTTTATTATGATGTGTGCTATATTTCAGTGTATTTTGATGTTTCATAATGACATTGAGCCTACATTTTAGGGATTATACCTGAAGGTGGTGCTGGGAGACACATGCTTCTGTGCAATTCGTGTGTTCTCGTAAAAGAGGCCAATGGAGTTCAAACATATGTTTGTGATGATGCAAACAGGTAAGTTTCCATATCCTTAAATGTCTTGAGCAGCATAAAAATGATCTAATATTGATATCACTCGCAATGGAAATGTTTTCCTACATGTTTAAGAAATTTATGCTCTTTGTCTCTATTTTGGTTTGATGCAATATTATGATTGTTGAAGTGATTTGGCCATATATTTAGGTCTCGAATAACAACTTCGGTAGTTTCTGTCTCCCCTACTTCTGAGCGTGACAATCTAGAAAGTGTATTGAATTCTTCAAATCATGGTCATTTGAAGTGTAAGGGAAAGCTAACACGGAAGTGAGTATTTTTCTGTTATTTCCATCGAATTAGCCATTTCTCTGACTGCTTGTGCCTTTGTAACATGTAGGGATTTGAAAATGCATAGATTTGTCTTCTCGGAAGATATTCTTCCTGATGGGACAGTTTTATCATATTTCATGCATGGAAAGGTGAGTATATATTCATATTTCCCTCCAACTATGCTTTATTTGACTTCCATTTAAATTACAAAGTAGTGGTAGGTATTCAGGGTATGTTTGTTGTTAATTTCCAGTTTTGTTATTATGTCGAGCAGAAAAGGCTTGAAGGCGTAAAAAAGGATGGTGGCATCTTTTGCATGTGCTGCAATGAAGTGGTAAATATATGGATTTCGTGTTATACATTTTATTCTTTATTCGTGTATTTCGGACTATTTTTGAGTTGCCAAAATCAACCAGGTCAGTCCATCTCAGTTTGAGGCTCATGCAGGTTTTCCGTCCCGAAGGAAGCCGTAAGTACTGTCCCGATTTTCCTTTTCACGATTTTATGTCAGTTCTTGTTTAGAACTACATAGGAGCGCCTTTGTTGGGATTTCAGGTACATGGGCATATTCACATCGAATGGCATATCACTGCATCAGCTCTCTCTCAAATTATCCAAAGACCGTAGATCCTTTGGTGTAGAAAATGATGATCTATGTTCTATATGTGAGGATGGAGGAGATCTCTTATGCTGTGAGAACTGCCCTCGAGCTTTTCACTCTGGTAGGGGAATTTCACCATATTGAATCATTTGTTTCTACCTTAGAATTTTTCATATTTTCTCAACACTAGAAAAAATAGGTGATTTTTAAAGATTAGGTTTTCCATCATTTTCTTGCCCCTTCCTTGATGTGCTATGCATAACCTCCTTTCAACCTTTTTTACCCAGAGTGTGTTGGACTATCGAGTATTCCTCAAGGGTCATGGTATTGTAAATATTGCCAAAATATGTTAGAAAAGGAAAAGTTTGCAGAGAACGATGCCAATGCAATTGCTGCTGGACGAGTCCCTGGTGCAGACCCTCTTGCAGAAATATCACAGCGCTGCATTCGAATTGTTGGAGCATTTGTCGCTGACATAGGAGGATGTGCCATTTGCAGGTATTTTTATTATGTGTTTCTGCGTACTGAACTTACAGATTCAACATTTATTTGCAATATTATTTATTGTATACTTTTTACATATCTTCAAAGTTTTTGAATCATATGACAAGTGATCAGATATGAGTTGGCTCTATAAACCGCTTTTAGTATCCAAATTCCTTGTTGATTTTTTCGCTTGTCCATCATGTTTGGTTATGCTGCTTCACACTTTCTTTTCATGTTTGTTATTAAGATTTCATTCATGCAGGCAACACGATTTCAGCAGCCCTGAATTTACCGATCGCACTGTTATCATATGTGACCAGGTACCTTGTGTTTTCTTATGGTATGTTGGAGCTCAAAGTTTTAAGATCCTGTAATGATTTATGACCATTTTCAGTGTGAAAAAGAATACCATGTTGGTTGTCTAAGAGAGCACGCTATGGATGATCTTAAGGTAAGCAAAATTAGGCATGTCATTTGTGAGGCATCTTAGACCTAAACACCGATAAATATGCAGGCATTGCCAGATGGTGAGTGGTTCTGCAGCAAACAATGCAGCAACATCAACTCTGCAATTCAGAATTTGGTTTCGGATGGCGATCAGAAACTTCCAGACAAATTACTAAGTAACATAAACAAGAAGTGTCAAGATTATGTTCTCGGACAGGATCCTTGCCCTGAGATTGACATCAGGTGGCGGTTACTGACCGGGATAAATTCCTCAGAAGATACCAGAGTATGGCTTTCTGGGGCCGTCTCCATTTTTCATGTGAGTTTCCTCTCGGTTAGTTGTCATTTGATACCATCAAACTCCACTTATGCTACAATGTCGATTCACTACTCTCTCCAGGATCGGTTCGATCCAATCGCTGATACCAGCGCCGGTAATCTGGATCTCATCCCACACATGGTTTATGGGAGACACTTCAAGGATCAGGACTTCTGTGGGATGCATTGTGCCGTATTGACTGTCAAGTAAGATTATATATATACACCTTATACAACTTGAGGTGCTAATATCCATCTTTACAGCTCGGTCGTAGTATCTGCCGGCTTGTTCCGAATCTTCGGAGAGGAACTCGGTGAGCTTCCTTTGGTTGCAACCCGTAGTGACAGTCAAGGAAAGGTACGAAACATTGATCCGTCCGACCGCATAATTTGTCATTGATCTTTATCGGGTTGAATATTTTGGGCAGGGATACTTTCAAGCACTCTTTTATTGCATCGAAAACTTCCTGAAGTCTCAAAACGTAAAAGAAATAGTACTTCCAGCTGCTCATGGTGCAGAATCCATGTGGAAAAACAGATTTGGATTTCAAAATATTGGCCAAGAACAGGTTAGTAAACACTAAACAACGAGTTGATGATAAAATGGTTCAAAGATGTAATTAAATTATAGTAATGTTTTTGCAGTTAGATAACTACAAGAGAAGCTACCAAATGATGATGTTCGAAGGAACAGATGTTCTCCATAAAAACATCTCACAATGATATCATCTTTAGAACTAACTCATTTTGTTTCATTACAAGTTTTGGTGATTTAATTCAATTTGGCGGGCCTTAGTATATATTGTCCAAGTTTTCGGTCTGAATTCCACAGCCTCCACGGCTAACTTTGATCTATATCAATTCATTTTTTATCATGATTTTATTTATTGATATATCGGGTTTTTTTAGTTCAGTTTTTTAAAATTACGAATTTTTAAGTATATTTGGTAAAAATATCGTTATTTATGTAAAAATAATAATATACTTTTATATATATAATAATAAATATAATTTTATTATAATTAATAGAAGTAATGGTAAATAGATCTTTTCCAAAATCACGATGAGACCATAACTGGTTTTCATAATTGTGATGATATCGTGATTTTTTAACGATTATCACATCGCAATTAAACTTGTGTTTTGTGTGCATTAAAAAATCACGATTTGAATATTTCACCACACTTCACCGTTGTTTTAATCGCAGTAACAAACAAACCGATCATCTTGAATATGGATAGATTATTTAATATAGGTTCAGATTTGAGTTGGAGCCATTATGTGTATTGGGCTTTAAGGCCCAATTATATTATTGTTCGATGTTAATTGTAGGTTAACGTAAGTTCTATCCTTCTTCTTCCTCCGGTTCCTCTTCTCAAATCAACGGGTATGTTAGAGAGAAATGTACAAAGCATTATCTAGAAGCTTGCTTGTTGCTCCCCGATTCTTTGCATTAAAAAACAACGTTGCTAAAAATTTCGTTAGATTTTCAGTCATGTCTGCTGCTGCTGTCAAGCGAGTTGGAACTCACAATGGAAGTTTCCACTGTGACGAGGCCCTTGGTTGCTTCTTGATTCGCTTGACGAGCAAATTCTCTGATGCCAATATTGTCCGAACGCGTGACCAGGAGGTTGGATTGTAGTATGGTTTGATTTTTAATTGTGTTGACTGTACTAGAATGATAAAAGTGTTTAGCAATTATAATAGGTTTTGGATACCCTTGATGCTGTGCTTGATGTGGGTGGTGTTTACGACCCTAAACGATACCGTTTTGACCATCATCAGAAAGGATTCGAGGAGGTTTTTGGTTATGGCTTCACTACTAAGCTCAGTAGTGCTGGACTTGTTTACAAGGTAATGCTGTTTCAGATTCCCTTTTTTGGTTTGAAGAATTTGTTATTTGTCTGTAGTTTATATGTTTCTTTCTTGATGGTTATTTATTTGATACATTTAAGTTTTACTGCTCTACTTTCTTAAACTGAAAATATAGCTCTGTTTGCTTATTTTTCAGCATTTTGGCAAAGAAATAATAGCAAAGGAACTACAAGTTGATGAAAATCATCCAGATGTCCAACGTTTGTTTCTAGCAATTTATAGAAGCTTCATGGAGGTAGTCTTCACTCTTGTTTTTACAGATTTTTAGTAAGTTTACTGCTCATGTAACTATGATTCATCCGTTGTGCTATTTGCGAGTTTGTAGTGTTAATCTGTGTAGTTATAAAACCGGTAGATATCAGTGTAGTTCATATTATCCCTCAGATCCATCTTTTGTATGTTTTGTGTAACTTGAGGTATTATACTACTCTAGATTCAATGCTTTAATTTGACTTGCGATATTATTTGAGTTTCAATTCACAGCAAATAAGTAGCTCTGATGTTTTGCTGCTATTCTTTGTGATGAATGATGTTGTGCAGAAGTTTAATTTTATTGTACTTTTCGCAGGCTATTGATGCTACAGATAATGGAATAAATCAGTATGATACTGATCAGCCACCTAGATATGTTAATAACACACACTTATCTTCTCGTGTTGGAAGATTGAACTTGGATTGGACCGAACCTGATCAGTCCAGTGAAAAGGAAAACGAAGCCTTTCATCGTGCAATGGCTCTTACCGGATCTGAATTTTTGGATGTATGTTTCTCAAGCATATTCAACAGGTCTTGTTTCTTCCAAGTTTTACATTAACTTTTTTGTTCTGTCAATCTTATGCAGACTCTCCGTTTCCATGTGACTTCATGGCTACCGGCACGTTCAATTGTGAAAAAATGTTTTGAAGATAGATTTGAAGTTGATCCAAGTGGAGAAATTGTCGTTTTTAATAAGTTTTGCCCGGTATTTATCTATCATTTTCGTAATGTTTGGTGATTATTATTCATTGAGACTCATGTGTTACAGTGGAAACTCCATTTGTTTGAGTTAGAGGAAGAAATGAAGATTACTCCTCCCATCAAGTATGTACTTTATGAGGTAAATGTGACGTTTCTCTGTGTCGTTAAGATGTTTATCAATGTCGATTACTAAAACGACTGATTGTAGGATGAACGAAGCAAGGGATGGAGAGTACAAGCAGTTGGAATAGCACCAGATAGATTCGAGAGCTGCAAGGCACTTCCGGCACAATGGCGTGGCCTGAGAGACGAAGAGCTTTCGAAGGAATCGGGTATTTCGGGGTGTGTTTTTATTCATATGAGTGGTTTCATTGGTGGAAATAAATCATTTGATGGTGCACTCAATATGGCTAAAGCTGCTCTCAGGATCTGATGACTACAATTAAGGCATTTTATTCTTCTGATTAGAATGATTTCTAGTTTCCAAAACCTTAATATATCAATCAATGTTGTGTTTTGTGATATGATGCATTGTTAGTGTTAAAATAAAAATAATCAGAGACTCTTAAAAATATATAAATTATCATTCTATTAGTTCTATTAAAAAAACTCCACAAATTAGAATTTCATATCATATACAAAATATTAAAGATGATTTTAATTAGACATTATGTTAGATTATAGTAAGAAATAACTTGAACTTTATTACATTTAGTATGATTAAAATCTTTATATTTTATAATTTTAAAAATACAATTTTCTAAAAGTTGCAGCAATAGAACTACTGTATATTTAAAAGGGTGATGTTTGCCCACGGCCGCCCAACTTACGGGGTGTGTAAAGGGCATGTCCTCCAAGTTACAAAATTGCAAATATGATACACTTTTTGATAAAAAATATGCATTTATAGCCCTCAAACTTCAATTAAATGCAAATAAGACACCTCAAGTTTTCAATACCGTTTATGATTGACACTTTAATGAACTCGTAAATTTTTAATATTTCATGCACAATTGTCGAACATCAAGGGTAATTTTTGTATAATTTTTCAAACGGATCATATTTTCGACAATTGTAATGAGTTTTCAAACGGTTTTCAACTTACGGAAAACTGGGTGCTAAATGTCAGGGGTAAAAAATAAACGGTATTGATAACTTTAGGTGTCATTCTTGCAATTTTGTAAGTTGGATGGCATGCCCTTTACATAGCTCGTAAGTTGGAGGGTTAATTATGCAATTTTCTCATATTTAAAAAGCAAAGTTGTTGAATTAATAATTTATTTACTTTTCCACAGAGAAAGTGAAGAGACGCGGTTTGCTTTTCATCTCTTGATCTGCTTGCCGAATTCCATTTCTCCGTTGATATTCTCCGGCGTAAGCCAGTACCTCGCGTGGTTTTCAATCGAAGTAAATCACAAGGTAATTCAATTTTGAGGAATCATTAGCTGAGGAGGAAAATGGAGAAAATGATGAATATAATAAAGCCGAAGCCTAATCCGCAGCAATTGTTGAGAGATTGGCAGCGTCGTCTACGGCAGGAGTGCCGTAACATCGAGCGTCAAGTGCGAGGTTCTTACGCTTATTTGATTACGTTTCTTGCTTTTGTGATTTCATTCTTTGAAACTAATGTTTCGATGTGTTGGAATTTTTTTATTAGATATTCAGAGAGAAGAGAAAAGTGTGCACAAGGCGATCAAGGAAGCTGCGAAAAGAAATGACATGGGCTCTGCTAAGGTAGTAGCTGTTCAGTTTAAACTTTGATAGTGCAAATTATATGAAGTCTTATGTTTTGTTGCAATCATCTCCTTTTTTCTTCAATATTTCATTTTTTATTTTCTTTATGTAGCATTTTAGGAAGGGTATAACTTAGTCTGATCCTAATAAAAACATATATACTTTTAAGAGTCATGATGAATGAGAAACTGGAAGAACAGACGAAGATTTCATGTACATAAACAGCCTACTAGTTTCCTACTCATTCACTGATTTTACTTGAGCTTTGGATGTTGAAATTATAGAGTCACCGAAATTATGACCAGAGAGGGTGAACGAATGGGATTAAGGGGAGGAGATCACACATTTAAAATACTTGATCAAGTCATCATATTGCTTGTTTGATCAAGTCTTTTAATGTGTGGTCCCCTCCTTTAATTCTGTTCGTTTACGCTTTTCTATCGTAATTTCAGTCAGACTCTATAATTTGTATATGGTATTGGAGTTGGTTCGGTTAATTTCAATTCGCAAGTCCAACCTTTATGGTTGGGCGTGAGGGGATTGTCCTACATTAGTTAGAGAAATTGGATTGATTAAATTTATAAGAGTGAGAAATGTCATCACATAATGACTTGATTAAGTCTTTTAAATGTGTAGCCTCCTTCCTTCATTCTGTTCGTCCATGCTCTCCGTCGTAATTTTGGTCAAACTCTATAATTTGAACATTGGAGAAAAGTTTTGATTCTAAATCTAATACTCGAATCATTAGAGCCTTAAATCATGGAGTTCATTTATGTATACACTTTTTCTATGTCATATTCCCTAATTCTTGTTTGATTATATTGCAACATAAATCTTTTTGATAATACTGAGATTTTGGCCTAAACCTGATTTATACACTTAAATGAACATTGCAATCATCATTTCCAAGATGGGGCATGTTGATTTGTTTCTTTTCATTTTTATGTCTCTACTAGACACTAAAGGATTTTACTAATCTGGTTGTTTTATTGTTTTTTCTTGAAGTCTCTTGCAAAAGAACTAGTGAGATCCCGGAAGACAGTGAACCGACTCTATGAGAATAGGGCACAGATGAATTCCATTTCCATGCATCTTGGAGAGAGCATTGGTATGATCTTTATTTATTTCTGCTTACTGTTTAGATGCAAATATGAGTATTGAGTATAGTTCAAGATTCTTTCCTTTCATAATGTTCATTTGTATGAGCTCAATTTTCTTATTTCTTTTTCCCCATATGCTAATATGCATTTTGCACTGATGATTGATCTGAAAAAAAATGTATCCTTGTGCAGCAATTGCACGAACAATTGGACACCTTTCCAAAAGTGCTGAAGTAATGAAGCTTGTGAATAATCTTATGAAAGCCCCTGAAGTAGCTGTTACCATGCAACAATTCAGCAATGAAATGACCAAAGTAAGTACTTTTTACACCATCTTTATGGCCGTTTAAATTTGAACTTTGTATTTGTAACCAATGCAGGCAGGTGTGATTGAAGAGATGGTCAATGATGCAGTGGACAATGCCCTCGATTCAGAAGACATCGAAGAGGAAACTGAAGAAGAAATCGAAAAGATACTAACCGCAATTGCTGGTGAGACTGCTGCCCAGCTTCCTGTAGCTTCAAGGCAAGACAAGCTGAAGCAACCTGCAGTGAGTGAATCTGTAGAGGTATCGTCCTATAATGTGTTCTCAGTCTCATAAAGTTCTTTTAAAATGATTTGTAATGAATTTACACAGGACGATGTCGATGATGAAGAAGACCTCGATGAGATCAGGGCTCGTCTTGATCGAGTTCGCTCATGATCTTTTTCAGGTAAAAAATTCACAATTCCTATGTTTCTAACTAATGAATTTGTAACTTGTTATAAGGTCACAGAACTCAGTCTACCATGAATATATAAACAAAAGGACACTAACAGTGATATTACCCCATCAAGGATTTACCTCTTTCAAGGTACAATTCTCTCAATCTCTCAATAACTGGCCGAAAACTAGTTTTCACCGGCACAACCGACGCCACTCGTAAATGCTGTGCATTACCGTTCTTCGAACCCGACAATGTCACTGTTAACATCTCCCCTTCTAATACCCTGCTTGCTGCCACATCTGCTACCAAATATAGTGAGATGATTCAACAATGACATCTAGTTTCAATGGGACTTCATCAAAGGTGCAATCAGTAGCTCTTAACTATGAACACAATTCATGCAAATACTTCATAACTTGACCCTAAATATGCTCGAAAATGAGAACAAAATGATGAAGGGAGCAAGAGCATAACAGAAAAAAAGATATACCAGAGTGGGGATGAATTTTGATGAAGTCGAAAAGCTCATCTGCGGAGCAACCAAATAGAACTCTCGCAGCTCTATCGAACATGATCACAACGAACACCTTCGAATCTGTGGCTACAGACATCTGAAGATGGAGTAATGAAGCGAAAAATCAATTCTAAGAAGCGCCTACGTATTACAGAAAGTTAAAATGCTTACGAGAAGACGAAAGAGACGTTTGGATCTGGAATTTTGCGTGTTGAAATTGCTTCTTAAATTACAGCATTTGAAACAACTTTCTAGGTTTTCTGGAAGAGTCGTTTCACAGACGGAGCAAACTCTGTAGCAGAAATTCGTATGATCGATTGCTACTACTGAGCAGATTGTCGCATTTGGCTGATTATTTTCCTCTAAAGGTTGTTTCCTCTTCTTCTGGTTAACACTACTCGTCGCCATTCTGATTAACGGAGTGACGTTTCGAGAACCAGAGCGGGGAAGGCATTCGAATATTTATTCTGTGCCCCCTTAATTACACTTTATTACATTTAGTTCCATATTTTATTTTAGTTATAAATTATTTGGGCTACACTATTTGGGCTACACTACAGATTACTTTAATCGAAGTAAGAGTAATTAAATAATTAGCTTTTGTAGGTCAACTTAGAGTTGCCGTTGGTAAGATATAATTATTAAAAGTTTTTATAGGGTGACATTTACTTTTGATCTTAATTTTTTTCGAATAAATTGATTTTTATCATATATATATATATATATTTGGAATGATGAAATAGAACACAATTATTATATTTTTTGTTAAATTTTAATCATGGCTTTTAAATAATCCGTTAAGATTCTACAAAACAATGAAATAATACCGGTATGAACTATACGATCGGTATATTAGTCGGTACCAAATTTTATTTTATTTTTTAAAAAATAATATTGAATTAGTTTTTTAGGATCGGACCCGAAAAAATTCGGAAATTGAAGTTAATACCCAGTAGCTGCCGATACAAAAAAATATTTGATACTACCTGATATTTGACTTACCGGATGGTATATCGTTCGATATGAAAACATTGATATATTCAACGTCACGCCTTCACTTTTTAAAAAGTTTTAAAAGCTTTTTAAAAGATTTAGTAGAAAAAAATAGTCTATTTCACACTATAGAAATCGTGTATTACATTCATAAGAAGCAAATTGAAACTTTAAATATGAGTTTTTAGAAGATCGGTTTACACGGTTTGTGATTTAACGGTAAGTTAACGGTAAATGACGAAAATGTAACAAATTGTATAATATTTATGACTAAAATATAACTTAAAAACAATATGATGAAAAAAGAAGATTGGAACTCGAAATATGACTTTTAGAATAATTTTCCCGTTTTTTAAACGTATGTGATGCACAAAAACTTTATTTCACATTTCGGTATTATAGTCTTGTTATCTAAAAATATCATTACATACAAAAACCATAAAAATAATTATCTTTTATTTATTAAAAATAAGGATAAATGAATCATTTTTTATATGTGGTAATATGTAGTTTAGCTATGGGAAATCATTATTTTTTAGTGATGAAAACATCGAAAATTTGAATTCATGGTATGGTTATTTCATGGAATATCAAAGAAACCTAGAAATTTCCATTGACGCTGTAAATTATACATATTGACTATTGGTTTATGATCCTATGGTTATGTTAAAATTTTAATATTGTTTTTATACAATAACTGAAAATAGCAATTTTAAGATTAAAATTTTCATCGTTATCAATATTATTAAAATTTTAATGCATTTCACCTAACAAACATATTAATTAGAAAACACAAAATGTTTTATGCAAGGAAGTCATACCGGTCGGTACCGCTCGTACCGGTTGGGACCGATACGAGTGTTTTTTACGATATACCGTTGGTATACCGGCGATATATCGGAATACCGATATACCGATCACGACCGATATTTACCGGTATAACCGATATATCGGGCGGTATACCACATGTATGACTTCCATGGTTTTATGTGAAACCCCAAATATGTTTACTAGGTCAACAATGAGATATGATTATTATTTGTAATCATTACATTTACATGGTATGGTCTATGCAAAATCTGATAATAAGATCATGATAATTACATCAGAAATTATGCTCGGACAATGACATTAAGATTCAATTTGATCAGTATTAGGTAAATTGTCGTAATTGTATTACTTTTTCAATGTAATATGTACATTATGTCAAGATCTTATAACTAATCGGTTGAATGAACGCAATGATTAATGGCATCTTTGGAATATCGGTTGATAAACATATCCAGGTGAGATCGTGGTATAAATAACAGTGATTTAAAAAAATTATTTTGATTTTATGAAATGATTTTTTTGTTCTTATTTTAATTAATTTTAGATTAAATAATCATTTTAATAAGAGTGAAATAGAATTTTACAAAATATGTTTTGGTGACAGTTAGAGAAAATCTACAGCCATGAGATTTTCCCTACTACTTAAATAATCAAGTAGTATGGTGATCGCACCATACTACTTGCCGGTGTTCCAAACATAGACATTATGTAGTAAATCTCAATTAAGCTTAAACTCAATTATGAACGGGTCGAGTATTGTGTGCCATCATGTCACCTACTTTTTGTTATCAATTTAGCAAATAATCCATATATTTATATGTTATACAAAAATATTATTCTTTCATCCAACAACCAAATGATGATGCATCATGATATATAATTTATATATTTGGAAGTGGTTCGATTAGGTTACATGAAAATAAATTGACAATTTTTTATAAAATATATTATAATTTTGCCGTCTTACAAGCTTCTTGTTTTCACATGTCAATGTCCTTCTTACCTTAAATGCATATTCACCAACACACAATCTACAATTTGTTATTTATCATGTCATTGCATTTTACACTCATCTAAGAGTGCAACACAAATCGACTAAGCCAATACTTGAGATCAAGTTCTCGAGTTTAGTTCAAATTTGAAATAACGACCGAACCTTAAACCTCAATTTCTAATTACTCTAGTTGACATCATTCGCTAGCCAATATATATTATATTTAGATAATTTGAACTTGAGACGAACACGAACCTCATCGAATAGATTTTCATTTTTCGAACTCGAACCAAACCTTGTCTATTTTGAGCTTAACCCGAACCTTAAAAGTTCAGCTAAGTTCGGTTCTTTGCACCTCTACAGTGATCTATACATTGAATGATATGATATCTTATCTTGAAAAATAAGATAGGATTCGTTTATAAGAGAGAAATATAATTATGTTAATTGATTTTTTTTTAGTTTTTCACATTGTCCGAAGTTTTACGTACTTATATGTTATATTCGTAGGCACTATTCCTATGTAAATTTATCATACTCTAGAAATTAACATTATATTTATCAACACTAAATATAATGTTGAAACACAAGCTTACCAAAAAATCCTAATATTTAATTAAAAAACATTACTAGATGTCAATGAATTAATTCTTTAAAAATGGATTAGAAAAGTGAAGCTGTCATTTGACCTGGTCACAATAATTTGAAACAATTCAAATTTATCTTCGTCTTGTTTCTCTTCAACAAAAATATGACTTGGTCACCAGTTAAATCAATAAAAACACCCAATTTTCGTCTCAAAATCAACAACTCAAAATGGGAAGAACTCCTTGCTGTGATAAAACAAGTGTAAAAAAAGGGCCATGGTCATCTGAAGAAGACGAAAAACTCAAAGATTTCATTAACAAATACGGCACTCTTGGTAACTGGATTGCTCTCCCCAAAAAAGCAGGTAAAAAACACTTCATTTTTGTGTACATTTTTTGCTCAAACTTTATAGGGTTTTTGTCAACTTTGTTAGGGTTAAAGCGATGTGGAAAAAGCTGTAGATTAAGATGGCTTAATTATCTCAGACCAAATTTAAAGCACGGTGCATTTTCTGATGAAGAAGACATGATCATTTGTTCTATTTACTCGACCATTGGAAGCAGGTTCAATTGAATCATACTTAAACTTCTTTCCCTTTAGCTCCAAATGATCACAAATTTGATTGCAGGTGGTCAATGATAGCTTCACAGTTACCAGGAAGAACAGATAACGATGTTAAAAACCACTGGAACACTAAGCTTAAGAAGAAACTAATAAACTTGAACTCATTTCAATTGGGATTTACTCCTTCTGTGTCGTTCCAATCAGTTTACCCTTATCAGCAAATCCAAGACAATAATTTATTAGGTTATCAGAGCTGTTCTTTGTCTGAAGAAATGGGAGTTTTGCAGGGTATTATTCCGCCTGATTATTCACTGTGGTCTGTTCTCGATCAAAAACAGAACTCTACGGTTTGGGAGGAACTGAATTACTGGTAATGATGAAGATTTAACGAGATTTGGGCTTGTTGTGTTTCTTTTATCGTTGAATGTTGAAATGTGTTGTTTTAGTTATGGAGTACATACCAGAAGCATCCTTTCTCGTTTTCTAGTTCTTATGTATTAACAAAACACACGGTGATGATGCTTCTTGTCTGTACATGTCTTTGTCGGAGAAGACTTTTTACAGTAATTATTTTATAAATAAAATAGTTCAGATAAATATATTATATATATTTAGATTGACAATTATATATTTGTGTGCACACAACATGTTTGACATATTGCGTAAGATAATTTATGTTGATTCTAACATTTATATATACACACTTAGGAATTTATTTAAAATAGAAATAACGAAGATAATATAAAAATAAGCGGTGTGCTTGTCAGTAGTTCCCGAACTTTAAAATTTAAAATAATGTAAATATAGTACTCATCAAATTTGTAAATTATATATAAAACCCTCAAAATTAATATAATACATATTGTTGACTCTCTAACTTTCAAGTTATAAATATCATTATATCAACTTTGAAACTTTACATACAATTTAAAAACTTTTGGGGTATCGTATTTACACTATTTTAAACATTAGATTGTTGATATAAAAAATAAGTTTTTTGTACTAATAAGACAGGTAAAAGAGATGGTTGTCAAATTGGACATATAAATGTTTTCTATTATCTTTTATCATATTTTATTGAAAAATTAGATGGATATTTGAATTATGATATCATATAAGTTATTACCCAGAGACAAAAATATTGTAATATTTAGATTTATAATTTCTGATATTCACATGACACTAATACTATTTTTCGTTCAAAACAGCAAGCCGATTAATTAGCGATTTTATCTATCGATTGAGCCGAACGGCTCGCTAAAATTCCGGTTTATTTATTGTACAATTGAAAGTTATTTATAAGATATACTTTTAATTTCTGTGCGGCTCGCCCTATTTCATATATTTCTCCTCTTTGCGTCTTACCAGTTTCTTGTTCCCAACGAAATCTTGGTATCCACTTTCCTTCGCGATTCGTCTTCTTCCGTAGTCAAACCGCCGGCGAAATGAGTCAGGAACCCGAGTCTTCTGATGTGTACGCCGAATCTGTTTATTCATTCTGTTTTTTATGTATCGATCGATCTTTACTTTTTTCCCATGTCCAAATTATCTAACGATTTGTTGTTGTTTTTGGCAGGAAAGGGAAAAAGGACTTTTCAACTGCTATTTTGGAGAGGAAGAAAGCAGCCAATCGGCTAATTGTTGATGAGGCAGTTAATGACGACAACTCCGTTGTCTCACTGCATCCTGCCACAATGGAAAAACTCCAGCTTTTCCGAGGAGACACTGTTCTAATTAAGGTTTCGTATTTTTTAGGTCTATTTGAAGTTCTTAATTTACAAAAACATACTGAACTCGCGCAGTGTTGAAATCCGATCAGTGGGAGAGATGATTGTGTTTTTATTGTAGATTCGCGTATTTAGAACTTTTCTAGGATTGATAATGTTACTTATTGTGATCGATCTACTTTGGGTATTTCGACGTGCCTTATTTTATTGCCTGGGCCTTCTAATCTTATCACTACCTATCTGCGATACTTTTAAGTAGTATAACTTGTCTCGCATTACGAAAATGGCAAAATTTTATCCAGTCTGTATAACCTTCTCCTGTACATTTTCTTTTTAATGAAGCTACATAATCTATGTCATATTTTATTACTTCGTTTTTTTAACACAATACCGTAATTTGAATTCAATGGTAGTATTATTATCCAGGCTGAAATATACAGTTTTCGTAGAAGCTTCTTTTGTATTATACCCCTCTTGTACAATTTCGTTTTGTCATGAAGCTAGCTAATTTTATCATATTTGATGGCTTTAGTACATGATGTTTTGGGACAAAATAACGCAATTTGGATTCACTGGAGCTTTATGCCCGCTGGTATTTTTTGTTTCCAGGGAAAGAAAAGAAAGGATACTGTATGCATTGCACTTGCTGAGGATTCATGTGAAGAACCAAAGATTAGGATGAACAAAGTTGTCAGGTCAAATCTGAGGGTTCGTCTTGGGGATGTTGTATCAGTTCACCAGTGCCCAGATGTTAAATATGGAAAACGTGTGCACATTCTTCCATTTGATGATACTATCGAAGGTCTCACTGGTGACCTTTTTGAATCCTATCTCAAACGTAAGAAACTCATTTCTTCTTTTAATAGTTGAAGATAATTGAGCCATGGATGATTTTTTTCAACTTATTATATCTATGCAGCTTATTTTCTTGAGGCATATCGCCCTGTGAGGAAAGGTGACCATTTTCTTGTCAGAGGAGGGATGAGAAGTGTGGAATTTAAAGTTGTGGAGGCCGACCCTGGAGAGTATTGTGTTGTTGCCCCCGATACTGAGATTTTCTGTGAAGGCGAGCCTGTGAGGAGAGACGATGAAGATAGACTCGATGAAGTTGGATATGATGATGTGGGTGGTGTTAGAAAGCAGATGGCTCAAATCCGTGAACTGGTGGAGCTGCCACTCAGGCATCCTCAGCTGTTCAAATCAATTGGCGTGAAACCTCCCAAAGGAATTTTACTCTTTGGTCCTCCAGGTTCTGGGAAAACTCTAATTGCTCGAGCAGTTGCCAATGAAACTGGTGCATTCTTCTTTTTGATTAATGGACCTGAAATTATGTCCAAGTTGGCTGGGGAGAGTGAGAGCAACCTGAGGAAGGCATTTGAAGAGGCTGAGAAGAATGCTCCATCAATCATCTTCATTGATGAGATTGATTCTATAGCTCCTAAGCGAGAAAAGACACATGGAGAAGTAGAGAGAAGAATAGTTTCTCAACTTTTGACTCTCATGGATGGTTTGAAATCTCGGGCTCATGTTATTGTGATGGGTGCTACTAACAGGCCAAATAGCATTGACCCAGCTCTGCGAAGATTTGGCAGATTTGACCGGGAAATTGATATTGGAGTTCCTGATGAAGTTGGCCGCCTTGAGGTTCTTAGAATTCATACCAAGAATATGAAGCTTTCTGATGATGTAGGTCTTAATTATCTTAATTAGAGCTTACCCTCATTTTATATCTGAATAATTACTAAAATATTGTGATTTCACAGGTTGATCTAGAAAGAATAGGAAAAGACACCCATGGCTATGTTGGTGCTGATCTCGCTGCTCTCTGTACTGAAGCTGCACTTCAGTGTATCAGAGAGAAAATGGATGTTATTGACTTGGAAGATGATTCAATTGATGCTGAAATTCTTAACTCCATGGCTGTTACAAATGAGCACTTTCAGACTGCCCTTGGAATTAGCAATCCTTCTGCATTGCGGGAGACTGTAAGTGTACTTCCGTCTACTTTGAATGATGTATCATTGTTAGATATAATTGTACTTTGTTTATTCTTATACTTTTCATCTGTGCTAATATGAATGATGGCAGGTCGTTGAGGTGCCAAATGTCTCCTGGGAAGACATTGGAGGGCTGGAGAATGTTAAGAGGGAACTTCAGGAGGTTATATGCATACATATTTGGTTTTTTTGGTCTTACATTATTATATTTAATGAGTACATCTGCACTGAGTTTTACATGAGGTAACATTTATATTTCTTTGTAGACTGTTCAATATCCTGTTGAGCATCCAGAGAAATTTGAGAAATTCGGCATGTCACCTTCAAAGGGTGTTCTCTTTTATGGTCCTCCTGGCTGTGGTAAAACTCTTCTTGCCAAGGCAATTGCAAATGAGTGCCAGGCCAATTTTATTAGTGTTAAGGGGCCTGAGCTATTGACCATGTGGTTTGGAGAGAGTGAAGCTAATGTTCGTGAAATATTTGACAAGGCTAGACAATCGGCACCTTGTGTCCTTTTCTTTGATGAACTCGACTCTATTGCTACTCAGGTATGTCTTTTCGAGCATAAACAGTGAGATTGATTACTGGCCACCATTCGAGTCTTAAGTAATTGCTTCTCAATCACCCGGGGTATGAAATTAACAGTTATATGTATTGATACTTCTTTCTACAGAGGGGAAGCAGTGTTGGAGATGCTGGTGGTGCTGCTGACCGAGTTCTCAACCAACTCCTAACTGAAATGGATGGCATGAATGCAAAAAAGACTGTCTTCATAATTGGGGCTACGAACAGACCAGATATTATTGATCCTGCACTTCTTCGCCCTGGCCGTCTTGATCAGCTAATTTATATCCCTCTTCCTGATGAGGACTCTCGCCATCAGATCTTCAAAGCTTGCCTTAGGAAATCGCCTCTCTCTAAAGATATTGATCTACGAGCTCTTGCTAAGTATACCCAAGGATTTAGTGGTGCTGACATCACAGAGATATGTCAGAGGGCCTGCAAATATGCCATAAGGGAGAACATAGAAAAGGTAAGCTTCACCTCATTGAATTCTGTTTCGTTTTGAGCTTTTTTAGAACCTGAGATATTGTAACATGCATGCTTGGAACTATGTGTTTTCCTTAAAATTTTGCACAGAAAGAGCGTAGAAAGATGTACTGATCAGTGAGCATGTATTTTTCTTGAAAATCACCTATTGTGTATGCCATGAAACTGCGTATTTTTAAGTTGGCCAATCAACATGATGATATGTCTATATATACGGAATCTTAATTTGGTTCTTGCTCTTTCTTTTTTTGGTGTGATACCTGAAATTCAAGGCTTTGCCGTGTACTGCTTCAACCTGATGTATTTCTATCTACTATATACTTAGAAATTGCCATGCTTAGGTCGTTTTTAATCATTCCATTGACGATAAATTTTGTGATTTGATAGGATATAGAAAAGGAGAGAAGGAGAAAGGAGAACCCAGACTCCATGGATGAAGATGCTGATGATGATGAGGTATCAGAGATCAAGCCTGCTCATTTTGAGGAATCAATGAAGTATGCTAGAAGAAGTGTCAGCGACTCAGATATTCGCAAGTACCAAACATTCGCTCAAACTCTGCAGCAATCCCGAGGATTTGGAACTGAGTTCAGGTTTACTGATGCACCATCAACTGGAACTGGAACTGCCAATGCCAATGCCAACCCTTTTGCAGCTCCATCTGGTGGAGCTGGTGATGATGATGATTTATACAGTTAAACATCATCTTGTTCCAGTAAGGTTGGTTATCAATTCATTCCCATTGACTCTCTCTTTTACTTTCATATCGTCATGCAAGTGCAACAACTGATATTGTTGGAAAATATTACTCTTCCACCTCTAGGACCATTTTTTTCTAAACTGTACCTCAATTTATGGAGCTCAAACTAGTTACTTTTATGCAATTCATGTTGTGCTCCTTATTCTTACTTTTTTAACATCAGTCGTGCTTGTTGTCCTTATAAACCGTAGTTGTTAACTTAACTGGACATAGTGGTTACCGCTGCCTTCTCCTGCGAAGGGACTCCTTTGGCGTAGATGGAAATCAGTCATGGGTCTTTGGCTCCTCCAATTTATACTCGCCGGTGACTTTCCTTGCTTTTCGGTAAATTTGTCATCTTTTAATCATGATAGAACTATTATCGGGGTAATTGGGATAAGATATCTTTTGAATTAATTGTTGAGTGTCAGAGATGGGTATTGATAATTTATCAATGTTGATGAACATGATTGATATTCATTGAATATACATAAACGATTTCGGAGTTCGGAGATCAAGTGATGATTTGCTCCATCGGTATAAAAGATTAACCACTGTATGTCAAGATTGATCCATGAGTCTTAAGTGTTCAAGTCAATGAAGAGTTATTTTTCTGTGATATGTAAATCAATTAAAAATTCGATTTAAAATATTTAAATAGTATTATTTAGAGAAAAACAAGGGATGGGCCGTTATTCTCGTTGAATACGGTTAATTTAGCAAATATTTATTAGATTTTTATTAATTAGCATTAAATAAATATGACTTCCCCGCCGGCACGGACGCCGCCACGCCACCTCAGGCCTCTTATATCATTTGACCAGCCACCCAGATATCTCTAATATTTCATTCTCTGTAATCTCCCAATTCCATTATAGAGAACGAAAGATAAATTTCGCTCTTGATTATACCGCCCGTTAAATCACAACGATGGATTGGAATCTTGTATCACTTGTTGTCTCCGTCTTGCTTATGTTTCCATTCCCAGCTTTTTCTACAGATTCTCCGTTTTCCGGATCGCCGGCGCAATCGCCTGTGCCAGCTCAGGCTCCCGCACCAACCTTTGAAAATCCAAATTCCTGGCATTTGTTAGATTCCGACTCATATCTGCCGTCGCCTCCCTTATCAGATCTTCTTCTGAATTATATTTCACCGGAGCTTTCGCCTTCCTTGGCCCAATCATTCCAGGACGACGACGTAGTCGATAAAGAGCCAGAGTCTCCAGCTCCATCTTCTCAAGAAGAAATCACAGGTGATAAAGAGCCGGAGTTTCCCGCTCCATATCCCCAGGAAGATATCGCAGGCAATCAAGAGTCTCCTCCACAGGTAGACAAAGAAGGAGACGAAGTGCATCCATCTCAACCTTTGGCCTCATCGCCACCGGAAACAGTTCACGAGGGAACAACGGCCGAGATGACTCAGCACGACGAGAACAGCCCAAATGAAATTGGGAGTAGCCAGAAGGCTGTGGTGGCGTATGGCGTTATCGGAGCTGCGTGCTTCGTCGGCGCCGGCGCTTTTGTGTACAAGAAGAGGCAGGATAATATCCGACGATCACAATTCGTTTACCGTGGCAGAATTGAGATGTTGTAATCGCCGTTTCTTGGCCTACTGTATCATCTATCAATATACATAACAATCTTATCACATTTTTTGCTTCAAAGTTCCAAACTTTTCTCCATTATTTTGATTTTAATGAATTTACTCAAAACATTAATCTAAATATTACAATTTTTGAAAATAATCGTTTGAATTCTAATTGAGTTAATTAATAAAAATTTAAAAAATATATGGATTACTTGAAAATAATTAACTATTATGCTCGATTGAAAATAAATAATATTTGTATGTATGATTAAATATTTAAAAATGTGACTCATTTTAACTTCTGTTATGTAAAACTAACATTAATACGAGGAATTAATGGGCCAGCCCATTCTTATGTCTAGATACCGTCTCCAGCCCATCAACTAGAAGGGCCCAGCATTTGCTCCAGCCCCAAAAAGTAAATCATCCAGAAGAAGAAAAGAATAATATATAAATTTTAATTATTATAATCATACGATTTTTTAAAAATTGAACCGAATAATTTATAAATTTAATATAATATAAAATAATTGCTAATTATTTGAGTTATATAGAAATATACATTTAATCTATACTATACCATTACTTTATTTAATAAATAAATCTTTACAATTAAAACGTGACTTATCTGCCAGGTGTCACCGTCATGACCGTTTATCTTACATGTTAAATACTGAACGACACGGTTACGTTATTTCCATGTGAGTGAGGAGTAGGACCCACTTCCATGTTACAGTTGTCTGTCCTTTCTTTCTTTTTTATTTAATTAATTTTATTCCATTTAATTTGGAGGCTGAAGTTTATTACGATTCTACCCTTCCCTTTGAGGTTTAGGCATTGTTTTATCCGCCGCTCTGCTCTTCTATTAATTCACACTTCAGATCCATTTCTGCGCCTGGAATTCATTTTCCACCGACGTTTCGTGTTCCTCATTTGAAAAGAAGATTTTTTTCTGGGATGTAGGAAGGATTTTGACATGATTTGAAGAGTATATTACGATTACTCTTTTTTTATGATGGGTGTCAAATGGTTTAGCGTGATGGCAATGAGGGTTCCTAGAAGTGTCTGGTTTGGTTTACAAATTTCAGTTGGGTTACTTGTGGGTGGAAATCATACCTCATCCAGGTTTTGCACTCGCTAAATTGTGATTTTATTAGTTTTCTGGCTTTTTTCTTTGTTCTGGGTTACATTAGATCTGGTGTTATCTCTTGATTATCTACTGGTTTGAGTTGAACCATTTGGGGAATTGAGTATTTGAAGAATGGGTTTGAAGTTACCATTGTTGACATTTCCGCTTCGCTCGTTTGTGATCTTTGGGATCTTGAGGGCAATTATGGTTCTACTCGTTGTGGTTACTATTTCTTTGAAGCGGATGGGTTCTGATGTTCAATCAGACAAGCTTATTGCAACCCGTCTCGATGAATGCCCAATGAATTTGAGCTCTAAATCTGATATTAATCTAAAATGGGTGTCGAAGCCCTCGTTGAGACTTACATTTCCCCCTTTCTGGGCTGATACCCGATCTTTGAAAGAAAGAAAAGACTTGACCTTTAATGTGTTTACCTATTTGATGGGGAAAAACTTGTTACAGTCGACTGCAAGAGCACTGTGCGTTGGTGAAGGATCATCCTCTGCAGTATCATCACTAAGAAATCTAGGTGTATCCGAATCATTTGGTGTTGACAAACATGCATATTTCTCCCTATTCAAGAGAAAATTCTTATATGAACTTTGCTATAAAGACGAGCATTTCGATTTCGTATTCTCAGCAAATCTCGACCGTGTTTGCCTCCCAGCTCTAGTAGTAATGGAGATTGAGCGTGTTCTTATTTCTGGAGGAATAGGTGTTTTGCTAGTCGCAAACCATTACTCCGAAAACATGGCTAATTCAGCTGCTACCTTCACATCATTCTTGAAAAGTTCTGATGTAATCGATTCATGTAGTATCGGATCGTACTCGTTGCTAATATTTCGGAAGAGAACTGAAACTCTTGCATCCTTTAGCCATTTTCAACTCCCAGATGATTGCCCTTCGATTGTGTCAAATAAGCCCTTCATGAAATACATTGAACCTCTCTCCGGATTGTCGTCGAACCAAGAAATCAGTCATCTCCCGAAATTCATGAACATTTCTTCTAGAAACGGGCTGGTTTATATAAACATTGGTGCAGGAGAGTATGCAAGAACTAGTATTCAAAAGATATCAAAGCTTTATCGATTAAACAGCAATTTGAGTTTCGACAAGTTTGTGGTTCATTACATACCTTCCATCACTTACACTTATGTGCCAGAACCAGGTATCAATCTAATATTATATCGTCCTCCCGGTGAAGAATCTTCTTCGTTTGTTCCCGAATTTGTTTCGGAAGATGAAATGGATGAGTTCATGGATGAAGAGGAGTTTGATCTTTTACGATGGTTTAAAGAAACTGTATCGGGTGGTAAGTTTGTGATACTTATGATGAATGCGAGAATGGTGGAGCTAAACATACTTGAGGAGCTTTACAGAAGTGGAGCAATATGCTATGTTGATGAACTGTTTCTTCACTGTCCCGATGCTGCTGGTTGCACCACGACTCTCGAAACCCTCCGTAGGAGCGGTGTTTATGCCCATCAACAGTTCATTTGATTTGGTATTGTGTGTGTTTATCTGTGTTGTCGAAGAATAAGTCGAGGAGCAGCAGCGGTAAGCTACTTACTGATCGTCTCCTTGCAGTGCAGTGAAGTTCTTGCAAATTTAATTGTGTTTTGTTATCTCGTATGAATCAATGGATTATTGCATTGTCTGAATTTGTTTTGAAATTTACTAGATCTGATCGTTACAAATTCGAACTATAATTGAACTCATCTAGGTTAAAAAACGAGTTTGAATTCAAAATTTAATTGAACGGGTTCGATTAAAGTCTATAGATATAGACACTATTTAGTGATAAGAATATATATGACATCGATTCTTCAATTTTCCTTTGACACTTACACTACGTTATTTTGTTTTCTTATTTAGATTTTTTTTGTCCGATAATTAATTTAATCGCTTTCACAATTTTTTAATTATCTTATAAAATATATTGATAAAATATTTGTAATTTATATTTAAGTTTATCTAACCTTCAATAAAATTTAGTATTTGTTTAAATATTTTGTTTTTATTAAATATTTTTTATTTAAAACTTATAGTTTTGTCGAAAATATAGTTTTTATAATCTTGGCGAGTCGAGTGGTATCGAATAATGGGTAAATCATATATAATAATATGACAAAATATAAAATGAATGGATTATAATGTTGCTTTTAGATAAAGAATGATGGTGATGCTACTTTCTACTTCCTTAATCATCATACTTTATTATTTGTTGGATGACAGGTGCATTATAATCAAGCTCAACTACCAATCAAATCATTCAATATTTAAAATATTAATCAATTAAATTTTTGTAGTTTAATAATCATCATACATATAAATTGAACACGTGTCAAAATGTCAAAAATCTCTATAATGGGCTCTATGTTGGCAATGAGTAATGTACTCACCGCATATGCACCCAATCATAATGACTATTGCTTGGTGACTATGATGAGATTCTTGTTATATTAGAACAACATAAGTTTGATGTGACGATCTGGAATCCCAATTAATAGATAGATCGAAGTTAATATGAACTTTTAACTTAATAGAATATTAGGATTGTAGAGGAATAACTCAATGAATATTTGTATAAATCTCGAGTTGTATTACGTTAATCATATCAAATCATTAATCCAAATTTCAATTATCTCTCTACAGTCTATTCTCTCTCATTTTCTCCCTCTCATCTTCTTCCTCACGACTTCTCACGTTTGCCCTTCCCCCTCCTTTTCTTCCATCTAAATCTCTTCCCATTTCTACCTCTCTCATTCCTCTATTCCTCATTACGATATAAGATTGTGACATTTGACTTGTTTGTATTTGTTTACATTATAACGAATTGTGTACATACTCGTTTTTGTTTGTGTTTGTGTTTGTATTCATGTTCATTTGTATCCGGATCCGTTCGTTTTGTGTTCGTGTATAAATAATTTTAAAAGTACTCAAAATCGAGTGTTTGGAAATATGTTCATGTTTGTTAGAATTTTTATTTGACCAATTTTTGTTTTTTGAATAATATTTATATTTAAATTTGAATGAAAAAATACGAACACAAACGAGTCGAGCAATACATACTTTACGAAATGTTCACACTTTTAACGGCTCTAATTTTGACAAATTTGTCTCCTTAATTAATGTATAGCATTTTAATCAAAAAACTTTATATTTTTTGAAATACAAAGACCATGCACATTTTCAATAACTGTAAACATTAAAATTACTACAATTAGAAAATTTGAAGATAAATTTACCAAATCGATGAAATTATATAAAATATTTTTGTATCTCGCCCCAATGATAAATAGAAAAAAACTTAAAAATTTATTTAAATTCAACAAAATAAAATATTTTATATTTTAATTAAAATGAGAAGTTATATTTTAAGTTTTAAAAAATTTTAAGCTATTTTGTATTGAATTTGTAATATAACAATTAAAGTGTTGAATTAATATTTAATGTGGTCAATTTACCATATATTAAAAATCTTTAAAATTGGAAAATAATCTTATATATTATAACACGCCTAACTAAGATTAATATTCGCACAATGGGCCGGCCCACTAATCCTGTCTGCTTCAGAGTTCAGAAACGATAATTGAGCGCTGAGCGGTGGCCGGAGAAATAAGCCTTGGCTTGGAGTTCCGTGTTCTTGCTTCGTCTTTCAGGTTAATTCCCAGCCTTATTCACTAAATTAAATCTAAGTTTCATTCACCGCTTAGACCATTTACTTCATTTATTTGTTTGCTCTTGATGTATATGAATTCACAATTCATCAAATGACTTCCTTGCTGTGAATACAAAACTAGACCTAGCCCATGTTTCTCTGTTTCACAGTTTCAGCTTTTTATTGAATTCATATTTACACTCGCGCTATTTTAATATTATGTAATATGCGTTACTTAATTCCCGGTAATTCATTTGAAGTATTGATTACTCTAAGCTCTCCCTGGTAAGATGTGATTTGAGAAGATTCAGTTCTTTAAATTGGTATTAGGTTTAGTGACACACATGATGTTTTTGTTGTATGTTGAAAAATGAGAGTATTTTTGAATTTTATCCATAAAATCTTGATTTTTCATTCCTGATTTTCAAAAAGGGAACAAGAGGCAAAAAAGGAAGTTTAATGAAAGCAGTAGTGCTGAAGAATCTCCAGCTAATACATGCCTTGCCTTTTCTCCCAACTCTTCCCTTTGTACCATCCCTAGGTTTTTTTCGCTCTCTTACTATCTTTCTTATTTGTTTAGGTCATTTTATGCACAATGTACACTGCAGTATTCGTGTAAAGGCTTGATTAAATACACTTCATTGCTTAGGCAATTTTCAGGCTAATAGTATTAGGACAAGGTGTCGTCGTATTTCCTCTGCAGAGATGGCTTGCAGTTTACAAAAATGCAGCAAGAGTTTTCTTCAGAATGCAACTTTCATACGCCCGGCGACAGCAGATTATGCTGAAGAGGCAGCCGAAGCAGTGAAGGCTGGGAAAGTAATTGCCGTTCCGACTGACACCCTCTATGGCTTTGCTTGTGATGCTTGGTACATTCCTAGAATGCAAAATCACCTTGTCTCTTTTTCGTATATTTTTAAAATGATCATTACTCTTGGTACAGCTCTATGGAAGCAGTTAACAAGATATACGAGATCAAGGGTCGTAAATATACTAGTCCACTTGCAGTATGTGTTGCAGATGTTAAGGATATATCAAGGTTCGCAATAGTCGATCATTTACCTTACGGATTGCTCGATTCTCTTCTTCCAGGACCAGTAACCGTTGTTCTTATACGAGGTTCATTACCTAATTATCTATCCATTCATGCTTAACTTTCCCAGATAACTTATTTGTTTCTTAAAATCTTCAGGGGAATCGAGTGTCCTTGAGAAGTCTTTGAACCCGGGATTGGACAGCATCGGAGTACGTGTGCCTGACTGTGAATTCGTAAGATCAGTTGCTCGTAATTCTCTAAGTGCTCTAGCGCTAACTAGTGCAAACCTTAGTGGTCAGCCAAGTACTGTTGATATTAAAGATTTTGAGCAATTATGGGATCAATGTGCTTACGTATATAACGGTGGGACGATTCCGTCTAGTCGGGCTGGATCGACTGTCGTTGATCTAATACGGAAAGGGGAGTACAAGATCTTAAGGCCTGGAAGGTAATGCTTTAACAATTATATGCATTGCTACTTTTTCTTTCATGTTTTCATTAGTTGTTTTGCTGGTTTAGTGCTCTAGAAGATACAGCTGCAACCCTCAGGCTTTATGGTTTGGTTGAAGCTTGACAAGAATTATCACTTTCATTTTATTTGGATCATTTTAGGTCAGTTCGTCTTGTACAATTATATTATTTTATTTAATTATTATAATATATGATTAAATATTATAATTAAAAAAACTAACATCTATTATATTTTATATTATTTCTTCAATATTTTACTTATTTTTATTGGATTATATATATTATAGTATTTTTTTATTATTTTATTTTAAATATAAAATTATTTTAAATTTTTTAAAAAAATTTAATCTAAAAAAATCAATTTTAATAGATTGAATTTCAATATGAAATTTGAACATATTGTCCAACAAGTTATTCGAATTAGCATGAATATTTACATAATTATTTGAACAATATTAAATATAAATTTTCATTCGAATAAAATATGAATGAATATGCATATTGTTCGAATAAAATATGAACCAAATAAAAAATTCGATTTGTTAGTATAAAATAATAATGCTAATCATTCTTTCACTAAACTAGTAACTTTATTATTTTTATTTATAAATATTTTTCTACTATGAGTCATTAGATCTTGAAGTTTCTTAAGTATAGTATGTTATTTTGTTATTTATATGACAATTATTCCTGTAATATATAAAATAAATGATTTATTCGTTAATTATATTATATAATTACTTAGTTGTTATCTGAACAAATTAAAAATCGTTATTTAGTTGTTATAACATCCCTTAGTTGTCTTTTGCGATTTAGTTACAATGGCGAGGAAGCGAGCGCCCGCAGCGAAAAGTCGGAACCAAAAGAGGCGAAGCCTGAGTAAGAATCTTACCGCCATTGATTCATCCACAAGCAGAACCACAATTGGAACCAAATTGAAGGTACATCCAACTTCTAGTGCTGATGGTTCGAGCGAGGGACTCGAAGATACTGCCGCTCAGTCGTCGGGGGCGGAATCACGAAACCACGATGCTGTTGTGGAGGATGACAGCGTAGAAAGGAGTATGAGCGACGAATATGATGAAAAGAAGATGGATTCCAAGATCGCGAAGGTTAATGGTAAGAAAGAGGATGTAAAGAGTAAAGGTAAGAAGAGAATTGTGAAAGAGGAGGACGAGGAAGATGATGCTGAGGAAAAGGCTGATAATGCACTACTATACAGGTTTCCGATGAATCGAGTAAAATTGATTATCAAGGACGAGATTCCAGATGTTCGAGTTTCACAGGAGGCTGTTTTCCTCATCAACAAAGCTTCGGTAAGATTAATGATTTTGCCCTAATTTTCTTGAGAGCTTTGTGCTGTGGTGTTAATCGTAGAATCTTCTTGAGAACCTTTTTAATTGCATTCCCTAGCCTCAAATATGAATGTGAATCCTTACTGTACCTACAGAGCTTTACTTGATTCATATGATTGTGTGTTGCAGGAAAAGTTTCTTCAACTTTTCTCAAAGGAAGCTTTCGCTTCTGCTTCTCTTGATCAGAAAAACCAGACTGCATACCACCATCTATGTACGTATACTCTCCTTGTTTTATAAATAGATCAAATTAGTGCCTTTTTAGATTGTCATTTCATTTTTGTTGCAGCTTTTGTTGTTTCTAAACACAAGCGGTTTAGCTTTCTCTCAGGTACTCAATCTCCTCCTCCCTCTTGTTTCTTAAAGAAAATAGCTCCAAACTTTTACAGTTTTCAAAATTTGTAATGGTATAATTATTCCCGAATTTTAAAGTTTTGGCATATTTGATCATCTAAGTTTGCAACATCCGACAAATCAGATCCCCAAAGTAGCAAAATCGATACCTCATTTGTCACAGTTGAAAATTTTGATGATCAAATATATCTAAATATTAAGGATGTTGCCAAAACTAGAAAGTATGGGATTGATTTTTTTATCTTTGTACTTTGTAGATTAAAATTATCACAATCATAAAACTTGGGGAATCCAAATTAAAACAATGAAACTATGGGGATTAAATTTGCGTATCACTCGTGTTTTAACAACTAAAACTTGTATATTTCAGATTTTGTCCCTGAGAAGGTGAAGGCAGAGGATGCTTTGGCTCAAATGTCAGAGGTCGACAATACTCATCAGGTCTGAATTACTTACACAACATTTGTAACTTTTTACCACACTATTTATTTCTGTATACTACAACAAGTGAGTTGTGAGTCAAACTACTTGAGTCCTTGTTCTAACATACATTGTAATATTCTTGCAACAAATAGAACTGCATATACTCCACACTTAATTGGACAAAAGTACTTCATAATAGTTCAACAACCCTATGAAAAAAACACATTGTCTTATGACTTAAGATCCTCTAATTGGTGTTCTAGAGGAGTAGAGGATTCTTCTTCACCAGCAATATCAACTGAGGGAACTTGTTCTTGATTTTCTTCTTCAGAAAGATGATTTCTTGAAGTTTGAATCTGTTCATCAAGAGGATATTCTACTTCGGAAGCATCTTTCGTAGGGATCTGTTCCTCGTTTTCGGTATTTTCAGGGTTAAAGTTTATGGGAAACTTGGTTACTCTCGGTTTGTCTGATAATATGTTTCTTTGAATCCTTTCAATCTGCACCTTATGAGGAGGTTCCTCTCTCAGTTTCTCATCGTCGTAGTCATTATTGACGTAATACCCAACCCGAACAAATTCTTGCCCAATGTAAGAGCATGTCAACAAAAGTACCGTCACACCTACGATATCTTCTTCCCGGATCTTCGAAGGATCCGGTGGATCTGCCTGAAATTAATTTCAATAGAATATAAGAATTTAAGAAGATGCACAAATGAATGAATCTTTCACCTGCAAAACAAAACGATAATTCCCAACATTGACTGGGCCTACAAGAACACTCTCTAGTAGTTGGTCATAAGTTTCATCCTCAGCAGATCCAACATATGTCAGTTTCCACTCCAAATCTGAAATGTGAAATTCAGATTATAAATTCAAGATGAATTTATACAAACTAAAAATGAACAGAAAACAGCACTGTTATTCAGATAATCAAGCAAATCAATAAACGTTTTTAGAGCAGACACACCATTGTCACGAAAGGGAATAGTGACAAGCTAACATTGGCGTAAAAGAACTGCCAATGCTTAGTTATCTACATAATCGACAATTAATTGACTAAGAATAAATAAGAAATCCTATTCGAACCCAAATCCAATTGAGCCCTAGCTTTTCTACACGAAAATGGAGTACAAATTCAGCGCGAAAAACATACATCCAAAAGAATGAAGACGAAAAAGAAGCAATACCGTCTTTGAGAGGGGTGACGCATTCGTATGATATTTCAAACTGAAAAGGAGCCGAAAACGACGCCGGATTATCCAGCACCGTAACATTCGTGATGTACACCGCACTCATCCTAACAAAAACTACGAGATCAGAAAGAACCTTCAAATGGACTCAGCCTCCAATAAATTTCAAATCTAAAGCAACAACCCGCCGGAAAACGTGCTCGTAGAATACCACACCGGCGATGCCGCGAAAGAACGAGCTGATTTGAATCTGATAGAGAGAGAAAATATTCGACCTAAAACGGAAACATTACGTGTCATTTTTCAAGCCAAACGGGTCGGTTCGCGATTGTACAACCTAGTTAGACTTGGCGGGAATATTAAACATGGGCCACGAAATGTTTGGAAAGCGAGGCCCAATCTCTTCTGACAGTGGGTATGACCCGATCAAGTTTACATCCGATTTTGCAGATATACCCACGGCTTTTACAAAGAAACTACTTTGACCAGATCTGATGGGCCGTTCCGGTTTAAGGCATCCCTTCTAAATAATTACCATGGAAGTGTAAACATATATAACAAAGAAAACGATTGTAAAAGATTTGAACAAATCATTTATTATAATCTACAAAATCTCTTATAAATCAATCTAAATGACATCTCAATTTCGATGTAGTACAAATTATATAATTAAATTTAATACTACACCTCATCAAGTCCAATCATGTGATAAATTGAACTTGACGATTTAAATCAGTGTGTTACCTCAACCATTTCATCAAACCTAATTAACAATATCCAAACACGCTCCAATATCAAGTTAAATTTATATAATCGGATCAATATACGTGAAGAGTGTACTTGGAAATAACATATTAGAGGAAATAGATAATATGGTAAAAGACTTAAACAAATTAATTACACCAATACCGATACAAATCCAAATTTCATGTGAGACAATTTGATATTTCAACATATAAAGAAAAATGAGGTTCATTTGTCTTACATAAGAAATATGAAGAAAAGCAGAGATATTGATCAGCTCCTGTTTCTTTTGCAAATGTTTCTCAGTTCACTTAAAGACCCTAAACTTGCTTCCTGCGGCAGATACCCCCAATTTCAAGGTTTCAAATCTCATTTATCACAAAAGAAACAAGTATAACTTTTTAACTTACAAGCTCTTTACTCTCTTGTTCAAATATATCTGCTGTGCGCTGAAACAAAGCTCTCCACTGTTGCATCAAATGAGATTCCATATTAGACATTGCTTTATAATCATTTCTCTCTATAATTCCCTTGTTCCTGAAACTTCTAGCTAATAAACTTGCCTCTTTATGGCTTCTTTTGATCGCTGATAAAATTAACACTATCTTAGTTTAGTTAATCAGAGAATCCATTTACAAATATAAACAAACCTGATGCACGAATCTTCATGTCATGTTGTTGCACATCCAACAATAATAACGCAGCTTTTGAGCAAAATGAACATGTGCATGATTTAATAATCCCTTCTTCATGCTTCTTCTTTGAATATGATAAATCTGAACCAATAACTCTAGATTCTTGTGAGTCTTGTAAGATTGTGCAGTCTATTGATCCAGATTGACTCATTACAAAATTATCACCATCGTTATCGTAATGGCTTTTGGTTGCTTCAGTTTCACCATCACAACAACTACCAATATCTAATAAACTTGAAATACAATCACCTTGTTTTTCATCAACTTTATCTTCAGAAACAGATAGCTGAAAATTAGGGCAATTTTCGTGAACAACTTCAATGCTCATTACTTTATCCTCCTTCAATGAATCCAATTCATTAACAGCTTCTGTTGTAATCTTTTTATCATCCTTGTTCAATGAATCTGTACTCGGATCCAGATCCAAAGCTGCGAAACCCGTTTCAGAAGTTGGGTTATTCCTTTCTTTGACTGTGAAACAGGAGGATGATTCATTTTTACCAGTAGATAAGCGAGGTGAAACGCGAAAACGCTTGAATTCGTTCTCACAATTCAAAGAAAAATCAGATTTTTTAACCTCATTGTTCACTTTCTCGCAGATCTGATTTGTAATATCACCCAAAACAGACCTGGATATACTGTCACCAGATTGATCCCCATCAGCCATAACTAGAATTCAAAAGCCTTTTGGATTTTAAGAAATAAATCAGATCCAATAGCATATATCTCACAATTTTCAAAACATGTAATCAACTACCTGAATCACAAATCGATGAAGTTGTTCAAGGAAAGAAATCTAGTGTGAATCGGAAATCATAATAGCGTAAAACGGAAACTAAACGCGAAAACAGCAGTCATTGCCAGACTAACCTCAAAGAGAAGGAATTTTCTCTGATAAAATTCTTCAAAATTTTGGTTAATTGATGCGGCGGGAAATTAGTTTGAAGCGCCGGAGGCCGCCTTGCCCAGATTCTCAGCAATTTGAATCCCGAAAAAGAGCGTTTCAAAATTAAAAGCCTTATTTATTTTTATTATATATTAATAATAATACTTCATAGATCGATAAATGTATTATATCAAAAATCGATAAAAAAATCGGATTTAACTTAGGGTTATGTGGATGTGTATAATATCTCCAAGTCCAAACTCATTCGTTTTTCGTTGTAAACTATAGTTTTATTAAAAATATATTGATCATTTAATTTAAAATTTTAAATTAGCATACCATATACTTATTTTGAGTTATTACAAAAAATATTTAATTTATTTTTATTAAAATTTTGATTTTTTTTATTTTTCATTTATTCATTCAAACCATTGTTCTTAAATACGATTCATTCCGTGAACCGAAATTTTAATGGGTCATTAAACCGTTGTCGAACCGATGTTGAAAATATTATTAAATTTATTTATTTTTATTAAAAAATATATTTTTGATTTTTTTAAAATAAAATTATAAAAAAATATTATTATTTATTAATATTTTTAAAAAATTCCGACCCATCAACCCATCCATCTAATGAGCCAGGTGACGGACCAACCGTCCAACCTAGATGAATTGGGCTGGGTTTGAAAACAATTATTCAAACGAATATAATTCTAAATCGCGCAAGTAGAATGCATTTATATTTTATAGGCATGTTTTAATAATTATATGCATTTAAACAAACTAAAATAGTGTGTTAGAGAAGGTCATATAATTATTTGTTTAATCCATTTGTAATCTTATTCGATATAGGGCTTATATAGAAAGCACCCAATACCCATGACTTTATCTCATCTTTTAAGAGATTTTCTACGTAAAAAATTGTATGAATCCGTCTCATATTCCGGCTACATTGTCTCCACAAACAATTCTGAACCACGATATCATAAGTCTTAATTACGCCGAGAATAAATGTTATTTGAAAAAGTACCAAAACACATAATTGCTATATATTTTCTAACTGTATTGTTGGGATAAGTATAACAACCTTCATTGTCGCATTGATGTAGATTAATAATTTGAGGGTAAAGGTAAGAATAATTGGTATAAATTAAATGTCCATTTAAATCGGCGGAGCATTTAAGGTACTTTTGGGCAAAATATTTAAAATATTGACCCTTAATGCACACTTATGTTTAGTGTGTTTTTTATTTTCAATTAATTGGAAAATTATCATTTAATATATAGTGTTCATGTCTCATTTAAACTATTAAAAATTGGAATAATTATTACCTACAATATCTCATTTTATTAAAGTAAATCTTTATTAGATCAATATTCAACATAATTTCCAAAATCGAATACCGAACAAATAAAAAGAATTTTTACATAACTGAGTTTTGTTAGTTTCATTCGATAAATACTGATTTGTTTCGGTTTCATGTCGATATATTCAAAAAATACAAAAGTTCTCAAAGTTAAATTAAATAAAAAATCATAACATTACATTTAATTATATATTTAAATATAAAATATTTATTTTTAAATAAAATAAAATGATAAATAAGGTATTTAGTAAATTACTCTTTTATTAATTGGATCAACACCAAACATCGAAATAATCAAAGTTTTTAAATCGAATATCAAATCAAATTTCAAAATTCGGTATTGATTCGATAAAAAAATCAATATTCTATCTACGAAATAGTGAACACACATATTTACATATTTAACAAAACGTTTATTAGTGCTTGTTCAATCGATTTTTTATTATTTGAACAATTTTTTAAGGTTTAGACAATTTTTTCAGGTATTTTTAAACTTTTAATGTACCGGCTGCTTTTGGCTTCATTGGGCTGAATATTGATAGATTAACCAAGGTAGTCATAAAAGCTGTTTTTTCGATATATCGTTCGTATATCGGTGATATATCGAAATATCGGTGTATCGGTTACGATCGATATTTACCGATGTAACCAGTATACCAGATATTATACCACTTGTATGACTTCCTTGCGATTAACCCGATGAACTACTTATTTTTATATTGCAACTAGTAGAATAATTTCAATAGACATTATCCAATAATTTATTATGTGGGACTTAGGAGTTTTGAATTTTCAAAAATTAGGTGTGAATATGAAACCACTATACTTATTTTAATATAACTCAATACACAAAGTAATTTGATTTTTCAACAAACAAAAAAGATTATAGTCAAAATTTACTCAAAATAAATTGTAAAAGTTTTGAGGATTAAATCAATTTTTGCAAATTTTTAACTTGCTTGATTTTCTCTATTAACTAGCGCATTTTAAATGTATATTCAAGGTTCTCAAAATTTATATGATTTGACAAATTTAATTCACAAGGTTCATTTAATTTTGATACATGTAGTTCTCAATTTTTTTTAAAAATGAACTAGTATTATGTTTTGAATTTTTGGTAAAACTATTATAATGTTTTTTATATTTTGGTAAAATTAATAATCAGAGTATAATATGTGTCACAAAATTTTAGAATTAGTTTAATAATCAGTGATAATCTACCAAATATGATAAATATTAGGGGATCATTTTTTTCCCAAAATGATCAAAGTACGCGACACTACTAATATCAAATTAATGTTTGAGTACAAAATTTATCAAAATTACGAAATTATAGTATAGTATGGTTTGGGAATGGATAAATTTTGTAATTATTTTTCATATAAATGATACAATATTGATGAGATCCCCGGAACCCGGTACCCCAAACCTGGTCAGGGCCAAGCTTGATTAGATTAGCCCAAATAACATAAGCCGAACTTGGAGGCCCAGATCAAGCCCATTTGAATGAACGGCCCAACCAGGCCAGGCGGGCCCGATCTCCAATTCATATCGATCGATCTCGATCGGTAGGACCCAGTTTTTTCCCGCGCACCAGGACTGATAGGTCCACACTTCACAGGCCTGCTCCGGACTATCCATATTCCTCAATATGCGACGACATCCTCCGACAATCCTGTTAGAGGCGTGGTCCTGCGAAGTCATACGAGCCTCTCTTAGCCTGGAGATAGTCGGCTAATAGGGCCGAAAGACCTAGCGCCGTGCAGCCCTACGAAGCCATGTCTGGCGGTTGTTCCGCCTGATACGAGCCGACCTAGCCGCAAAGGACAAGCACAAAACGACATCTTATTGTTCACGCAGCACACTAGACATATAAAAAGGACACATGGGATGCAAAGAAAAGGATTATCTTCCGATCCTCCTTGCAAGCTTTCTGACTTAGTATTCTGTCGATTTATTTTCGATAAGTTTCTTCCCCTTTGTTGTCTAAAAGAACAAACATGGTCTTTGTGATTAGTGTCTTATTTATTGAATCGACTATGGGCATTTCTAGCTCTTAGTCAAGTAGTTTTTTCCTCAGCTTTGAGGTTTTCCACTCTAAAACTGTCTTGCCTCTTTTGCATTTAATTTATAATCGTCCTCCACACATTAAATAAATTACAACCTAATTCGTCTTGTAACGAACCGGACGACTGTTGATATCCCCGGTTTTCGAACCACAACAAATATAGTATAGTGGATAATTTTTTTTTAAGAGTAATGTAAATAAATATATTGACAAGTACTAAGAATGTTGGTTAATTACTTTTGCTAATATCATTAATTAGTTAATCATACTTATCCGTACATTTTTCAAAAGTCTATTTAAAATGTATATTTTTTATTAAAAATAGTAAAAAATCTTATCCTCATCCTTTCTAGTTAGGCATAATCTGAATTCTGAAAGAGGTATAAATAAAGAACAAAGTTGGCTCTTCGCAGTTCACAAAGAATAAAGATGTCGTTCATATCTCACTTGTTGGCTCTTCGCGTCAAAACCCTGGTTTGTATCTCCATCGTCTTCCTTCAGACAGTCGCCTTAGTTTGTGACGGAGTTAAAACCCGTAGACGGAATGGGAATACACCCACAACCACCGTGAAGATGCTTAAGATCATTGATCTGAAAGCTCCGGCCGGTATCTACGCTGTGGAGCTCGGGGTAGAGTCGCCGGAGTGCGCAGTTTGCTTGTGTGTTTATGAAGAAGGTGCTAAGTTGAGGAGAATGGAGTGTAGTCATACTTTCCACAAATCGTGTTTAGAAACGTGGCTACTTTTGAATACTTCCACGTGCCCTATTTGCCGCTGGAATCTGGCGTCGGAGGAACGCCGCCGTCACTGGGATGGAAACTCAGACGACGACGATGATGATGACGTTTTTTTGATGTGGTACAGTTTTTTTGGTAGTTCTTGCATCTAAACTGTAGCCTTTTCTTTTTATTTTGTAATTTTACAAAATAAATTATAACATACTTATAATAATGAAATAATTACGAATACATTAATGAAATATGGATAAATGGAAAATTACATAAATAGGCCACAGTTTAATGATGGTGTAACTGTAAGCTGTAAAGTTCATGACATTAAACTTACAAAATTTCTTTTTTGTATATCTGATTGATACTCGAAATTAACAAATTATTATGTATTTGAAGTTTTGAAAAAATTATACTAATTTGAATTTTGAATAATATAACCTAGATGTTTGTATTTTATCCACAATTATTAACTATGCTGCACCGAGTCATTCGATTGAATCGGTACAACTCTACAAGAGTATAAAAATCATATTTTCGATTCTATCTTCAATTATTATATAATATAATATTAAATAAAAGTAAATTTAAAAATAATATTTGTTAGAATTCGTTGAAAATTGCATAAATTCTAAATTTAAAATTACAAATATTTATTAATTTATTATATTAAAAGATTTAACATATAAAAATGAATATTGCTCGTCGATTTTACTATTTTCCCAAAACAACAACTTTTCGATCTATAATCACTTGCACGTATAATTCACATGTAGATCGACAACATAAGAAAGTTGTGAAAACACATAAGATACATTTCCGATGAAGAAAAAAAATCGAATTAAAGAAAAAATCAAAACAATGTCATTTTGTGTATAGTGTCAAGCGTTAGAACGAATGGGAGAGTTCGACTCGATTCAACACGAGTGAATGTGAAAATTCGAAAAGTGAGTGTCATATAGATTATTAAACTTTAATAATATATTCTGAAGTACAATTGTGGATCAAAATATCATCATTTAGAAAGTTGAAGGATTCTAATTAAACTTTAACGAGATGATTAAATGTTTATTTCGAAAATATAGTAACTATTTAAAATGTGAACTCTTTATATAGTTTTTCGCTAAATTCGAGTATTTTATTTATAATTATATTCAATCACGTAAGGGACGTATGCGCTACGTTACCCTAATATTAAATTGGTCTGTATAGCTACTTTGTAAGCTACTGACTTTGGTTTGAGTGGTCTATTTATAGACTATACTGGACCTTTTCAAAATGATTAATTCTACATATTTATGTAATCGACGGAGCTTTCAAGGCTAAACTCAAATAAATTAAATAATTATATGCGATCATTTTGAAAACGTTATAATTTTATCAATAAAAAATTAAAATATTATCATGAAAAATATATTAATTGTAAAATTAAAGTAAATTGAGATTTTTTTGAAAAAAATGACATTGGATATGTATTAATTGATGAGTACAATAAATTAAAATCACAAGTATTTACGAATATTTATAAAGGCAAGTTTAAATTATTAGCTGAAATACGACTATAAGTGATGAAAAAGAGTTGCAAACTTAGGCTATCTTATGCAACGAATCTAAGAATGCATTTTATTTATTAAAACGCGTTTTAGGTAATTTTACAGAACAGTTACCCGTTTACATTCTGCACTATGAAGAAAAACAACTAGAATGCAAAATGACCAATTTTGGTTGATTTGAGATTGTATAATGCATTCTTATTTTTACAATTACCATAATACCCTTACAACACTAAATTTCATTTAAACTTTTTTATTTATAATGTTTTCATACAGATCGATATAATAAAAATCGAATGACAGTAGTATTTTGATCAGTATTCCCGGTACTAGGTTTACGGGTCGGAATCCGGGTTTTCTGTGTTGACCCAAAAAAAATAAAAATATTTCGTACCGGTTCGAACAGAAACGGTACCCAGACCGGTAATCTTGTCGATGTAGATAATATAGTGAGTAAGGATTTGAATGCAAACAATATTGTTGTATTTTAATTTCAGTGAAATGATATTTTCATCATACTTATAATTATAAGGGTAAAAACGTATATTTTAACTGAAAATGTATTATCAATCTTAATTCATACAGAACATAATTTCATTCTACAACTCAATATATAATTTACAGAACACCCATTCATTATTGATATGTGATCACATTATAAAAACACATTCTCAAACTGCATTCTAAATCTCAAAACACATACAGCCTTATTCACAGACTATAAATATGTTCTTAAAGAATTTAATTGAGTATTGATTATTTATGATATGCGTTAATAAATTTAGCAATAAATTTCTAATTATTCAACCTGATATAGATTACTTGAGGGATTCAGATTTAACATTCGAATTTGAGATAATTTTTTCCAATTTAAATTGAATTTGTTTTTAATTTATTTATTTGGATTGTTTATAGTTCCATTAAATCCATTCCAATCCCTCTATTGACACCTCCAAATTAGAGTGTATTTTATTTTATATTTTTAAAAGTGTATAAATTTTTTATTTATGTACCCATTTATTATTATGAGAAAATTGCAAGGATGATCATAGTATAAAGACTATATCTTTATAGTTTCAATATTACGTACAAAACACCTAAAATTTACATAATGTGTGTGATTGATTTTCAATTTTTAAAATTTATAAACGACGTACCATCAATACTTACAAATTTTCAACTTTTTGATACTCAAATTTAAAACTTACATGTAATAGTTATTTTTGACAATTATTATTAATCATTAGATCATTTTTCTCTTTTAACATAAAATAAATAATTCTAATATAATCATCTCATGTCAAATCAATGGTATTAATCCTAAACACTAGTCATTGTATATTATGAATTAAAAAGAATTTTTTAATATTACTAGCATTGTCAGTGTATTTAATACATAATTAGCCGTACTTTTTTATATATATGTTTTTTAACACCGACGATAATTACTTTGTTAATGCTAGCCGTGATTGATCCATTGATTAGACATTTATAGTTACATTATTAATTAAATATACTTAAATGATTAACTTCCATAGATTTTTTCTTCCCATTAATGCTAAACAAAAATCAGGTTTTTTTTAACATCAACCGCGTTCCTTGGACGCGTGGCCGTGTTCCAAATTAGCGGTCACGTTTGATTTGCAACGAGGCCGCATTCTAATTAGGATAAAAATACAATTTTATCCCTCCCCTTCTCCTATAAATAATCCTTTATTTCTATACTTTTTACACCATTTTCCTTCTCATTCTCTCCATCATCCAATATATAAATATTAAGGTATAATGGTATTTCAATAAATTTAAATTCTTGTATTTATTTAATTGTTATTTAGTATGTTTAATTTGTTGTTTAATTTTATTAGTATGTTTAGGTATGAATACTAAGTTTAATGTGTAGTTTAAGTATTTGTTTTTTCTATGTGTTGTTTAATTTGAATATTTGTTTTAATTATAAAATTTGTTCAATATATTTAGAGATATGTAGTGTAATGTTTAGGATTAGTATTTGTTTTTTTAGTGAAAGTGTTGTTTAATATATTTAGAATATTTAGTATATAATTTAATTAAAATATTTGTTTTAATGAATGAGTTTTTTTATATATATTATTTTAGTGTTTAGGATTGCTATTTCTTTTTTCTTAATGTGTTGCTTAATATGTTTAGAATATTTAGTAAATAATTTAATTTAAATATTTGTTGTAATTATAAAATTTGTTTAATATGTTTAGAGTTGTTTAGTTTAGTGTTTAAGATTAGTATTTTTTAATGAGTTGATTATTATGTTTAGAAAGTTTAATATATAATTTTATTGGATTATTTTTTTTAATTAATATTTAGTTTAGTGTTTAGAAATATTAGTTTTTTTAAGAGTAGTATTTGTTTAAAAATATATAGTTTATTTTTTCTAATTATTATTTGTTTTTATGGTTTAGAAATATTTAGTTTAGTATTTAAGATTATTATTCGATTTTTTTTAAAGTGTTATTTAATATATTTATAATATTTATTATAGATTTAATTTCAATCTTTGTTCTAATTAGTATTTGTTTTTTATTGTTTATAAATATCTAGTTTAGTGTTTAGAATTAGTTTATGATTTTTCGTTTAATATGTTTAGAATATTGAATTTGTTGTTTAATTTTAATGTAAAATTTTTTATGCAGATATGAGTCGTCGTCGTTCTCGTATTCCAGCATCGACTGCATTGATATATCGTGAAGAACAACATATTAATAGCGATGTTATTAGAGGTGAACCTGGAGGTGTTTTACAATTCAAACATGAAAAATATTACCTGAAAAAATTGAGACACTTGGATAATAGAGTGAATGCATATTTGATAAAGTAGAGGTTCTATGGCGTTTTGAAGACTTTCAAAATGAGATTAGCTACTCATCTAATGACTGTATTTTTCGAGCGTTGATATGTACCTGCCACTCTGCCGGTACAAATCAACGAAGGTACATACTTCCCATGGTACAAATAACACGAGGTAATGCATTTGGTAGTACGGTCAGAGAAAAGCAGCCGGTGGATGGCATGATTTGCTAAGCCAATGGCTCGCGTGGTAATGTTTCATATGCGAATTCATTTTTTAACTAACCTTTGGTAATGTTACATGTTTTGGCGACTGAGTTAGATGATGTCGCAGAGAACCAATTAGGTGGCAACGTGAAGGTTTCACAACGGGTGAAGGAAGCAAGAGCCACTGCATTTTCTCAAGTGCATGGGTACTGGTCTTCCCCTCACTACACAGATCATGGTCATGTGTTTAGTCCACCTATGACCCAACCTCCACCTCATGCGACTGTGCCATCTTGCCCCCATCGTACGGTGCAACAAGCCATGGATGTCATTCGTATCAGCATCCTCGAATCCTGAAGTTGGCCAAAGTTTGTGGTAACCCCCATATCAAACGCCACACAATGCCCCTCGGCCTATTCCCAATGTGCCGCCTCCTTTGCGAGGCGGTCGTCGCTCACGTAGAACACAGAGGGAATCATATAGTATTGTACATCCGTATGATGACACTATACATTTTGATTTTATATGATTAATTAGTATTGTTTCCAAATTCTACACATTAAGCTATTTTAAAAACAATTTTTTTCTTACAAATGAAAAAATTAATTATCTAAATTCATGTCAGTTCTGATTCTCGTGCTTCGTCTTTGTCATGCGGTTCTTTTTTTTAAGCGCGAAGCGTTATGCCATAAAATTCATCCGGGGCGACGAAGCACTCTTTCGGAGAGAAAATTGGTAATTGTGGAAACCCATTCCTTCTCTTCGTTGTTTCCAGTTCCCAGCTGCCCATCTTCCTCCCGAACACAGAGGAAGAGTTGGATCAGAATAGACGAACAACATTCGCACCGTTGAATGAGTGATTCAACCCATGGAGATAGAAACATAAAAAAGGGAAAGCCTTCTTCCGCGGACAAGGGGATGCCCAACCCCTTGTCCGTGCACCGTATTTTCACGGTAAGATGTCAGCGCCCATGTAACCATGGGCGTTGACATAGCGGAAGAAAAGGTGAACAAAACCGTATTTCCATACGGTTTTGTCCGCCTTTACAGGCAGTCTAAAGAAAAAGTTATGGTGTGACAATGGTAAAAAAAAATTTATCACGATTCCCTTGTTGATCTCTGCTGCACCGACTCTTCAATTTTTCATATTCTCCCGTGTCGGACTCTCCGACTCGCTACGACTTTTGATATTTGACACAAAACGATGTCGTTTTGATTTCTTCATTAATTTGATTTTTTTCTACATCAGAAACGTATCTGATGTGTTTTCACGATTTTCTTATGTTGTCGATCTACTTGTGAATTTTTTGTACAGGCGATGATGGACCGAAAAGTGATTATTTTTTAAGAGGTGGTGGAATCGACGAACTATATTCATTTTGTATATGTTAAATCTTCTTATATAATAAATTGATAAATATTGTTAGTTTTAAACTTAGAGTTTATGTAACTTTCTATACATTCTAATAATTATTTATTTTAATTTGCTTTTATTTAATATTATTTTATTTAATAATTCGAGGTAAATCCAAAATCCGACTCTTATACTTTTACCGAATTGGATCGAGTCGGTGAGTCGTGTTGGTGCCGCATAGTTGTTGACGATTTCTCACTAAACATGTGAAATCAACGACGTCGTTTTCACACTAATGGTTAAGTAATAATAATAATAATAATAATAACATATAATGTTTGACGTATTTGTAAAAATAACTATTTTTATTTCATAAAAATTACATCTGTATTGGGTACTTTTAAATATATATTAACTCTGTAGTATTCTAATATAATCGAAGGTTTACAAATTCAAATTCATATGACTTATGAAAACATTAATTTAGAATACAAATTACTATGGATTAGTTAAGTAAAAAAAATTCAAGAATTCAAAATTAATCATGAGTAACATTCATTTTAATTTTAAAATAATTATACATCTACATTGTTAAGGAACTCTTAATAAGAAATAAACTTAATTGACATAAACCCGACTAACTGACTCAATTCACCAAAATATCGAACATTTTACCGAAAAAATGTTTTTCATATCCAGTCGGAAATTTTATTGCTATTAAAACATTATGTTAGCAATGAGAAATCCTTATTTAACATAGTTTTATAATGATATTGATTAATGACATTTAAAATGATTTAAGACTAAAAAGAAATATAACCAATTTGAAGGATTTAATTTGATTTTTTCAGAAATAAAAATTGAAATATTCTCATATTTATATATTATTGATTTATAATAATAATTTTCAAATATGGAATATTTATACCGTCAATAAAACTAACTGCTACTAACTAACTAACGAATCAATAAATTATTCGAGTGTTCAACTAGGAATAAAATAATATATAAGTAAGATTTTGACTGAAATCCCCAACAAACAAATTGATTACATGGATAGAGATGTCCCGTCTATATACGTGACATCATTTTAAAAGTATCCTATTAATTATACATGTAATGTTTTTAGATTCAGATTAATTTACATGGTGAATCTACTTGAATATAACGTATGAGGAAAGATATTATACGAATATTTGAATAAGTAATTTACTACGATCTACATTCTCTCTTATAAACAAATCTACACTACATTCAATTTTCGACGTGTGACAATTTCATTATTTCAATAATACGATAACTTTAAATAATAAATTGATCAATATAAACAGTAAACTTTAAAAATGATAATTATATAATTTTTTAAAAATATCAAATTAATACATAAAAATGACAATTATAATGAACTTAATATAAAAATAAATTAAACTAAAAGTTAGATAATTCAGTAATCACGCTTCAATTCACATATCCACCAACATTTTTATTGAAACATTCGTGCTTTAATATTTTAAAAAACTAACAAAAATTAAAATCTTAAAAATGCACAAAAAACAAAACTAATTATTTTATATTAATTCGTGTGAATTTTTATATAATCCAATGTTCAAATTATTTGAAATATTAATTGATTATCAAATAAAATATAAAAAAATAATATATTTATACAATTTTAATGAATTAAGTCATGTTTATTTAATATCAAATTTGCAATTCATAAAATGCATTATCGGCTACTTCAAAACAATACCAATAAAATCTCACATATTTATTGTGTCGTGTGTGTTATAGCTCTCAAATTTTATAAATAAGAGCACAATTATTAAGCATAAGACTAGATCTTATACTCTTACAAATTAATCTTTCATTATTTGTGATATTTTATTCTCGTAGATTCGCAAACATTTGTATTGTCACTGATTTGATTATTCTCAATAAACGAGAAATAAATACCAGTGTTTTAAAAACTAGTACCGGCCGGTATACTAGCAAGCTCATTGAATCAGTATACCGGATATGTATCGAGTATACTGGATATATACCGGAATATTAAAATAAATTATAGAATATTCATATTTCATTTTTTTAAAACAAAATCTGACCCAACCTGCAAAAAACCCGACTCGAAAATATCCCGTACCGGCTGCCAAAATACCAGTCGAAGCCCGTAAGTCCGAAATTTCGGATATACCGAAAATTCAAAACATTTATAAATACAACATTTTTATACTGGTTCTCACCGTCATAATCAATTCACCGCTTACAAAATTATAAATTGTTCACAATCATAATCAATTCCCAAAAATTCAAAACTCATAGCTAACATGATTCACTGATCTCCCCTTAAGAAATTTAATTAGCATGATAAAAATCATACCTTCAGAAAAGAGTCAGATTCCTCAGAAAGCGTATGATCATTAAGGCATTCCTCATAAGCTCTATATATTCAACAATTTGCCTGCATAAGCAATTTACCCTTATCACTCAATGATTTCTTCTCAGTAGTTAAAGATCCAAGTGTATCGAGAAAGAAGTTTTTATTCGGGATGATTCCGCTTCTATCCATATGCACCATTAATTTATCGAGGAGTTCTTTCATTTCGGCTTTAGCATAAGCCTTGTAAAGAATCTTGTAAGTCGAAAGATCAACTGGATATGTTTTCGACGAATATGCAGTCTCGAAAAGCAACTGAGCTTCCATTTCTAAAGAGTTCATGCAGTATACTTCAAGCATTGCATTTAGAGTTGAAGCTCTTTTCACTTTCTCTGTTTCTAAAATTTGGTCATATATCTCACGAGCTTTCGACACACAGTCGCATCGTCCAAGAACTGTGATAAGTGATTCATGAGTAATGAAGCTTGGTTTATACCCCATCTCGATCATCTTCTGATATACCATTTCAGCTTTCTCTCTCGCTCGTGCTTTACCATAGTTAGTGATCATAGAGTTAAATGTAGGGATCGTTGGCTTCTCCTTGGAACGCAATAAGCTCTTGAAAACTTGCTCCATTTTATCGAACTCTTGCTTTCTTCCATATGCATCGATAAGAAGGTTAAACGTGATTACGTCAGGCTTAATCTGTTTACTTTTCATTTTCGTAAGCACAAACTCCATCTCCCTGATCAATCCCACTTTTCCATAAGCATCCATAACACCATTAAAAGTGAATATATCAGGAGTAATGATGCTATCATCAAGATCCTTGAACAATGCATTAACTTGTTCAACATTTTTGGCTTGTGCAAAAGCTCTAAGAAGAATGTTGTAAGTTACAACACTAGGCTTGCACCTCTCTGTTCCTTTCATCTTTTCAAAATAACCAAGAGCTTTATCTAATGCCTTTGATTTATCACGAGAGTGAAGATGAGCTGAAATGAGAGCATTGTATACCGAAGTATCCGGCCTACAACCGCTGTTTCGCATCTCGGAGAAGAGCCACATTGCCATACGAATTTTACCTTTCTTTCCCATGACTGAGATCAACTTTGAATAAATACCATTATCAGCTATGTACCATCTTTGCTTTTGCATCCATCTGAATACCTGAAAACCAGAGGCATTTTCTCAAAATTGATCATATTAATGACAACACCCAAACAAGAATCATCATTTCAACCAGAGAACTAAATAAAGGAATCTGCAGCAAAAACACCTAATTGAAATCAAGCTTTCAGAAAAGAAAAATGGCGAATTTTCATGAAGAACCAGAGGGAAATCTGCGGCAAGCAGTCAATTCATGGTAAAATAAGGAAACATGAAAGATTCATACAGACCTCCATGCATCGAATCCATTCATCGGTCTTTCCAAGCTCCTCAAATAGCAAGAAACAATGTTCCGTCCTCAAAATCTTCACATATTTATTTAGAATACTCGTCAATGGCTGCTGATCAGTGAAATTCCTCATTACTGAGCGAACCAAGTCTTCTTCTTCAGACGAGGAAGAAAAACTATTGCTACTCCGGCTACTTCTGCGCTTCTTAGGCCTCGGCAAAACCGAACACATTCTTGTTCCGGAGAAAGCGCATTGCTGAGGGGTGAATCCAGAAATTGAGGGCGGATTGTTGAAGAAACGAACAGAGGAAGCGGCCAAGTGAAAAGATACGGCAGCCATTTTCGGAGGGCTGAGACACCGTGGGACTCCGGACGGTTGATAATCGGCGGCAGGATTTACTTTATGCAAAAGCTAAAAACGTATCTGGTCAGGAGTTGCTACTTCAAGCAGAAGCATTTTTAATTGAAAAGTATTTATAATAAAATCATTTGCACGGACTAAGAAATTCCTCTTCCTGAAATCGATCAGCGAGCAAATTTTCACATATCGCGGCGGCGATTTCACCAGTAGCCAAGTACAAGCTAGTGTTTCTCGGCGATTAATCCGTCGGAAAAAACAGCATAATTGCCCGATTCATGTACGATAAATTCGCACCACGATCAGGTATTGAGCGCTCACAATTAGGACGGTCTGTTGATCTGCTTTGCTTTCGCAATTGTCCGATTCTCGGAGTTCTTCGTATATTCGCGCTGTGATGGATTCAATTTTCTTCAATCCAGGCTACGATTGACATGTACCTGGAAGATCGGACTATTTGCCTGCAGCTTTGGTTGATTTTCTGTTTAAATTACTGTTATGGAAGTTCAGAGCAATAATTATAAATTCCTGATAACATTTCAGCTATACTTCTGGGCAAGAGAGATTCAGGAGTAGTCCTATTGCAGGTTGCATTAGAGATTCTTCAGTTGCAATAGTAAGAGGATACAATATCCCTGCACCTTCCATTTCCTTGTATGTTAAAGTATTAATCATCACTGCAGATCTGCTGTCATTCTTGAACACTTGAAAGTGGATTGAGGAATTAAGAAAAGATCCAGTCAAGGTTTCTGCATCAACAAAAATTGACACCAAAGACTAAAGAAGATGGCTGTACTGTACAAGTTCTGTCACTGTAAACCATACTGGTTTCTGTTCGCACCAGGGGGATTTGAACCCCTGCCTCCGTATGTTCCTCTAGGAAATGGAGCTGCACCTCTAACTGGAGGGTATTGACTATGGCTGCCGGAAGGAGCATGAGTCACTTGGTGGTGACTGGAACCATTCCGATGCGGCTGGATATTCTGTTGAACCGGAGGTAACCGAGCATGTTGCTGTGGATGCGGAAGCTTCTGTTTTTTTGCAATTTCTTCATTTTGTCGTTGCTCTTGTCGCCTTTTCTTCGTCTGGAACTCATGTGATGATTCATATTTCGGCAAACTAACGTAATAAATACAACAACAATCTCCATTATAACAAAATCTTCAGAATAATTAGCTTTACTTACCTTTTTGGATCACAAGGCAGAGGATCAGCCCAGAAATATTCAGCATCTAATGCATCTTTAGCCGGAATTCGCTTTAAAAACCAAATATAGACAATCAAAATGACGATGAAAAGATGCAGTTTATTTTGTTGCAAACCTGAGCAGGATCAAGAACTAGCATCCTCTCTAATAACTCCAAAGCATGTCGATCAAAGCTGCATTAAAAATGACAATTTACTAACCAACTATTCAATCGAAAACTCAGTAAAACTAATCTCAAGAGAAATCTAATCTATATACTTAACTGTCTGAAAACCTCCCGAATTCTCCTTTTCATTTGATGACCAGGCTTAAACTTATGATACCACGGTATCTTAGAAACACCGGGCCATGAAACCTCATCCGGTGTACCACAAAGCTCAAATATTTTATTTAACTGCTCCGGCTGCCATATCGGAAAATGCATAATAATGATTTTGGTTCTAGAAACACCACATTAAGAAAATCGAGAGAATATAGTATGAACAAGGATATGCGATTTGAGTGAAGCTTTAGATGCTCAAAATAATACACATGAAACTTTAAGATTTGACTTACCTCGGTTTTTCCGGGTAATATCGGTTTCGCATATAATAGCTCGGCGAAAATACAGCCAACAGACCACATATCGACAGCAGGACCATACTTTGTGGCACCTAGAAGCAATTCTGGAGGTCTACACGATATAAAATGTGAAAATATGACCAAACTCAATCTAGGATGAATAATAAAGTTTTTCAAAATGAGTACGAAGTGCGGAAATTACCTATACCACAAAGTAATCACACGGTTTGTAAGATTAGCATTTACGTCATTGGAAAAGGAACGTGCAAGCCCAAAATCGGCAAGCTTCAGATTCCCTTCATTGTCAATGAGAAGATTGGACCCTGCAGATCAAATTCCATATAATGACAAATGCATCTTAAAAAAGTAACATGAGTAGACGTAAAAACCTTTAATATCCCTGTGAAGAACTTGATTTACATGACAATAATGAAGACCAGTCAACAATTGCTTCATATAACACTGCATATAAATATTGATGGTAAAAAATCAACTCAAAGATGATTTAATTAATTAACATTCACTGATTCAAAGTACTTTTATTTGAGGAACGGTGAATCTGAGTCCAGGACGATCGGCAAGACCAGTCAAGTCGTGGTCCATATACTCAAAGACCATGTAGATGTTTCCCTTATGCTTGTTATTATCTGCAATTGTAATAATGTAGCATTTAGGTTTAATTTTTACTGCTTTAGCCAAAACATAGGTCATATCATATAAGTAAAAATGCATTTAATCACCGGGATTTTTTTGCTCATTGCCTTCACGACCTACACAGCACATATGAATCACATCGTAAATTAGCAGATTCGGAGATACACCCAAAATTTAATAAAAAAAATAAGAACCTGGAGAGGTGACTATCTCCTTCAAGTTAATAACATTTTTATGATGCAGCTTCTTCAAAATTTTAATTTCCCGAATTGCAGTAATAGGGAACTAAAAATGGGAGAGAGTCAAAATGCAGCATCAGCTATCAAAAAGAAAGCTTAATATCTGTGCAAAAGAAAATGGATGTTAAAGTACCCCTTCTTTCTCATTATCCATACGTATCTTTTTAAGTGCAACAATATCACCAGTTTCCTTTTCTCTAGCCATGTATACCTGGCTGTAAGTAACATTACGAAGAAGAATCAAATAGAAGAAGAAACATTTCAACTAAGGCATATACAGAATCCAAAGAATACTCCAGAAAAGGAAAAAAACTCTCATTCGACGCTGATTTATCACAGCCAGAAAAATACATGCTACAAAATAGGGGTTTCCCCTTTTCACCACATCGCAAAATCCAAAGTCCGGCATTAATGAAACTATGGGCATTATATGTTCTTGTAAGCAAACCAATAAAAAGAATGCATCTGGGCATCTAACCAACAGAAAATTACACAAAAAAAAGAAAGGCAAGACGCTGGCTCACCCATAAGTTCCTTCTCCAATCTGCTCGAGTTTTTCAAAGCACTCAACGCTCCGGGAACCCCACGAGGGCCATTCATCAATATTCAACTGGCTATTCACTGCCGCCATCAACACGCCGCGATCCTTACGCAACTTAGGGCATGTTGTATGCTCAATTTTTCATCCCCAAAAAAGAATAAGACCTGTACGTTTCTAAAACTAATGAAAAATGTCAACTTTATCCTTAATCTCTATTACATAAATCATAGTATTTTAATTTACATATATTTATTTTTACTGAAATAAAATAAGAATTTCAAATCATAAACTACATATCTACAAATAACTTCCCAAACATCCTGCCTATTATTAACAATGCATTCATATCGGGTTGAGATCCAAATGAATCGAATAGAATCGTATCAAACCGAATTTGTATGTTCTTCTCGAAATAGATTAAATTCAATTCAAAGCTCATTCGAGTTCAAATTTTATAAAGACGGGATGTTATGTGTTGATATCCTCACCTTTATAAATCTAATGTATATAACATTCATAACCAATGCGAAACAAATTCAATAGAAAATAAAATACGCATGTGACGAAATTCATTAATCTTCCCCGCTTTTATTCAATAGTAATCACTAATCAGCATTATCCACTATACATATAACTCATAGAAACAAAGAACATCATCCCCATGAAAACAAAAGTGCACTGAAGCGGAGAACAAAAACAAAAGGTCAATGAGAGAGCATGATTTGATCAAAGTTAGTATGATAATGCGAAAAAAACGGCTTCACCCAGTACTCGTACCTGCGACAAGCCTTTCGTAGAGTAAGATGTAGCCATGATCTGTGTTACTAGAGTATTCTTGGGATGATCCAAAGAATGTCTGAACTGCCGATTCATCAATCATCTCGACATTTTCGTCATCAAAAAACAACCAATGGTTGTGGCTTTTCACAAGGCTGACATAGTGACCATGGTTGGGACCGCTCCCCACATGAACCACAACAGCAAAGAGTGAGTACTCAGCATCGGTATCTTCGACCGTGTTGCTGAGCTTTAGCTCAAGAGGAAACACGACGCGATATGATAACTTCTTGTAGCGCCCCAATTGTTCTATGTACTTGAATCGTTTGAGATGTATGACCAGGATTTGAGGTGGTCTTTTAATCTTCATTCTCTTTTGTGCTTCTTGCAAGCTACAATTCGACAATAATTCGCATTGTTAGAAAACTTGTATGTGGTTCTCTTGCAAATGAAACATGACTCACCTGCAGCATTTATCACAGAAGAATTTGTCTTCGGCATTTAATGTTTCAGTGGAGCTAAAATTTTTAAGGCAGCTAGTAATTGAACTGTTCTGTTCAATATCAAGGCTTAAGTCAAGAAATGTTTCATCTCTTGCAGTCACCGTTTCACAGCACAAGCACCTTGTTTCATTTGTCAATATCCCCTGAGTAACAATTCATCAAATTAGCCAGCGGACCAAGCAACAAAAATCCATAGATAAATAAGAATATGAAAACGAAATGGAAAAACCGATGACTAGCTTAGCAGGTTTTTTAAAATATATCTTGCTTCTATGCACTAAGTAAAAAGCCGCTACCTAACATTAGGACTACGAGAACGAAGATGAGAATGCAACTACGACAGTTCATAAAGATCCCAGTGCAATAATTTGTGCCAATCTAAACTCACCTGAAAACTCTTGTGCACCCAAGTAATAAGAGGTTCCTTGTGAGGACCATTGGAGACAACATTTTTGAGTCCATTGGCAATACTCTGAGAAGTTTCTGGATCACTCTTGGCAGCTCCAGCCTCTTTCTCCACTATGTCAACAAGCTCATTCAGTAAATAATTTAAGAACTCATGGGCATCCTGCAAGTAACACAAAATCTCCGCCCATTACACTAAAAAGAATACAGCTTTTACAATCAGCATTGGAATATATTTCTCAAGGAAGAACATCACCAGCAAACCTGATGCATGTAACTGCGAAAAATTTCATTTTGCTTCCTCAGGCGCTGTACAAAACGCTTTGGAGCAAGAACACCAGTTTTCCTTTTCTGTGTACTAATCTGCAAGTTAAATTAGGAATGCATATTCAATACACATTTCATAAAACCCTAAATATTATGTGCATCGAAATGAACTCAATCATATCACCAATCTCACCCTAAAAGTTCACCAAACATACTTAAGTGCATGAACACATACAGGTGCACAGGCCAGAGAATAATTTAGGGTAGGATCTCAATAAATAATATTTAATAAAATAATCCACTTTTATTTTTTATGTAAAAAGATATTCCGGTCATGTTAAGCTTGTATCCATAAGCATTGAGGTAGCTCATGTAAAAACATAAAACATTTGAAATAATGTAACCTGCAAAAACAAGTCTGCTAGACATGTCAACAGGTTTTCTTCTGCCTCGATTGGACCCTTGTTAATCGAGTGGTACTCAAGCAACTGTTCCCGAAACGGAACGCAGAAATAAAGTGCCTGAAGAATTTCAAAAATTTAACATCTCAGTAGCATTAAGAATTTTATGTGGCAATTAAAAGCAATTCTAGTGAGATGGTGTATCCAACAGTGGTAACATTTAATGCATTGATTTATCAATAGCCAAAGTCGATAAGAAGAAAAAAAATGCAAAAGAATCATATCCAGAATACCTGATTTGCAGGAAGTATACAACTAATCTCAGCGAGAAATTGAAATAGAGCAGATCATATCATTTATCAGTAAGAAAATCAAGAGAAACAATTAGGTGCAAGAGCCATATAAAAAGCCAAAACATTTTATACAAAATATGAAAATTTGGATATAAAGTAACACATATTATACAAAAAGACCTCCTCTTGATATTCATTAACACTAATAGTGAAGACAGCAAATAATCGAAATTTATAACAGTAGCAAAACGTCAAAGTCTTCCACTTTCCGGAAAAATATTCAAGCTGGTAATCGGGTACAAACATGATTAAATAAGCATCCTATGCGGAACCAAAAATGAAGGTCCCCTACTTGAAAACAAAATTCCGGAAGCCCCAGATTTCCGAACTGGCAACAAATCCCCTTTTATGCCAGTAAAATACGAATAAGATAAAACAATCACAAAAAACATCGAACCTGAAGAACGCTGTTGCAGTAACATGTATTTCCGAAATTCTCGAGACCAAAATAGCGTTCGCCTTCAGGAAATTGGTCGCCCAATGCTTTCTCCAGTTTCGAACCCGCCGCTCCCATACCTACCGTCACTTCATCCGATCATTCACTCTTACACCTCCACGCACAAGCCAAGATCCCCCGGAAAATTATTCACCTTAATTTGGGATAATTAGGGTTTGATCATTTGACATGAAATGAATCCAAATACTGAAACTAAACTATAAAAGGTGAAATAAATAAAGAAGATGATTTCCTCTGCTTCCATTTTTATAATATTTAATTTCTAAATCCATATATATTATGTTTTTTTAATTCAATTTATTTCTTTACCTTAAAGGCTTAAACTATGTTCTAGATTATCCAATTTTTCCTCTAGCTCAAATGACTATTATTCTCTTCATGCAAATACATAATACATAAATTATTTTTTTAGCAAAATAGCAGGAATTTTGTGGAACCAAAAAATTAACGTTGAATTTGTCGACATTAATTAGATAAATGAGGTTTATTAAGTTTATAAAAGAGTAAAATCTATAACATAATAACTTGATCAAGTTTTAAATATGTGGAAAAATATTAAATTTGTATTAAAGAAATATGATTGATCAATTCTATAAAAAATGGAATATTATCACATAACGACATGATGAAATCTTTTAAATGTGTAACTTCATCCCTTTAATTGCATTTATTAATGCTCCCTTATCGTGATTTTGACCCGACTCTATAATTCCAACAATTAAACATACTCACTATGGAGCAACCAAAAGATACTCACTATAAATTCATAAGAACCCTCGGAGGTACCGAAACATTATAGGTAAATCCAGACATAAAACGAACATATATTAAGGATGGTGATTATTTTCTCCTACAAAAATGACAAAAGTTAGAACAAAATATAAATAAAACATTGCTGCAAGAACCACAGTACAATCCAAGGCTATATCAAAAAACCAAAAACTTCAAAATAAGGCAGCTTACTTCACTTAACATCACAGAAAATGGGATTCCCAATTTCCGCAGCCCCCGAAAGTTCCGAAACTCCCTCGGAAGTTACTGATTCATCGACTGATACGAGCAATGAAACTCGCTCCAAAAGCTCTTGGCACTCTATTGCATTCACCATCACAGACACATTACTTCTACCTCTCCAACAACCAATAGCAATAGGCGAATCATTATCTTGCTTCACCTTGCTGCTATCTGCACATATCATGCCTTTACTTAAAACCACAACACAGCATCCTAGCATTAGATTAGAAGCTCCTTCACGAAGCTTGGGATCGACGAAGTCTTGAAATTTGATACTTTTATACTGCAAAAGATGCTTGAAATCTACTGCACGTGCGTAGAGAATCTGTTTCGTCAAATGTGGAAGAATCAACGGTAATCCTTCGGATGATATACGGAATATGCACGGTGTTGATGTTCCCTCTCGAGAAGTTTGTCGTTCCTGGTAATAGATAATATAACAAATTATGAAAAAGTTATACAATAACGGATCTTGCGAAACTTACAAACATCTTGAGCCCAACTGAAGCGATCTTAAGCTGCTGGTTTGCCTTAAAGTTCAGTTCAAGAACTTCTTTAACAGAACTCGATATGTAATAGATTCGCTTGACATGATTTGTGTCGTTGTTTCTAGTGATGAGATGTCCCTTTAATGGGAAGGCTTCGTGTACACCATAAAACTCAAGGATACTGTCGACAACTTTTTCGTCTTTGTAGAATATTATAGGGTCCACTCCTCTCCATCTCCCTTGGATTTGCAATTTCCTTTTTCCTGCAAATGATTTGTTATCAGGTAAACACTCAGTTTCATCTTTCCCATTTTCCTCAACGTCGCTATGTGCACTTCCCAGTTGGGCTCCATTTGTTTCAGAATCGAAATGATCATCTTCAAGGTTTGATTCAGAAATCCGATCATCGTCTTTGACAGTTAAGTCGTCAAATAAATTTGAGTTTTCGATCACATTATCCATTTCAGGAGGAGAAGTAGACGTTTTCTGGGTACTAGCAGGGTCTGAGAAATTCGCATATTTTCAAGAAAATTATTGTAGCAACAGAAGCACTTAAAAAACGATGAACAAACTAACCGGGCAACGAGGAGACTTTCTGAAACACAGCAATAAAGAAGGACCCTGAATTTTGATCATGAGGCACAATCCTCATACAGCGATCTAACGGTAAATCCGATACTTCTGCTTCCGAATTTTTTTCCAAAGGAACTTGGTCCTCTACGGAATTCTCATCAAGAACCCGAGTTTCATTTTCATTCTTAACAATTTCTTCGTATGCCTTTCCAGAGGGAAACATGGTAGAAATAATTATAGATCTGCGATATTTAGGAACATCTTCACAAGATGTAAGCCACAATCCTTTATCTCGAACCTACAAGAGCAAATCGTATATTCTGATGTTATTATAAAGTTTAATTGTTTAATCTACTGGCACAAAAAATATTGAAATAACCTTCCATGTCTTAAGGCCTGGCCTCCGAGAAAGCTGGGGAAGCTTCTCAGAGACATCCAGTAGCTCAATAGTACCTTCCCAACGCCGCAAAACCTTTGAGAAAATTTAAATCGATGATTTTAGACAATACATTAAAAATAAAGAGTTTTAATGATAAACTAATATCGCAACAAAATAAGCACGGGGTGTAGGCTAAAAATCGAGTTAACTGAAGTATACTTAAAAAATACCTCTGCAACGACAGCTTCGTTTTCCACTGGATTCATAGAGCAAGTGGAGTAAACCATTCGCCCGCCAACTTTAAGCAAAGCTATACCTGAAATAACAAGAAAACAATTAGGAATCAACTATGAGGATATATAGGTACAATTAATTCTGTTACGCAGCATTGACGATTATTGAGTTCCAATAAAAACATGCTCTTAAAGTTGCTGCTTCAAAAAGGTTGCAAATTTGAGATGGAAAACGATACCCCGGTTAGCTATTTGAACTTGAAGGGCGTGAAGACCATTACCCATCCCTGGACTCCTGAAAAGAAGGATAAAAAAGAAAAAATGTAAGAATTCAGAAAAGTAACTCATTATCCAATATTCAGACAATTACCACTTCTTCCAGATATCAGGGGCCTTGCGTAAAGTTCCATCACCACTACAGGGAACATCACAAAGTATACGATCAAACTGAAGCTGAAGAAAAGTAGGTTCTTCACTGTTTCCAATTCGTGAATCACTGGAGTGATTTTTATGTATATGGCAACTTGGAAAGTGTTGTGCATTGTGATTTGTAACAATTAAGTTTGCAGTACACATTCTCTTTGTTTGGTGAATAAGGAGATTGCATCTTTGGACATCCAGATCATTCGCTATAACCTATGTAATAAAAATGTACAAATTTACATCCACGAAGCAGGATGCATGCAATGAATAGTGTTTCAATAATTAATCATACCATTGCACGGGGTAAAGACCCTGGATCAGTTAACTTGTATATCATCTCCAGTAACTGAAAAGTTTTTGAACCAGGTGCAGCACACACTGCAAGAATTCAGGTGTTACATAGTGAATGATTTAAGCAATCCTGCCTCTGATAAATGATAAAAACACTGAATTTCTCTTCAAAACATGCAAAAACTTAGTAATCATAATATTGATATTGATACGAAAACTGAATTAGTAATTAAGCTTACTGTCAAGAACAAAATGATCCGGATGTACATCAAGAAACAGAGGAGGAACCTGAATCATGCAAATAATAATAATAATATGAGCGGAAAAATAAATTAATATAACAGTCGAGATTTCAGAACAAGCCAATACGAGAGAAATGAAAAGAAAATTTGCCCAACCATGCTGACAGCTTCCTGTCTTGTAATGTTCCCTATTTCATTTTCTAGCTTCAAAAACTCATGAAACCTGGAAAATATATAAATGACATGTAACGTAAAATTCAATTTAGGAAGAAATATTTTATGTTAACGAGACATGGAGAAAAAATCTTTCACGCCTAAAGCTTCAACGCTTGATAGCACTCTCATACAAAAAAATACCGCTCAAGAGTCTGATTCTTCCGCAGCTGGTTCCTAGAGTAATTTGACTGCCACGCTAGATTATCTGGATACCATAGCAATGGTTTTAGTGCCTCCACTTGCGCTCCATCCTCATCCTTTACAAATTAAAGATGCGAGAAAGGCCACAACAGTATTTAGCAACAATATTTCAGCGGTCAGGTGCATTCATGCTGAAAAAAATGAAACCAGTGCACCTCTGTTTGGAGGGAATTCATAAAGTCATTCTCCAATTGTGATCGAATTTCCATGTGGAACTGGCTACTGCAAGAATGAATGAAAAATTTAGCAGCGTCAAAGTTATGCAATGCCACTAAACATTTAAAACTAGAAAGCAAACATAGATGACATGGATAGTGCAAATGCACAAATAAAGCACAAAAAATAAAGTACAACGAAGAAATTAGAAAAAACATGCAAAGATCAAAGTAAAAAGCATTCAAGGATACCTGGAATTAATCCTGAAAGCAGCAGGAAGCGGTTTTCGCAAAAACTCAATGAAAGAATCCCATTCTTCAGGGGGCACAATTCCCTGCTCCTAAAAAACCCAAAAATCTAATCTTTAGTAATCCAACTAAACCCATTAAATGAAAAAAAGCAAAAAAACAAGAAAGCACAAACAAAAAAGCATCCCATTTTTGTTCTCTCATCTTATACTTCTGAATGATATCAAAAGCCATTTTTGCAAGGAAATGTTTCTCAAGCTTACCTTATAGTATTCATCGAAAGCCTCGTTCTGCGTAGCAAATGGCTCCCAGGCAGTATGCGTAGTGTTATTGGCATCATTAGATGGGGAATCAGTAGAATTATCCAACTTGGAGCGTTTCCAAACGTTTTCCCTGGTATGTTTGAAATGTTTTCTCTGAGTACGTGACCGTCCTCTCCCACCCATTTTTCCGGATTTTGAGTGATTCAATCAAATCCTCACTGCCCTAGAGCCGCTTGAAGCGTAAGCCGTAAATTCGTAGGGGGTTGAGAATGTCAATTAGTCATACAGGGGAATGTGAGAAATTAGGTTTAGACTGGAGCGTTAGTCTCTCTCTGTGTTGTCTTCCTCAGAGGCTTTTGTTATATTTCGGTGCAAATTTTAAGACAAGCAGAGCCAACGGTAGAGTGGTCCGATCCGATCCGATCCGATCCTTTACCCTAAAATATCATTGTTTGTTGAATTGGATTTTCGTAGAGTTATCGAATCATTGTAGATATTACTATTTTTACTAAATAAAACACTTATGATGTTACGTTGGAATTATAGAATTTAATAGAAAATAGGACCATGTGAGCCAAAAATCACATTTTAACAAACTTGTCAAAATCAATTTTGATGTGGAATAAATTATAGTTTCAATATACCTAAAGGCCCAATACTTTTATTTTAACATAAAATATTATTTATTTTAATAGGATGGTAGTTGGAATATTTCTAAATTATCCGACTTTATAATATATAGTTTTAGATCGATTATGTGAAATTTTACATTGTTCAAAATTTATTCGACATTCCACGGTATCACAAGTCTGCGCTAAAGTTATTATTAAAAAGATTACTAGATCCCAATACGATAACAAAATGATTGTGATCTTTCTAGTTAAGAATCTTAAGATTATAAAACGAAGTAAAAATTATCACTAGAGTATCTCAACTATACACACTTCAAAATGATCTCATGATTTATCAATTGTTTTTATATTAATTTAAGAGAAAATAGTGTATTCAATTCCAAACATTTATACTTTTGATAAATTTGATCCTCTAAATTTGTTACATCTGGTAGATTAGATTCTCAAAGTAGTGAAATCGATTTTCAAAATTTGATTTTTACTGGATATCTCAATTACCAAAATTAAAAACTTTAAGCTTACGACAGCCATCACCACTTGTGTATGTGTTCCCGAATGCACATTTACTAAAATTTACAAAGTATGATAAACATTTTTCTATATTTATATTTTTGAAATCACAATTATAAAACTTTTGTGATCAGAATTATCAAAATAATGGAACTATAAAAATAAAATTTGCATGCAATCTTTAATTTAATGGTAAAAACTAAAAGTTGTATGAATTTTAGATTGGATCCAAATTAAGAGATGGAGATGAAATTGTCAGTGTTCCTTTATTCACTTTATTCCTTCATTCTTTGTCATCACTTTTATATTTGGTGCTTTAACACTTATTTCATGTAATAAAGTCCTCCCACTAGTTGTACTTTTCTCATTTTTGCCTTCACGATGTTTTTTTTTTCACTTTTTTGTCTTAATCTTTACATTATACTAATATTAAAATTCAAAATGATCTTTTTGTATTTGCATAAACAAAATTATAATTTATGATAATTGAATCCATCGTTAATATGTATGATAAATATACTAATATATTAGAAGCAATTATTAATTGAAACACTTGTAGCCTCGTACATTGTTCGTAGATCATTTTGACAAAATTAATCATTAAGGTTTCTTAATGACTTATAATATACAATTTACTTTAGATTATTTTTAAGCATCAATCACCATATGTTTTAATCAATATTTGTTAGATAATATCCACTTCTACAATTTATTTTTTAAAAAAATTAATTTGATACTGGTACGTAAATATTGATATTACGTAGATATACAAGTTAAAGATAATGAATTTGTTTGGTTTAGTTTTTTAAAATTGCGGTGTGGTGAAATATGATGATCGTGAATTTTTAAATATGTTTGGTAAAATTACGGTATTATGATCTTGATTTATATAAAAATACTAATATACCCTTATATGTATAATAATAATAATTATAATTATATTATAATTAATAGAAGTAAGGGTGAAGTAGTCTTTTCCAAAATAACGATGAAGCCACAACTGGTTTTAACAGCTGTGATGATATCGCAATTTTTTAACGATTATCACATCGCAATTAAGCTTGTGTTTTGCGTGTATTAAAAAAATCATGATTTGATCATCTCACCGCACATAACCGCACTTTTAATCGTGGTATCAAACAAACCCAATGTACCCATTATTACAACAAAACGCGATCTTAGAGATGTTTGATCGAAAAAACACAGTAAGTAGAAGCACAGACGAGGCATGGCGAGATGAAGAAGAAGAAGAAGATCACCACAAAAACAATGTAGTAAGCAAATTTATGTCTGGCTCATAAACAGACTCACAAAAATCAAAACTCGTATCCGTTAAACGACGACGCATTTCACCTTCATCTTCAACCAAAGGAATCATCATCCCATCAGCACCAACAGGCACAGAGCTCAAGTTATCCTCAATACTGCTGCTACCATCACTCCATCCATTTTTCACCTTTAAATCTTCACCTTTTGTTGCTTTTACATCATTGTTTTGCTTCAGTTGTGTAATCTGCAACCCAAATATTGAACTTGAACTTGAAGTTGAAAGACAAAAAAGATGAACCGTTACCTCATTGAAGAGAGACTGGTTTTCCTGCTTTAGCATTTCGTGGTTAGTTTTAAGAGCATCGTAGTTAGCTTTAAGTGAATTATAATCTCTCTGTAATTGCTTTGTCTTTGATCTTGCACGGCGGTTTTGAAACCAAACAGCTACTTGTTTAGGTTGCAAGTTAAGTTGTTGAGCAAGCTTGAGTTTCGTTTCTGGTTCGAGTTTAGTTTCAAACTCATACATTTTCTCCAGTTGTTTCACTTGATCAACTCTTAATCTCCGTTTTTTGTCTGAATGAAACACAGATACCTCCATATCTTCTAACATTCCTGTAAAAAAACAGTTAAAGATGTTGAAACGTGAAGAAAACCCCAAGATTAAAAGAAGAAGATGAACCTGCGTAGGTGGATGTGTTCATTTGGGAAAAGTGATGATGATCGCGTGAGCGTGCGTGTTTTTAGAAGAAGAGAAGGAGAAAATGTTCTTCAATTTCCCATGAAAGAAACAATCCCAAGAAGCAGCCTTATCTCTTTGTCACCACTGGCTAACCCCATCCTTCTCTAGTTTTCTCATTTTACTTTCATCATTAAATTAAGGTATTAAAATAATAATATTAGGTAAAAATTCAAAGTTTAATTGATGGCGAGAATGTTTTGAACTAGAAAAATGAATCATATTGCAAAAATATAAGTCAAATAATTACTTATGATAACAATATTCTACACTTTTCTTCACGTGGAAATGACGTTGGTTAGGTTCAAATTTGATTTAATATGCTCGATAGTAATCAAGTTGTAGATTGATCTACTTTTGTCAAATAAGTCTGATGCACTTTTTATTAGAGTTATTTTGTCTAAATCAATACGAACCATCTCGAAATTCACATTGCAACTTTGATATTATGTAGAAATTCAAGATTCAATTAGCCGAAAGAGTATTGAAAATACTAGACCAAAATTAATTACTCATTATATTACTCTTCTTTAAAATATAGTATTTTTATTTTCACAGTTGATATAAGATAATATTCTCTGTATATTGAAGAACCGAAAACATATATGTACTAATCATACCAAAAAAGTCACAATCTTTGTAGAATGTATTTATCAAATCTAGTTTATTACTCTTATGCCATTCTTAACCATGCCCGCCCGAAAACTTCATTTTCTCATCCACATCAGCTTTCTCTCTGTACACATCATCATTCTTTAATTTTATAAATAACTTTCATCTCATTCATACAACAATGTCCGAACACTTATAATTTTTAAATATTATTTTTTTATACATCGGATATCTTATAATCATAATATTATCGATAAAATAATATATAAAATTATTATAATTTTTTATATTTTATAATTATTTTAAATTTAATTTTTAAATTTTTTTTTAAAATAAAATTGTTTTGGACACTCTCTCTCCTCTGAGTGAACAAAATTTTGCCATGTTGGTAGTCCAATCAGAATATCTCTCTCTTATGATTGGACGATCAACCTTGAGGAAGACATTATATATTGGTTTAAAACAATATTATACTATGAATTTCTATAATGTTACTGTCTAGATCATTTATCATATGATAGATTTTAACTTTGTCTCATTTTTGTAAAGTATGTAAGAGAATTATATATCGTATTCTTTAATATAAACTTTGGATGTAAATTATTACAAAGATGTCATTATCCACCATGAATTTCCCCCATCTAGTAAAAAGAAGAAATTAAAAGGCGTAGCTACTTTCCTTCATAAAATAATAAAAAAGGCCATCAAAATCAAACGTAAAACGAGCGGGACTTAAATGTAAATTACAGAAAAAATCTCCAAATATTATTATTTATTATATTTTGTCAATATATGCAAAAATCAAATTTGGTACTAGTTGTCAATATCTCCAAATTATCGAAGATATTTTTACATTCAATTAAATTAGAAAAAAATATAAAATCGTGATAAATATACTAAAGTTATTATATGATCATGATAAGATTAAGATATAATATATGCACGGGCGACATAACTTTTCTAAAAAATATATATTAAATGAACTTTTTTAACCATAATGAAATATTATATTAGGGTTGAATTTGTTTTATTTATGTCAATTTAAAATATTGTTTTTAATTGTTATGGTTGTAATTTACTATAAACCTACATTGCACCAATTAGGGTGTAAAATTCGTTAATTTTTTATGAATCCATTAGTGACTTGTTGATTAAATATAAATATATTATGATTTTTTTATAATCAAATATTATTTCATACATTTTGGATTTTGATTATAAAGATACTTGGGTTGGCTCCCAATCAAGCTGAGTTTTAGAATTTCATATTAATAATGGGTTTGTTTGGGATCATGTTTTTGACGCTAGTGTGGTGACCTCACCGTCGAAATTAAAGTTCTAAAAAAACACAACTAAACTTGCGGTGTGGTGAACCCAAAAAAAGTGCGGTGAAATGAAAGCTGGATTTAGCAATTGTCTATAGAACGTGATTTTAAAAAAACAAATATGTAAATGTGTGAACTCACTCAAAGGAATTGGGCACTTTCCGCATGGTAAGTGTGTGAACTTTACGCAGTTTGGATTGCGCTTGACACCATGGGTTGCGTTGTATAATTTTTATGAGTTGTAGTTAATTTCGACTACCGTTACTTTGAATTTTATAGATGTAAAAATTTTAACAGCTTTGATTGATTTTAGCAACTCAAATCATTTTATGTAAATTAATTTATATGTAAATGTAAACCGTTCCATTCATTTATAAATGTTAATTAATGTTAATAAATTTCATTTTAAATGTGTATCAATGGATTTTTAGATGTATTTTTATTAATGTATATTAGATGTATCAATGGATTAAATTGAGAAAATTCATTTGTTTATGTTAAGGGTAAATATGTATTTTACCAAAATCACATTTATCATGCTATAGTTTTTTACAAAACAGTTCTAAAAATCACGTTATTAATTATGCATTAACCTCCCCACAATTAAACTCACCGCACCCCACCACACCTCACCTCAATTTATAAACACAGTACCAAACAACCCAATATATTTAATCAAATTGACGTATTTAATTATAATTTAAAGTATGGTATTAATATTTAATATTTTCATAAAAAATCAGTAAAATTATAATAAACTCTAAAAAATAAAATTTATAACAAAATGTACGTGGTAGTAGAAATTCCAGAAGCATAGCGTTGATCTCTCAATAAAGTGCAAGAACCTTCCACCAAGCTGCAGCAACTACACCCCATATCAAAAAGCTAATCACAGCCATTGATATACCCAAGATGAACACACAAGGTAGCGACACGTATCCAGCTGAAATCACACAAAACGTGTCCAATTAAACAAAACAAAACCAGACACCGTGTCCATATCCGTATCATAATCCATACCTGCGTAGTACAATGCAGCTTGACCACTACTGTAATGAGTTATAGCACCAAAAAGATTAGTATTATAAGCTAAAGCAAGAGCAGATAACAAAGGAGGAATATTAGAAGCCAAATGCATCCCAAGAAAAGCAGAATAAAGTGCTCCAACATGTGCAGTTTGGCTTGCAAATAAGTAATGTATAAAGAAATATGTAGCTTGAAGAATCCCGAATGATGTTAATCGATTATGCGATATATTTTGTAAGAAGCTAGCAACACAATCGGATATCCATGATACAACTCCGAGGTTTGTTAACTGTGTTGCCATTCCTACAAGAACTGCGAACCAAGTTAATGTGTCCCAAGCTGTTTTCTCTTTTAAACAATCTTCCCATGTTAGAACTCCTAGTAAAAGTAGTAGCGATAATCCGATTAATGCCGCAACTGCACTAGCCATGTTCAAAGCTTCTCTGAAGAACAAAAGCTGATTAATGATGATTACAATAAGGATAAATAGAGATGTATTGATTACCCTGCGATCCATAAGCCGATTGTTAGAAGTAATGTTGCTATCATGATCCATTCGTCTCTTTGAATTGATCCCATTTCTTTTAATCTTTGTTTTGCCATTGATGGAGCATCGGGAGTTGATTTGATCTCAGGTGGATAAAGCTTATAGATAATTGCTGGAGTAAGAACAATGGAGATAAGAGCAGGGAAGCATGAAACTTTACACCAAGTTAACCATTTGTTGGGAATTTTGACACCGAGGCTTTCAGCTAATTTGATACATAACAAGTTTTGTGCAGCTGCGGTTAAGAAAAGAGCGCTTGTGCTGTTGTTACTCTGGTTTGAATGTAATGAAATCAGACAAAAGATTAGCAGAAGAAATCGAATCTTTAACAATGAAATTACCTGATTTTGGCATTGCATCAGAAATGCTCCAAGTTTTCGTGCAGACGGGTCTTTTGGGTTGCTTTTAGCACCCAAAGCTAAGGATTTAATAATGGGTATGAAAATCCCACCGGCCCTGGCCGTAGAGCTTGGCATTCCAGGGGAAATCACGAGTTCACCAAAAACTAATCCGTAAGCCAAACCCAATGTACTTTTCCCAAGAATACGAACAAATAACATCGCGACTCTATCTCCTAATCCCGTTTTCACAAATCCTTTAGAGAAAAAGAAACTAACCACAATTAACCAAATAACCTCATTTGTATACGCAGAAAACGCTTCCTTAAACTTGAGTGTCTTGGTGGCAATGGTGACAGTCAAACATACCATAGCCCACGCCGCGACGGGTAAAGGGCTGACGATTAAACCCGCAACGGTGACGATAAAGATCGCGAGAAGTGACCAGGCTTCGTGGGTTAATGCGTGAGGTTTTGGAATCGCGAAACGGATTATAACCCCTAAAGCAATACAGAAAAGTAGTGGGAGTGGCTTTGCACCAATCCAACCAATTCGACGCCACCACGGAGTACCGCGGTTGACGGGAACTGTGGCGGAGTGAATAGGTAAAGGGGCTTCACGTTCCGGAGATAAGTTTGTTGACATTTTCTGCGGAAAACCATTGATGATTGAGCTCTCGCGTGAGCAGTGGGAAAAAATAACAGAGAAGCATGCATGCCTGGACTGTGGGCCGTGAAATCGGGTCTTTATAGACCCTACTTGAAAAGGGTCGGGTCCATTTATTTCGATCTTTATTATGAATTAAATAATAGAATGGATAATCACGATTTGTCTCAATTTTTTTAAGAAAATCCGATATTCTTGCAATTTTGAATTAGCGTGATTCAAAATTTACCAGCTGTCCGAATTTTATGTAAATTTTGACTGGCCAGATCTAAACTCTAAATCATTAGCTTTTCTTTAGGAAGAAATGAAACTAAATTAATTGGTTTTTAATTTATATAGTTAAAATTGGTAAATTAAATTAAATAAAATCCTCATAAAAACACGTTCGTTTCTTCTATCACAACCACGTGGCATTTTAAAATAAATAATAAATTTCAATTCAAATTTTACAATTTTCTAGATTCAAAATGTATATTTTTCAATTAGAACATTCAAAATCGACCACACATTTACTATTATGTCAAATTTCGTAATTAGATTATAATTTTATGAGTAACTATACAAAATTATCCTTCCGACAACATGTAAAACTCGAATTATAACAATTTTTACATTGTTAATTATTAATATTACTATACTTTATTGAAAAATAAAACCATAACCGATCACTTATTATTATTTTTAAACTGAAATAAGATATTATTAAGATACAAAAACCAAAAAAACACATGATTATATGATAAAACATCAAATTCAAAAATCTTACAATTTTTAAAAATTAAATACTAATTTTTTAAAAAAATATTCATAATTTGAAGATTAAAATCCAGAACATATTTCACAATACGCCCAACCAAAAATACGGGGCATATAACACTAATGAGTAAATCCAACCTTAATTTGCATGTTTGTGGAGCAGAATTAAATTAGGGTTGTTCTACTTCTCTTTCGCTTTTATCTTTCTCGGCCAAAGCCGAATTACCGCTACGTAACGATGCAAGTTCTTTGACATCTTCAATGTTTGATGCTGGATTTGTGGCTTCATCAATGGGGAGAGTTCTCTTAGATCCCTCTAAGGCAACACCAAGAACAATATTCTCTTGTAATGAAGATTTGCTAGACAAACTGCTGTCTGATCTTCTAACTGCAGTTTCGGACTGTGAAACGGAGTTCGTTTCTGGGCGTTGTTGCTTTGATTCTACATCAGCAATGGTATCTGTAGATTTAGGTGAAGATTTTGTACCTGTCTCGACCTCGGAACCAGATGATTGTGTTTCCTTTGTCTTTTGCTCGGTTGATTTAGAGATGGAAGGGGAAGTGTTTTTCGAAGTTCCTTCGCCTTTGACATCATCTTCGTTAGCTCGTGCTGATCGAGATTCGGTTTTAGACTTATCTTCTGGTGCATTGCTTTTATGGGTGGGCTCGACTAATAGCAGTGGACGGTTCGATGTCGTACCCCAAGTAAACATCGAGTCTGAAAACGGTATGTTTTCATGGTTGGATTCAGCGTATAGTTTCTGAAAGGTACGGATGGGAGTAGCTAAACGAGCACGATGATGCCTTATCACCCTCAAGAGATCAAGAAGAATAGCTTCCTGTATTCCAAATGTAAAGCATCAGAAAATTCACATCACATCTGAATCATAATCGAACTGAAATAAAATACCGGTAACAACTAACTAACTATAAAATATAAATGCTTAATGAACGTCCTGTTATAAAACCGAAAGGGTCAGTTAGTAAATTCTCATTCTCGTATTAACGAACATTCCGTTAAAAAAACTACGTATTCCCAGTAAAAGAGAGAGTACACTATTTCTCACCTTAACACACAAATATTCTTCGAAATGTGATGTTTTCACGAAGCATGACACTAGTATCTGCATTGGATGCAAAAGCAAAACTACCCATTTTGAGTCTAAATTGAATGCCAATGAATCTAATTTTTAAATTTCACAAATATGAAACATTTTGGCAACATAAGGAAGCCAACAAGAGTTGAATCAAAAGCTAAGCTTCTTAAAGAAGAGATTCTAACCATGAGTGCCTGATTTTCAGGATTAATGTTGTCCAGGAATACTCTTCTATGCAGCTTCTGTTGCTCCACCTGAGGATTCTTCGACAGAACCTTGCGCATATCGGCTACGATATTCTACGAAAGGGGTCGATCAAAGCATTAGTTATGTAGCAACAGTGAACTTTAAAACCAAATACAGAAAGGAATTATCCTCACGTTGATTTTGCTGACATCTAAATGACTGATGCCAAGGTGTGTTTTAATACGCCAGTGAGTTTTTTGGGTGAGATTTCTCACGATATTAACAGTGAATTTGTGGTTTGGAATGTGAACAGCTTCACGGTCTTCACCTCTTACAATCGTTGGTGACCACCATCCTACATGCTGCATGGATAATAACAATAATCGAACATATGACAACAAGCAACAAGAAACCGATCGCTACATTGATGTTTCAGATAATGACCTTGAGTTGGCATGTGTACACAAGAAATTCTTATTTTTTTGTAAAGAAAAAAGGTGACAAACCTCAACAGTTCCAGAAACATCAGATCCCTCGATCTTGGTCTGAATCCATTCGTTGACGACAAAAGGACGGGTTGCATGAATCATTGCACTTGAGAGGAAATTAGTGAATATCTAGAGAAAACAACATCAAATATTTATAGTTTTGTAAAGATGCAAGCAAATAAAGTAATCAAGTGAAGTAAATCACATAAATTTACACCTCACGTCCGGCAAGAGTGAGAAGCACTGTGCCAAGCCCCCCGGCAGTAAGCCATTTTTGAGTAGAGAATCCTAACAACTCCATGAACAAAGATACAGCCGCTACCCATACAGCAGTATACACTGCTCTACCAGCAAACTGGAAACCCATCTGTACATGGGAAACAAATTTTTACTTTAAAATCATAACTCAGATACCAAAAAGACGTGTTACAGTCCTGACATACATTCGTGGTATCTGTTGGGTCACTAATCTCCATGAAGAACTTTTGTGCTTGCTGAATAGCGCTGCCCAGGTTGAAAGAATTAGTGCTTCCAATTCAACAGAAAAATGAAAAATAACGCAAGTTTACAGAACCAAAGTATGGCAACATGACATAACGCCTACTTTATGGAATAAAGAACTCAACAAAATGAAATTAATAAACAGTGCAAGAGAACAAATCATGGCACTGACCTTGACAAACAATAGGCAAATGCTAGAACTGTTGACAATGATCTGACAAAATTCAGTAATCGTTTTTTAACAAGTTGTGCAGCTTCTGTAGGTAGAAGTACTGGATCCAATGATCTGCCAAATACTCACTTGTTCTCAGTATGCTTTACTTTTCTACTTATACTTGTTTACAGACACCACTAACCTGCAAATCAAAATTGCACCACTCCACAGCAACAAAGGTTGAATATATAAGGTTGTCCACTGATAAGTGCTACTTCTTTTCCAGCTACCATCGCTCTTCTACATCATTTAAGATTATTACTACCAATGAATAGTAAAACAAAACACAAATCTTCTTCCAAGATCGCATATAACAGTATAACGAGTAGCTCTTTTATAGAGGTAATACATGGAGTATGATCTTCCTGCCAAGTCGAACAAGTGGAACAAGTCCCCAAATAGCGAAAACAACAATTGCAACTGCAGAAGCTAGTTTTGTCTCAAGTGGATATCGTTGTAAACAGTTACATGATCTGCAAAACACAACAATTTACTGAGAAAATTCCACAACAAAATCCAATAAAAAAAATTAAAGCACTGCTTTGAGTGAATATACAGAGTTCGGACATGCTTAAAAAGCAGTCACATCTTTATTCCTTTGCAGATGGCCATGATGAAATAGAAGTCTGAAATGGGTGTAAATTCATTTATCCATGTTTCCAGAAGGATTAAATGACTTGTTTAAAATCTAGTTCAAGGAAGACAAAACTAAGAAGCCCTATCAGAAAAAAGCATGACTTCTTTTCCCTGAGTTAAATAGTAACTTAAAACTATTCTGTATCCTGAAGATAAATTACTTCAAGAATGCGGTACGAGATATTTTATGCAACAAATGCATGGATAGATACCTGGCTAAAGTTAGAGTTGCATTCTTTATGAAGCTAGCGTCAAATGAAGGGCCTGGGTTCAAAAAGCAATGGCACCTTAGCTGATGATGTCTGTTATTTAAACTGCCAACTTGTTTCCATTTTTTATTTGAGAGTTTGGAATCCCAAGAGTACAATAGTTGCTGAAATACAGTCAACAATATATGAACATTAAACACTAAAGATCATATAATGAGAAGCAAATAAAAAAAGCAGAGGGTTTCGCTTCAGCTAGAATATTTCCCATTCCACCGTTCAACATCCCACCCAAATGCTAAAACAATTTCAATTTAAAATTTTTCCGCTTCAAACACAATTTCTTCATTTGAAAGAGTTTAAGAACAGGGCACAAAATATCTTCCCATATCGATTAAGACATACCACTGAATTAAAAGGTAAACTACAGTCCATCAGGCGAACTCTATCCCGTGATTCCAATCTCTGCCGCGCGGTCTGAAGTGCAGAATGCTGGAGAACGAAGGAGATCATAGATTAATCTCATAAAAAAGACGAAAAGCAAAAATTCACAATACATAAAAAAGAAACGTATTTCAGAATCACACATCTACCCTATAAAGCTTGCAGCGACCATGATTTATGTGGAATCCAAACTCCATGGAGGGCTGAAGAGATATCATCATGAAATGAACCCCAAAATCCCCTCTTGACCTCTTTGATTAGGGATTGCTTGAGGGAAATTGAACGACGATCAAAGAAACTATCAACTTTCAGATTGAAAATATTCGAATTTGGAATTAGGTCTCCAGACCTCTGTCACAATCTTAGATCGTAGACCGAAGGAAGACGAAAGAACCGTGGGAAGGAAGCAGAGAATAGAAAGGGACAGTGAAGGGGGAAAGGAGTCGAAGAGGGAGAGGAAGTACAAAATTAGGGTTATTCACATAATTGAAAAATTGATACTGATATAATATACTAGAACCGTCAAATGATAATTTACATGGTTATTCCCCACTAATCCAAATTTTAATTTCTCTTCCTAAATTAACATAATTTTTAATTCTTTATCCAAACTAATATATTCGTCACTTGTTTAACAGATTGCAGGTTAAATAAAGAAAAAATTATACCCATAAATTACTCGAGTAGATTGATTAAGTTTTGAATTTGGTCTAAAGAATTTTTTCGAAATACCATTGATTTACCAGTGATATATCAGAATATCGATGTACCGTTCATGATCGATATTTACCGATATCACTGGTATACTACCCATATGACTTCCATGGTTTGGTCTCATTTTTTACCGAAACGATTCAAACTCAAATAAAATTTGAATTCCCAATGAACAAAACCTCGAAACATTTTATTAATTTGACGTTTATGTATAAAAATGAAAACTAATAGGAAGTCAATTGTGTTAATTTTGATAAAGAATTCAAAAGTATGTTAATTTGGAAAGAGAAATGAAAATTTAGGTTTGTTGGGGAATAAATCCAATAATTCACCAATACACAATGCTTTTTCTCTAGCAAATTCATAAACATTAAGGCTATCTTCTATATACATTCTCAAAATGCATTTTAATGTTAGAATACATTATAAATGTTTTTACAGAACATTACAGTATTTACATTTTGATTATAAACATAATACATTTTCAAATTGTTATTTGAATCTAGAATGTGGTAGAAGGTTGAATCTGGAAATTATAATGCATTCTCGTTATTTAAATTATAAATATATCATCTAAAAAATCATATTTTCTTTCACCTTCGACAATCTCACATTTACATTCGAGATATTTATAAGTTCTCCATTCTCATGTATCTTTGACGTGCAAGCAAATATAACCACACATAATTCTTTCGTCATGTAGATACTGGCGTCGATGAGTCTAATTTGGATAAATCCAATTTTATACAAAATATTATTATTATTCTGCAATTCAATTTATCAATTACAGAACATTCTATATATTCTTGATTTATAATCACATTCTGAAAACACATTCTTAAACTGCATTCTAGTTTTCAAAACGCATGCAGAACGTAACCTAAGAACACTAACAAAAAAATGCATCATTCAAATACGAGGCTTCTTGTAAGTGTAATTTGTTAGAATTGTGAAGGCTTAAAAGTAAATGAATTTTCAGCAGCAGCGAAAAGACAAGAGAGATCTGGAGTTGTCTTCAATCTCTGCGGTCGTGGCCGTGGGCAGTGCCTCTAATCTCTTAGAGGCAGAACAGAATAAATGCAAATTTGTACAAATCCCTTTACTGAATGGATATACTCTCTCAGGGACCCCCCTGCCCAACAAAGTAAACGCCTTACCAAAATACTTCATTTGTATATCAAAAATTCAGACAAACCTTAAATAACTAATCCTTCGTCGTCTCATGAGTTCGTAAGTCGTTTGGTTCGTCAAAACAAGGTAGCTGTTACATGCATGACAAGTTACATACGAATTGAAAAGGCTTACCAAATTAACATACCTATGAAAAAGGAGAAGTAGAAGCAGAAATATCAACGTAAGTGAGAGGCAAATGAGGAGCAAGACAATGATTATAGTTTCCCACCTAAAAGAAATCGATTAGCACCAATTCAAATCAAACTTGGCTTAAGGGACATACAAATGTACCATGTTGTAGTTACATTAAATGTAAGGAATCCAATATAAAGAAATGCCGTCCAACTGCACAGGGCCGATTCCTCACATATGTACCACCTGATGTACCAGTAACAAAGTATTTGTAAATAAATAACAGCTTTCATCTCATTAGAAAAAGGGGAAGCAAAGAAAAAATCATAGTTAAAATTTTACAACACACTCACCAAAACAGACAGTGGTTACCCTGGCCTACACATGCCCCAAGCCAAACACAGTGATGATCAAACTGAAGGACACACTCATCACAATCTTGACAATGTCTTGCCCGTGGAGGCTGTAATATAAATGCGGAAAAAATTAAATAAGAAATTCTGAGCATTGAGAGCATAAGTTTTTTCTTAGTTTCATGGCAGGCAATAACAATCTAGCTTATGTGAACACGGAATAACATGACTCCGGAAAAAGATATGCATTCATATAGTGAGAAATGAAACTTTAAATATGAATAACACTCAGCCACGAGACATCAAGCTTGAGCAAAAAAAGGAAGGCAGGATTCTACCTGAATGACGTTGCAGTATGTGCAGGTAAAATTTCTGGAAAAAATCAGAAGACATAACCCTGATCAGTGAAAAATCAAATCCAAAAGGCTCACAGAAAAATTGCAAGCATATAAATTGTATTAACAGGAACAAGGAAAAATAAATCTTGGGCAAGCCATTCAGAGTAGCTGATGCGATTATCAATTTCCCCTATATAGAGAGATTTCCGTATTAACTGTCGTGTTAATTTATGTTTTTCCACCAAATAAATGATCTGAAATATAAAATGACTGCTGTGCATAAACACCAACAATACCCAAAACAGGAAATTTTAAAATTAATTTTAAAAAAATACAAAGTTGCAGTGCCTTATACAGCACTACGTGTTAGCACTACTGAACTTTCCTTATCATTAATATGGACAACATAATTGCAAGGGCATGGTAAACTAAAATAAATAAGTTTGCAGATATAAAATGAAATTAAATTATCATTTTCAAGGGAATTCATCCAAAATGTCAATTTCTCTGACATCCACGTTCTCTTGAATTGGATGTGTTGTTCAGATATTTGAAACTTTATCCTACTTCATCCTTAAAACAAGTCGCTCATCCATTTTTCAAATGTTGGGTATTTATTTAGTCATAAAATTTTTACTTGCCTAGTAGAAGACCCTGGAGGGTACAAATCCATCACCATTTTTGTCCAAGCAGTGGCATTTTCGCTTGGGTAGATCCTTGCATCCACAGCTATGATGCTTTCATTTTCGCTTGAAGCTGGTATTCTTTGCTTAAACATTATAAGAACACCAAGCCGACAAAATGAAATTAGTGTAATAATTTTAAAAGGACATCCTAAGACGTCTAGATTAAATTCTTTTACAATAAAATTCAATGATTGAAAATTTCCGTATACCTTAAGAATAAATGGAAACAAAATACTTACTTTGCTCTTCTATACAAAGCATCTTTTTCATTTACAGTGTTCTGCACATCCAGAACATATCTGCATTCCAGAGCAAGAACTATCAGAAGTTTTACACACATCAAAATGGAAGCAAGTGTACTTCCAATAGTATTTTTTATTGAACAATGTAATCACAAAAATACCCAGGCGATGTCCCGGAAGTGATGAAATACTGAAGTAAGGTAGCAACAAATAAAAATGCATAGGAAGCCGTATACCTGCATTAAGTAAAAGAGTAAGGGTATTAAATCTCTTATCTATTTACAGAGCAAGAATGACAACGAAAATGAAAATGGCGGATTTTCTATCAAATCATGGTCGAAAAGAAGAAAATGGTCGAAAATGACTAAAAAAGTATCAGCAAATTTCAACAAAATTCAAAAGAAGAAAGAAATTGAGCTTATTACCAAGGTTCCCGTTTCGTCTTTTCTATCAAATCATGGTCGAAAAAGAATATAATCCCAGCAAACAGGAGATGCAGCATGACCAAAGCAATTTTCAAAGAAATGGCGGATCTTCGAGCTATTCCAAGCATAAAGCAGAACAAAATTCAACTATCCGGAAATAATAAAAAGAAGGCAGAATAAACTAAACAAGTGACCAGGATCAATAAGGGGCGAGAAGAGACGGGAGCCGCAGTCGGCGAAACGATCCCATACTGCCCGAAACGAGCCCATTGCTTTTACAGCTACCTCACAGGTTTCAGAAAGAGTAACCGTTGGTTTCTGGCAGCAATCAAAGACGTATTTTGTCCGGCGAAGAAGTAGCAGTACCGGGAAAATGTAAAATTATGGTATCACAATCCTCATTTTTTTAAAAGATTAATATACAATTTTTTTAATAATAAATACACAAGTTATTTATTTAATTGCAAAAATAAGGATAATATAATTTTTTCAAAAATTACCATGTAGATATAATTGATTTTAACAATCATCACGAATCAAGATTTTTTAACGATAATCACATCGTAATTATTCTTTTATTTGTGTACTTTAATAAAATTATGATCTCACCGCATCGCTATTCTTATCAGATTTCCAAACAAACCCCTAGGAATGCTTTTTCGTTTTGAATTATTTCCAGTGATGTTGTATATATTGGTAATGATGGTAATTAGTAGGCTAATTACACCAAATAATTGAAAAACTCAATTGTTATTTGAGTGTTATATATACATGGCCCTGGGTTTTAAATAATACTTGAACTTTCTAATAACCTTTGATTTTTTAACGCACATCAAACGAAAACAAAATATGATATACCTATATTTAAAAATTAATAATTTACCAATTATTCTAATAATTATATTTAACATCACTCCCTTCCTACAATGGAGATAAATGTTCATTACCTGCAGCACATAAAGGCGGTCATTCTGCAGGAACATGGCTCGGCTTTGACATCATATCTCTGTGTTTCTATTGTCACTTTTCTTGGCAGTAGACCATTTGAAATATCCACAATTAGCTTCTGGATTAGATGCAGGACCCTTCCTTGCACATAAATCAATTTTCATTATAAGCTCACAATAATACAACATAGTAATTACCTCAGCACGAGCACATGTATAAAATTGACGACCAAAATTAGCTCCGGATTTTTTGACAATCCGAGATACGCAAGGCTCTTGATGACCTTTGCAAAGAGCCACACTCCTTTGCATCAATTGCTGAATCCTTTGCCACTCAACTAAAGCCATATTATTTTTTTCATTTCCTGAAGACTGAGACTCATTGCTGTCTTCTGGTATACTTAAATTTTTATCTGCAAGAGAATCATCTGATTTGGGAACCGTAACATCTCTTACTGCATTCTCTATGCTTGTATCCACATCTGGATCACATTTTTTCAGAAAAAAAGATTTCATAGAAAGTTGAGACCATGAGCCTTTTCTAGCCTTTTTCTTGCATATGCTCGACGGAGCTAGTTTCATCTCAGAGCAATGTGGATTGGAACACGCTTGTAACTGAGATTCTTCAGCAGCTTCTATTGATGTATTCATAAATCCCACACGAGACACCTCTGCTAAAGATTGGCTACAAAAATGCCTTGTGGAGCACTTCTTTACATTGATAACATTTTCTGGAACGGATGAGACTCCACATGATGCACTTTCTTCTGCAGCTTGCCTTCTTGTGAACATTGACACTGAGATCATTGCATGCATCTTTATATAAAGGAAATAATTTAAAAATACAGAATTAATTCCACTCCAAAAGAGATTAATAATGGTACCTAGTGTCTGCTGACAACCATAGACTTGAGGACAATATCGTGTAGAAAGTGGAGGGGTATTATGTGGTTGCACATTTGGGATTCCCAAAATGATCATGTAAACAGGAGCATGATCAGAGCCTTCCAATTTGACATTTCTTCCCTTAATGCTATGCCTAGAATTATACAAGTCAGTAAAATTCATAAACGTATATGTAAATGCATAATGGGGAGATTGAAGGCCAAAAGTAATCTACTTAAAAATAGACTTGACAGTAAAAGATTCGGTAAATGGTGGCAGAAGAAATGCTGGTTTAACTACTATAAAAGTTGCTCGAAAGGTAAATTGGTTTAAATGAAGGTGTTTTAATGGGAAAACCTAAAAGCACATAGTTTCAACCAATTCAGTAGGATAATCCATGCTCCCATACCTATGTTCATCACCAGGTTTTCGACGTTTGAATTGATCCAAAATGTCACACTCACTGACATGACAAGTCATAAAGCTGTGTGCTTGATTTTCTTTTTCATGTAAGCAACGCCCAGCGCAAAGAATGTGATCAATACGTGATCCAAAGTTGAACTCCTCAGCACCAGAGTTTATAGGCCAACACGTATATGCGTCTCTCCTATCATAAGGAGGAAGATCAATAAACAGTAGATAAATGGTCAAATGCAACACAACCACGGAGCAGTTAAATATCATAGATATAAGTATCAATAAGTTGGAAGGTGAAGCTATAAAACCTCTCTGGATGTTTTTCCCGGAAAACATCAAAATATGGACCTCCGTTTTTCATAAGCAAGGATCTGAACCAAGTCCTAAACCTGTAAAAAATAGACACCTAGGAATAAGCTGTGCTGAAGAAACATGATAAAGATCGGGAACTCACTCGTTTTTCTCGAAATCTGGTCCTGCATCACACCGGTCTATAGAACAAGGAGCAATGTTAAGATCTCCAACAATAATCACCCCTCTTCGATGATCTAGAAGGGATTCACACCTTCTCTAAAAAAGATACCGCCATTATTTTAAATAACATGAAACTCGTGCTTAATAAAGTAAAAGTTAAAAGCAAAAAATAAGTTATCTTTACTCGTGCAAACAGCTAAACACCAAAATCCACAACAATATTTCAAAGTACTAATAGGAATTCAGATCTCTTCCCCTCAATTAGGTGCAAATTTCTGCAATTTATCGTGAATCAAGATCAAGAAAAGCAAGCTTTTCAATCACTAAACCCAAATCTAAATCCATATACTAATTGTACAAAGCATGACCACAGCACACAAGACAGATGAAAATCACCTTTAATATGTTTAAAAAAGTGCGCTTAAACTGAATTCTTTCCAGGTCACTGTGTTCTGCTCTCGGCACATACAGATTGAATAGAACTGCAGCAAAGAATTCTGTATTAATCAACAGAAATGCTGCAGATCAAGCAGGATGAAAATTTATAATAGGTAGAAAAAAGCTGATAATAGCTTCTAAAACAGTTACGTATAGATGATACAACTGGAGTTCTAAGAATCAAACTTTAAGAAACTGACTGAAGTGTTCATGATCAGTTATGATACAACGCCCTTCACTATCAACTTTCAGAATATCCTCCATGGAAAAACTTTCTAATCCTTCCAATACCAATGGATATTCACTTTTCTGATGTGCGAAAGCCTGCGAAGCCTTAAAGATTCCAGTAAATCCCTCCTCCACAGCAACGGGTAATGCTACTTCGTCAGTTGCAAATGGAGACTTAACTCGGCAGAATGTTGCCACACCTAATCAAAGAGGGAAAAGCAATAAGCAGAGATATAACCTCAGTTCAGATCCCAGAAATGCCTTCATGCTTAGAAGGACCATAATTGCACCTAATCTCATCACATATTCACTAAATTCCAGTTAAATCCAAGAAACAATTTTTTAATCCATCATCCAAAAAAATTATATTGAACCTCAATGGAATGATGATTCAAATAGCCCTATGGATAATAAAAAATATATCCTCAGCATGTTGCGAAATCTAACATTCGCATGAGCGTCATGTATTCAAAACGGCGGTAAGAGAAGAAGGATTCTGACCAGAGTATCCAGTTCGGCCTTTTTCAGAGGACCGAGTGCAGGAGAAGAAAGACTCGTAACCCTCCGCTTGAACTAAATGTGCCCTCAATTCATGCCTCGACAGCTTCGTCTCCTACAACGGAATCAGGGAAATAACCCCAGAAGCCAAGGGACAGATCAGAAGAAATGGGAAACACCTGAAAGCAAATAATATCTGCATCGAAAGCATCAAGCAATCTGCGAAGCGACCCAAACTGCGCAACTCGCGGTCTCAGCCCGTTGACGTTGTACGTCACGATCTTCATTCTTCAATCTGAAACTAACAAGAAGGACTAACATCACACAAATCAGAGATCACTCACTAACCCCATTCTCCATCTCCAATCGATTCAACTTTTCACGAGACGGTAATATTTTAATAAACATATATTAAAAATTTATAAAGTAATAATATAAATAAATCCATTAACATCAAACACTGCAAATAACTTCACTCTCGCAGCTACCACTGGTTCTGATAATAAGGATCTTCATCAGCAGCACTGCTGAAGAAATATTCAGCACAGAGATCCCATGGATGGGGATCCTCCCTCTCCATTCTTTCTTCCTCGCTCTTTCTCCCTCGCTCTTGTTCCTCCCTTTTAGCCAAACATGGCCAATACCCAAATAAGCCCTCACACAGATCAGCGCTTTCCAAACCAGACCCATAAAAGTACCCAGCTCCATAATTATAAACCTGGTCGTGATCACCCAGAATTTCAGGTGTAGCAGGTTTCAACTCCATCTCCTGTTCATCTTTACCATATGGGGATGGAGTTGAGTCATAAGAGAAAGGTTCCGGCAGAGTTGGGATTGTCCGAGGATAGCAAATATCGTCTGATGGAGGAAGAGGATTACCATAAGTGGAAGCTTGATCATAACCTCCACCGTAAGGCTTAGGATCATATTCCTCAAACTCAGGCTCGTTGAATTCTGCGTTCGAAATAGAGTAATAAACTGAAGACTTTGATTGTAAAGCATAAGACCTCGGCTCAAGAAACCCCATCTCCGGTGTGTAGCAATAGCTGTAAGAAGAAGAATGGTGGTAAGGAAGCACCTGCTCAAGGTTGTTATATAAAGAACTGGACCAAGACTCGAAAGAGGAATCATAGAAATCCATTTGCAGAAGTTACAGGAGATGAGTTCTGGAGAAGAAGGAAAGCTTATAAATGTATCAATTATCAGCCTTGCTACTTCTAGGTCCCCCCACTTCACCAACAGGCATCAATTATTTCCTCCTAAGTTTTAACAATATTCTAGACAAGCAACTGTTCTGAGATGAAAAAGACATGTATTTACTGCAGTTTAAGGAAATGGGAAATCGTTACTCAACAACTGGAACTTTGTGTAGGAAGGCAGTAAATTTGATCTATTCCTTGCCATCCTTGACTGCATCTTTCACTTGTAACTCTTTTGGTTTTGTCTTTTCTATTTCTCTGCATTCAACATCATATATAAACAGACTCAGAACTGTGGCAGAATAATAGAACAAGAACTATATGAAGCAACCCCTGGATTGCATTTTTCTGCAGTAAAACAAGAACTAAAGAAGGGAAAAATTGGGTAAAGATGCATACTTTGCTGCAGAATTGGATTCCTGTTCAAGCCAGTTACGAATGTGCCGAACGTTGCGGCGAAAAATGGAAGCTGATTGCCTAACGTCACTCCTCAAGAGCAACACAGCAGCCGTCACCCCAGCCACAGTCAATATGAGATTAGTTAAGGCCATTTACTGCACAACCAAAGATCATGAGGAATTTCAATTACATAATCTCGATCATAAACATACAGAAACAGTATGTAACCAAACAAATTCACCTCAGTAATAAGAATAAATGTGCAAAATTTCGCTTAACATAAACTCGTTTAAAATCATCAATTTACAGCAACAACGATTCCGAAAAAGTTGTGTATAAAACACAACACTGAACTGATTCCCAGCCAATTTTAAGCAGGAGAAACCTCGGAAGGAAGCGAGAAAAAGATAAAATTCTAGAAAATTGAAAAAACTTAGGAAGTAAAACAAAGCGGGTTCGTGAAAACCAAAACCGAGACAGCAGCACCTCGTTTCTCTGAAATGTCAAAATCCCCCTTCATCACAGAGGACATAAGTCCAGTACAGTAGACACAAAACAAAAATAAATGATTCAAGAAAATCGAAACTAGCATGCTCAAAGCACGATAAAATTCCACGAAAATCCTTGAAATCTTGTTGCAAATTGTGATGTCACTTACCTCTCTTCCTTCCCTTGGCTGAAGCCTCAATCTTCGTTTTTGTTGGTGAAACAATCAATTCCAACCCTAAATTACCACTACTAGTCATTTACAAATTTAAACTATTTACATATCAACCCCAACAATTTACAAATTTGCACTTCTAAATCCCAAAACATTTTAGTTTTTTGTAATCCAAAATCTTTCTATTGACTACAACAGCAAAACCAGAAGCAAAATCATAACAATCGTTCATTACCAATACCAATACATACGATGTTCTTGCAAAAGCGTTGTTTTTATGTCTAGTGTTGCAGGATCAACAAAGTTGACATAGCAGCAAAAGAAAAGCTTAAAAGCCCAAAAGCTGGTTTCTGGAACTTCAAATTCAACGTTCCCAAGATGCAAAACTGTCTTACAATTTCAAACTCAGACCATAAGACGATGTTCAAAAATTCGTAGAGCAAAATGATTACTGCAATGAAGTTGAGAAAGTTTAATGATAATACTCTGGGGATATCTCTTGTCTCTGCTCCGCTCTAACTCAATTAACGTTTCTTCTTGCTTCCCTTTGAACCACTGGATTTCGAAGGACTGACAACCAAGTACACAAACAAACTCACCATCGTTACGACTGAAACAAGCGGCCCGTATTTCCCCAACACCCTCTGCAAAAACCGTTCATATTAAATACATCGACCGAAACATTGCGGCAATTGCAAGACAACCAAAAGCACCATACCTTAGCCTATAATGTTTTGTCACCATCCAGAAGGCAATTCCATATGCCAAAAAGAGGAAGTTATCCATCAAATACAATATCAGACCGAAGTGTACAAAATTTATTTGAATGTTTACCCAATCAAGCTTCTTCACAGGAGGCCTATCTGCTAAAATTTCAAGAGGAAGGATAGGTGTAGAGTACGCAACCTGAAACACAGCAAAAACAACAATAAAATCAGCACTTTGGTTAAAGTCATAAATTGTGCAAATGATCCAAACCTGTAAGGCTGATTTTGTTGGGACACGAAATTTAACTGTTGCAGGTGATCCATGATAAACCGTTTTTACTTTTGCCTCCAACTCAAAGGAATGTGACTGAACAGCACCACTGAAATAATCCATGTGAGCGTGATAGATTACTTGGTTCAACTCTATAAGTAAATTTGAAAAAAAGAAAAACGAACAGATTTCAACAGCTGCGAAATTCCTAAAAAACATGAAATCCGTTGCTTACACATCAAGGCTGTCCCACGTAACTGATGTGTTGCCACCCACGACGGTAAATAGATCTTTCGACCATGTATCATCATTTAGTGAGACATCATACGCAGTCCTAAAAATAGAGAAAGAAATTGTATTTTTGCTATATAACCACAAGGCATGGTACGAAACGAAAATTTTAGTATCAAGGAGGAAGTGTTTCCACATCATCAGCATATATGGTAACAAACTAAAAATCCAGAAAGGAATTTCATGGGAAATGTGTCAAGAAACAGATAAAGCAGATCATGCCAAAGCATCATGATTGCAGCTGATCTGCATGATGGAATCGCTTCCAAACGAGTTTTAAACAAAAAGTGCATAGCAATACCCGCATGCATTCCAACTCATGGGTATTCTCTCTGATGAAAAAGAGATAAGTAAAGAACTAAGTTGTTCATCCCATGAATCAGCAATATCATCGTCTCTAATTTTTTACCCTATTACAGAGCGAGAAAAATAACAGCATGCAGACACTGCTCAAGGTAAATCGAAAAGAATTGACCATGGAAGGTGCATCTTACGCAGATCCCTCATTATATACATCGAAAGAGACGGAGACTCTCTCGGAGCCACTACCGATTCTGGTAAGTAATGCCTTCTTATGGGCCAAAATAAAAGGTCCTTCAGAGATAGCAAAACCTGAAGAGACAAGTAACAGGTAAGAAATAAAGGAGAATACTCCTCCATAGATGTTCGTCTTCGTCATTTTGAATGGATTTGGATGGAAATGCCCTGATTGCCGGCGTCAAATGGACGAAAATGAACAAACTAGGGCGCAATCGGAATTTAATTTGGCACGTCTTCGCAACCACGACAAATGGCGCTGATCCGAAGCATTACCCGAAAAAATCCGGGTCTGGGTTAGGACCAAACACGTTGAAATTGAGAAAGGATAAAATAATTATATATTAACATCAAATGAGAATATCATTGAATAAATTTAAAATTCATTACAAAGTTATACATATTAAATAATAACTATAAATTTGATTTTAAAATTAAATTCTTCTTCCCATTTGCTTGCCTTTTAATCGTGAACGTGCTTATCTATTACAATAATGTACTAACTACTAAGACTTAATTATGTCACTTATTGTATCATAATTAATACTATCTCCTCCAATTAATTCATCCAATAATCCAATTACTTAAGGTCTTAATAACGTAATATATAGTATTTTCAACTCTAAAATATACTTTTAAACCATAAAAAAATTATTATTATTATTTCATAATTACTTCATATTATATTATATCTAATATGAAATAAAATAATAGCATAATTTATTTAATGAAAAAACAAGAATATTCATTCATTCATTCATCAATCAGTCATCATGAAGCTCGATCTTGATACCATGAACAGTAACAGCCTCTCCGGCGCTTCTGGGAACCAACGTAACCATAACATATTCATCGTCTTCCGCCTCCAAATCCTCCAGAATATCAGTAATCGATAATCTCAGCTGCGTTTTAACCTTCTTCCCATGTTTATGCCTATGAGGAACGTTCACAAAACTTCCGGCGAATTCACTGTACTCCTCCGAGCTCCTTATATCATCATCTTCATCGTTAATAAAAACATCAAACTTTGCATATACATCTCTATCGACTTCGATCCCTTTTATAATCAATATCTCTTCTTTCTCATCCTTTTCCTTTCTGCTCCTCTTCTTCGTCGGTTTCTTCACCATTAACCTCAAAACTCTGTCAAGTTTCGCCGGTAAACTATCTACCCCCGTTTCCGTGACGGCGTTTGCTTTTCCCAATTTATTTACCTTTCTTATTGCGGCGGAAAGTCTTGGTTTTGGACGACTTTTCAGCCATGGGATATCTGTTTCTTGATAAGTATATCCTAAATTCTCTGCAACTGAACAGTCTCTCACTTTTACACGTACTAATTGCGCGTTTTCGTCGTAGAAAACGAAGGAAGCGTCGAGGTAATCAGTATCTTTGTATTCAACGGCGAACTTATCTCCAAATGATTTACGTATATTCCACAATCTATCGATATTTGAATGATGTCCAAAGAAAATTGGGTCTCTCCCAGCAGAGTAAAAGTTACCCATATCTTCGAAATTCGGCTGGGTTCGATCGCCGGTCCAGGCATGAACTGGACCATGTGGTGTGCTCTCGATTGAACCGCTCCCTGGATTTGGCTCCTCCCCTTGTCTATACGGATTTCCATAGAAGAGACTAGGAGTTCTTGCATTTGAAACCATTTGTCTATACATAAGCGTGAGGTTTCTCTGGATTTGAACTTCGTTACTGATATTTTGATCAGTGCCGTTGTAGTTAAGATCCATCATCGTCGGAGGCTGATGATTCTGATCACGTAATTTGTCATACAAAGCTGAGTTTTTATTCGTGTAAAGAGTAGGGATTTTCATCCCTTCTGGTGTATCCCAGTTCCAGTAAGGGATTGCGAAAGAAGGATCATCTATAAGTTTACTGCAAATACGTTCAAAGAAGTAGAGATAGTATCTGTGAAACGGGAAGAAGAGCCATGAATTGTGAACTTGGATTTCTAAATTGGGAAAACCCACTTGATCATAAGCGCCGTCGCAGTAAGCACAATGAACATTAGCTTGATTCTTGAAGCTACGAGGATCATCATCTGGTAAATCCCTCATCATCTGTACTGCTTTATTGAATTTCTCGATATATTCATCGTTTACCAAATGAGCAGCGGAGCGGACGCGTAGGGGTCCGGTTCTGACCGGAGGAATGAAATCGATGATCTTGTCCGTCGGAGGGGGGCAACAGTTTGTCGGAGATGCTCCTTCAGGTAGATCAGCTGGGCCACATTTGGTTAAATCAGGGGCTGAAATTGGTGCAGATAGAGATAAAGGTGAATTGGTTAGAGAGTAGAGACCGCCGCTTAGTCCGATCAGGATGTTTCTCCGGTCAAATTGGAAGTCCGGTTGCGACGATTCGGATATGCATGAGACCCGGATTGGTTTCACGGCGGCTAAATAAGGGTTTTTTCTGTGCAGCAAACTGGAAGGAGTTAGCAGAAGAAGAGAAGAAGCATTTGCAGCCATGATTCTTCCTCTGGTTCAATACTCAGACTAGTGCCTCTTTAAATACAGAAAGTCAGCGATAAAAATCGTTAGCCCTTTAGATTAAAAATAAATTAATATGCTGAAATTTACTTTTTAAACCCAATTTACTAGCAAAAGTTCCCTACATAATATTAATATTTTAAAAATGAAATTCAGTGTATCACTATACCTAATCTATATTAGGTATACGACATTTGTACGGGAATAATAAATATATTAACTTATAAAAAATACACATTTTTTAAAACTTATTATCAATGCTACCAGACCCGATTGGTTGTGTTTAAGTATCAATTTAACATGTATCAATAAAAATATATATTTAAAAAAAAGTAAAATGCATGGTGTACATGTTAGGGTTGTAGCAAATTGTGTAACCCAATATATAATAAATAAAATGTATCGGATTGACCCCTACCTAATGAAAATTACAATTAATATTTATTTAAATTAGATAGGTAGCCACTTTTGAAGTACACTAGACTATAACTTACCTTTATATGAGGTAACTAAAGTCATATTAATAAATTAGAGCATAGACTAGATCCAACCAATTATGCAATGACACGTGATTTATTGATAAATTTCATTATCCAGCCTTGAAATTAATCAATTAAATAAGTGTTAATAATTTGTAATAAAAATGTATAGCATACATAAGTGATGTCAATTGGACAATTGAAAATGAATACAATCTCTATTAGGTTAGGCGTGCCTATTTAAAATTCTAAATCGGTTGTAATTTATTTAATGTATTGAGGACGATTATAAATCAAGTGTAAAATAGACAAGACACTTTAGAGTAGAAAACCTCAAATCTGAGGAAAAAACTACTTGATTAAGAGCTAGAAATGCCCTTAGTCGATTCAATAAACAATGTGCTAATCACAAATACCATGTTTTTTCTTTAGACAACAAAGGAAAGAAAACTTATAGAAAATAAATCGATAGATGGCTAAGTAAGAATGCTTGCAAGGAGAATCGGAAGATGATCATTTTCTTCGCATCCAAAGTGTCTTTTTTATACGCCTACTGTGTTGCGTGAATAGTAAGGTATCGTTTTGTACTTGTCCTATGCGGCTAGGTCGGTTCGTGTCAGGCGGAACAGCTGTCGTGCATGACTTCATAGGACTGCACGGTGCTAGGTCTTTCGGCGCTACTAGTCGGCTATCTCTAGACTAAGGGAGGCTCATATAACTCCGTCGGACCACGCCTCTAACAGGATTGTCGGAGGTTGTCGTCGCATATTGAGGAATGTGGGTGACCCGAAGTAGGGCATGTGAAGTGTGGACCGATCGGTCCTGGTGAGAGGAAGAAAGTTGGCCCCTACCGATCGGGATCGATCGATATAAACGGCAGTCAGGTCCGTCTGGCCGTGCTGGGCCATTCATTCATATTAGTTGGATTTGGGCCTCCAAGTTCGACTTATGTTATTTGGGTTGATCTGACTAAACTTGGCACTGATCAGGTTCAGAGTACCGGGTTCTGAGGATCTCATCACTATATAACTTATGTATGGATAAATTGACATGATCATGCATTTATATATCACGAAGTATTGTCAATTCTAACCGGAAAGCTCCGGTTCATATAAGCCGATAGGAATCTTGTTCAAATCGCAATAAACCGTAAATATTTTAAAATATCTTTCTATTTTAAAAACTGGTTCGAACCAATGGTTCAAATAGCGGTATTAAAACATTGATTATAACATTTTTTTTATTCATGTTGATTTAAATTCCTATATACATCAAATACATTTGTCAAATTTATATTGATCAATATTGTTAAAATGACACCGAATGTCGAATCCGCGAGTTTATGGTTTAAAAATTGAATTACATTTAAATACATCATGTAAGTTTATAAATATATACATTAAATTTTAACTAGATTAAACCGATTTTTTAACCATGTTTTTCATCATGGTTTTAAATTTCGTAGATATTTGGGGCATTTTCATTCATTAGAGCCGAAATTTGGTTGTTTTAATTAGTTGGATTTATTTATATTTTATTATTCAAAAATCGAAAAATAGATACATTAATATTCAAATTTATAAGTTTTGAATCATAGTTTTAAAATTTGAGTTTGATCTTATAATAATATTAAATTTAAATAATCAATTTATATTGAATCCAAGAAATTAATGATGAATATATTTAATATATTCAAAAATTATTTTAACTCATAAATTTTATTAAATAATATGACCGAAATTTGACGGTTTCTTCGAATTTTCAATTCCAATTTAAAATCAAAAATTTATCTGAAATCAAAACGCCCACCAATAGTGCAACACCCTACAAAATCTTGACTATAAAAAGGGTGCGAATAAGACGAATTTAAGTGTTTTTACAATTCGAATCTCTTTCAAGGATAAGTTCGAGTTCAAATATATATTAAGGAATTTATTGTTGAAATTAATGTATAAATGATTTTTATATTTAAACATCTTGTTATTGAATGCTGAATTTTATCTTGATTTTATGATTTTATTACTCAAATTCTAAAACATGCAAAGCAAAGAACACAAGATTTGTTTACCCGGAAAACAAGAAAACCGGGGGTCCCAAGCCAGGAAACGTCAGGAAAATAAAATCAAACGTGACCAATATTACACCAATAAATCAAATCAAACCAAACCAAACAAAGGATATCTCGAATCGATGATTTTGATAGCCTTGAATTTGTAACACCAATACTTCTCAATTTTTACAATAGCCGTCACTTAATGTCTAGGAAGTTCTTTCACCCTCTAGGGCAAAAATCTTCTTTTATTATTGAGTAACTCTAATCAACCATATATCTCAAAAGCTCAATATATCTATTAATTCAAGCATAACAACCCACATAATATCAATGTATATATATTAAGATTATATTTAATAATCTCTCCCTGAATCTCAAGCGTATATATCAAATAATCTTCATATGAACATAAAACAGATAGATTAAGATTTCATTCAACATTTATGATTTAGGTTCTGTTCGAATTCGACTTCGAGATTCAAATATATTAAGAATAATATATATATAATATTATATCATTATCAAACGAATAGAATCAATTTTTTTCATTGAAAACTCAAATTCAAATGGAATAAATTCGAAAAATCAAAACGATATGGGCCTTGTCAAGCCCACTATTGCGACTATTTCCATTACTTCTTAGTTCTTATTCAAAAACAAATAACCAATATATAATACATAATTAAAAACATTTTAAATTTTAAGAAACTGAATACAATACAATAATCAACATACTTATCAAATTAATTTATTCTAATGTTTGTAACTATACACAATCACAAGCATGATACCATTTATTCAAATATTTAAACTCTAAAATGAAATAACCTAAGCTATTGTTCTTGTAGATTCTCTCATAATTGTAAGATAATAATATTTCTCTATAATTGTCGTGTAGTTGCACTATAAAAAAATTATGTTCACTATAGACAATAACATATGATGTGATGCATTTTTCGATATTATTATAAAAATATATTAAAATCCCAATTGGATAACCGACCAATCGGGTGAGCAGTCAACATACCCAAACAGTATTGTTTATACATTCGAATATTTTAATAATATTTATGTCATAAAAAGCGACGTGGCATAACTTTTCATCTTGTCCTTTTCTTGTTACTTTATTATTTAAGGATTTAATAATGTTTAGTTAATTGAAGAGACGTGGCCAATTGCGCGCCTTACTAATGAAACCTCGTACACCACACACGTTGCTATCATACTAATAAAATATATTTGCACTTGCTTTGTATTGTAGTAACACTTTATTGTAAATAATGTACAGGGGCACATGCGTACATTCAATGAAAACTGAAAAGTTGCTGACTATAAAATATTATCTATTATTTATTGTTTATTTAATTATATATACATTTTTTAACATGTTAAATAGATCGCACTAATATCTATATGGACACTACGTACAAATTGTTTCCTCAATTTCATTAATTTAATAAATTTAATTTTGGAAATTATTAACTCTAATATTTGATAATGCATATATAATTGGTTAACTGTTTTCAAATTGCCAATCAAATTCATCAACAAAAATCAAATTTGGCAATTTTATAAATTTTGGGATTTGATTTCTCAAGTTTTGTGGGCCTTTTTCGACTCTGCGGCACCACTCTTCAATTTTATAAGTAATATATTAACATATAACTAGTAGGATCGCTATTAACTTCCATTTCTTATGAATTTTAATTCATTCAAATTATTTAGTATCCTCATTTCAACATAATATATTACCTATAAAATTATGACAGTGGACTCGATTCTTAAAAAATCTAAATGCAATTCATCCAAAGCTTCTAAATTGTGTATTTAACATATAAAAATTCAAAATCGTTAAAGAATGACAATCAAATAAATAATAGTAGCATCTTTTTTATGGTTAAATTGTCAAATACAAATTATTAGTGCATTTAAAAATGAACGAGTGTTAATCAAATATAAATGTTTTTAGAATTTAAGGGTAAACAATACAATTTTTAAATTTTCCGAATATAATGTTTACAATCTTAAAAATATGAGGATCAATAAAAGACATTATATCCAATTTAAAGGCAATACATTTACATTGTTTTAAAATTCGGGGATAATGACAAATATTACTCAATTTATAACATTCAAATATTAGAGAATTCTATCATTCGAATTAAACGAACCCTATGACTTGGATTAAGATGATGTCAAATGGTTTTTTATTTTGTTTTTTCGAATTTGGTTAGTGTGACATTTTATAAGACAATTATGATTTATTCAAATAAATTAAACACATGCTATCGACCTATTAAAATATGTAGACATTCCTAGTAATTATACTACAAATAATTATGCAGCTTATTGTTAAAAAATTTATGATATTTAATTTAATTTGAAAGAATCACTGAAATTATAACAAACATGCATAATTATTTAACTAGGACCATAAGATATCATATCCATGGTCAAATAGTTAATATTATTCTTCAATTTATATATCTTATGAAGTTAATAATATGAGTTTTAGATTGTAATAACAACCTATTAAAGGTATGTACGGGTAGGCAGTATAAAATAATTGAGTCATTTATTTTTTAATACTAACGATAAAATAATTGACATAATATATCGCATTATTTCTATAGGACCATGTAAATAATTGACATTTTTATTTATTATTTATTTAAATAATTCTTCACCTAATTCTCTTGTATATGCACTCACCGTCTCATTTCATGATGTTATATTTGATTTCCTTGTTTTATTTATATAATATTAATAAATGATTATATTTATATTAATATTAGATATGACTTTTGTGTAATTTCCCAATGATATCACTTTTGTGTAATTTTAAATTTTTTATTTATTAAAGTATTTATTTCTATAGTACTACGTAGCTAATCATAAAATAATAATTTTTAAAATAAACATAAATAACTAACGTGGTACTGCGACAGTCATTGCCTAATCAAGTACTGTGCTATAATTGTAACAAATTTAAAGCTCCAAAAGTATATGAAATATTTTCTTCTTACACGTGTATGCATCTAATATTAATTTAATATAATAATAAAATAGTCACACCAAATCTAACCCAATGTATTTTGTTGTGGTCATACCATATTTGCCCATTTCTAAAGATAGAAGCATCGAATGTTAACCTTTTATTTAATAAAGATTAATTTTTAATCCCAAAGCTTTAAAAATGTAACAAAACTTATAATGTAAAAATAGAGGTGGAAGATTTCAAAATCAAACTTTTGTATAATGGTGGATCGCTTTAATCGAATTTTGTAAATAAATCTTGAGCTTATTTAAACCTTTAAGTTATTTACTATGGATCAACTTTTTAAAATTACGATGAGGTGAGATATGATAATCGTGAATTTTTAAGTATATTTGGTAAATTTGATGTATTATTATCGTGATTTATGTAAAAATATTAATATACTTTTATATATATATATAATAATAATAAATATAATTATATTATAATTAATAGAATTAATGGTAAACGAGTCTTTTCCAAAATCACGATAAAACCACAATTGGTTTTAACATATGTCATGATATTGTTATTTTTTAACGATTATTATATCGCAATTAAACTTATATTTTGTGTATATTAAAAAAACACGATTTGAACATTTCAGTTCACCTCACCGCTGTTTTGATCGTGGTACCAAACAAACCCAATATATACATATTTCAAATATTATATACTACTAGAATTATCTTTTTTTCTGTGTATCTACTATTTCATTTCCCTGAATTTTTCTAATAATATATCTTATTTTGATTATTTTATTGGATAACAACCCAAACTAGTATTTTTCCAATTGTAGCTATTTTTATGATTAATTTATAAATCAATAAAAAACATTTAATTATATATATTATATTAATGTTTTTTATATCAATATATCATTGGTATGAGATTTACTACTAATTGGTATTTTATTATGTAACGCAAAGTGGAGGAGTATCAAGTCATATTTTATGTTTTAGTCGATTTACGAGCCAATATTTTTTTTACTATAATCATTAGCATACATGAGTCGTATTGGTCATGTATGGGATTGTTAATTGATTAGAACGAGTTGATTTTGACTCTTTGTATTCGTTTATATTATATTTCGAACGAAAAAATTATTAATCATATTTTTTAAATTATGTTTGTGTTTTGTGTTGGTATTGATGTTCGTTTGTCTTTAGATATATTCATTTTGAGTTCGAGTTCGAGTTCGTATTCAAGCCATTTGTTCGTGTCATGCATAAATAGATAAATGTATATTAATATTGTCCGAACAAATATAAATAGAAATGAGTGAAATACTTTTTGTTTCCAAATTATTCACACTTATTAAAAATCATAACCTTATCTATTGTATAGATCTAAATTGTTCAACATTCAGTTTTTGTATGGGTTTGAATGACGTAAAAGCATAATCAGAGAGTGCATTTGGCTTCAACTAATGAAATTATTTATTTTAAACCAGGTGGTATTGGGAGAGTGGTTTTCTGATAATTGGTATAATTAGAAGTTTGCAGAGAGACAGCCGACAGGGGAAATAGATTTCTGAAGGCTCAGTAAAAGCATGGGCCATGAATGGTAAACGCAATTACATCCATAAATAGTAAACATAGATTCTTGTTCAAATCCGGCGTGGCGTCGAGTAATACTTCATTACAAGCTGCTTCAATCTTCATTCCCTTCTCTGGAGGAGATTTCTTATTGTGTTTTTTAGGCTAGGGAAAGAAATGAAATGAAATGAAATGGGTACTCAGGCTACAAGTAGGGGGCAGGTAGATTTTGTTAGGAGAGAAGAGATCTATCTCTATATTCTGATGGGAATAATCAGATTTTCCTCTTCTTCTCCGGCGGGGAATCATTGAGGCTTTTGTGATTCTTTGTTCCTCTGGTTTGAACGATTTACTGTAATTTGTATTTGCTGTTTTTTTCTGGGTTGTGTAATGTTGGATCTCAACGATTCGCCGGATGGGAGAAGAAGAAGAGATGATTTTGGGGATAAGGGAAAAAAGGGGGTTGGTTCTGCTTCTGATTCGAGCTCGTCGGCGGTGGTTGTGGCGGAAGATGATGGTTGCAGGAAGAAGAAAACCAGCAAGATTTTTGGATTTTCTGTTTCTTCTGAATTTGAGGAAGAAGAAATTGACCAGTCTGCAGCGAACTCTTTGCCGGTGACGCATAAGTTCTTTCCAGTCTACGATGGTGATATGAGTACAGCGCCTAATTTCCCGACATCCTACTGGATGGGAGTCGAATTCTCAAAGTCTGAACCTAACGGAGTCGCCGGAAGCTCATTTATCGGTCAGTCGGTAACTGAAACTACGGTACAGAGACTTAAGAAGAGCCGCCGTGGTCCACGTTCCCGAAGCTCACAATACCGCGGCGTGACGTTTTACCGGCGAACAGGGCGGTGGGAATCCCATATTTGGTAATTAGACAAACAAACATTTCTTCTCTTAGTTTCCTTTTTACATGCAACAATAATTTCCATTTCTTTCTTTCACAAATCAGGGACTGCGGAAAACAAGTGTATTTGGGTTCGTTCATTTCTTCCTTCAATAAAATCCCTCTTTTTTCATGTCTTCTTCTTTAATATACCTATCCCTTTCGCAGGCGGCTTCGACACCGCTCACACGGCGGCGCGGTGAGTTAATAGCCCAATCATCCCCCGTTTCGCAAAACCCAGTACTGATTTCTTTTCTTTTCCTCTTAGAGCGTACGATAGAGCTGCGATTAAGTTTAGAGGAGTGGACGCTGACATAAATTTCTGCCTTGAAGATTACACAGAAGACCTGAAAAAGGTTACTCTTACGAATCCTCTGATAACTTCGATTCCACGCTTGATTTTTCTGTTGACTCTTCTTTACAGATGAGTAATTTGAGTAAAGAAGAATTCGTTCATGTTCTCCGGCGGCAGAGCACTGGTTTCCCCAGAGGAAGCTCCAAGTACAGAGGAGTAACTTTACACAAATGCGGTAGATGGGAAGCAAGAATGGGTCAATTTCTTGGGAAAAAGTGAGCTCCAAATCCCTAAATTTCTTCAATTCAGTAGCTAAATTCTTTGTTCTTGAACCAGGTACGTTTACCTGGGCTTATTCGATACAGAAATCGAAGCTGCGAGGTGGGTATTCTTAATCTATCGTTCATTTGTCCTAAATCATCAAAATTTGATCGAATCTGTTGTTGAAAAGGCTTCTGTTATTAGGGCTTATGATAAAGCTGCCATTAAATTCAATGGTAAAGAAGCAGTAACCAATTTTGATCCCTCAATTTACCACGATGAGCTTATAACCGGAGGTAGTTCACGTTATTTCAAGTTCGATTTACAGACATTTTTGTTCTAATTTCTGCATTTGTATCAGAGTCTTCAAACACAATACCAGATCATAATCTTGATCTGAGTTTAGGGAATTCAGCTTCGAAACCAAGAACCGGAGACACTGTGAGCAATTGTTGCACCTCCGAATCTTCTCATACTCGGAATCAGCTCGAGGTAAAACGCTCAAAACCAGCTACGGCTCTTATTTCGTATCCATTTCTATCATTGAACTGGAAATGCAGCTCAGTTTCGTTCCGGGAAATCAACAAACTTTGCAGCTGAACTCAATAAGGCATAACAATGGTAAAGAAGTACAGACAGCTGAAAATCCACATCTGGTTGAAATGTTAACTTCACCATTCACACTCCAAGGCTACAATGTCGGTATCCGAATGCTGTTAGTCTCGCCTTTCGTAATTACGTAATTACGGGTTCTCTATGTTTTACAGATTCCTCAGCAGCAGATGAGAAATACGGGAGAAGTCGGTGTGGGACAAATGAGTAATCAAACTTCATATTTTGCTTCTGCTGCAGCATCATCAGGATTCCCATATGTGCAAAATGGGATGCAATATTATCCCTCTTACTCCTAAGACAACTTCATTCAAATACCAATTTTTCTTATAAAACAAGTAAATGTCATGTTTACCCCTTGAGTTTGAGTGTTGTTTGAATGATATATTTATCTTTTAGTTGTATGTTTTTGTCCTAATATAAATTAATACTAAAATCGACGTGTACATGATTCATTTATCTTATCATAAGTTATCAATGAAATTATATCCGGTTTATTTGTACCTATCATTATAGTGTGTACGCAATGAGATATATTTTAAAGTAGTATAAAATATAGATTTAAAAAAATATTTCGTATTTTTTATTAGTACATGATTTTATATATAAAGACCCAACCTATGAGTTGTATAAAGATTCAAAGGGAATGTCATAAGTTACGAATTCTTAATAAAAGGTTAGTATAATTGCAATCATAAAGTTAAAATGGATATTTTAATGTATGTGATAATGTGAATTGAGATCTGAGATCACATTATACTTTAGGATATAATGACTTATTAAAGTGATGGGAACCCATGAATGAAAAGTTTGGAAATGAGAAAATGGCAATTTGGGTCCCCAAAGTTTGGATAATTTGGCAATTTTGGTCCCCAAAGTTTCAGTGACAAAAACAATCCTTAAAGTTTTGATGATTTGGCAATTTTGATCCCCAAAGTTGCGTATTTTCGCAAAATACGTCCCCAAAGTTTGCGAATTTTGGCAATTTTGGTCCCCAAATTAATTTTCGTCCTGGGACCTAATTTGCCACAATTCGCAAACTTTTGGGACATATTTTGCGAAAATACGCAACTTTGGGGACTGGTTTTGCCAAAATTCGCAAACTTTGGAGACCGGTTTTGCGTACATGAAACTTTGGGGACTAGTTTTGCCAAAATTGAAAACTTTGGGGACCAAAATTGTCAAATTATCTAAATTTTAGGGACCAAAACTGCCTTCAGCCAGTTTGGAAATTATAGATTTTCCATTTTTGGATTTCTCCACATTTATATAATTCTCTAGGTTTGATGATAACAATAATTATAGATTAAACATGTTTATTTGACAATACTTTTTAAATTATTTTCTCTATAATAAATATCAAATATTCTAATAAAATTAGAAAACATGTTGGGTTTGTTTGGTATAATTTTTAAAAATTGCGGTGTGGTGAGATATGATAATCGTGAATTTTTAAATATATTTGAGAAAATTGTGATATTATGATCGCGATTTACGTAAAAATACTAATATACCCATATATATATAAAATAATAAATATAATTATATTATAATTAATAGAATTAATGGTAAATTAGTATTTTCCAAAATCACGATGATGCCACAGCTAGTTTTAACAGCTGTGATGATATCGTGATTTTTTAACGATTATCACATCGCAATTAAGTTTATGTTTTGTGTAACATAAGAAAATCACGATCTGGACATCGCATTGCACCTCACCGCCATTTTAATTTGAGTACCAAACAAACCCGTTATATTGGGTTTGTTTGGTATAGTTTTTTAAAATTGCTGTGTGGTGAGATGTGGTGAGATATGATAATCGTGAATTTTTAAATATGTTTGGGAAAATTGTGATATTATGATCGTGATTTACGTAAAAATACTAATATACCTATATATATATAAAATAATAAATATAATTATATTATAATTAATAGAATTAAAAGTAAATTAGTATTTTCCAAAATCACGATGAGGCCACTGCTAGTTTTAATAGCTGTGATGATATCGTGATTTTTTAACGATTATCACATCGCAATTAAGTTTATGTTTTGTGTAACATAAGAAAATCACTATCTGAACATCGCATTGCACCTCACCGCAGTTTTAATTTGAGTAACAAACAAACCCGTTATATTGGGTTTGTTTGGTATAGTTTTTTAAAATTGCGGTGCGGTGAGATGTGGTGAGGTGTGGTGAGGTGTGGTGAGATGTGGTGAGATATGATAATCGTGAATTTTTAAATATGTTTGGGAAAATTGTGATATTATGATCGCGATTTACGTAAAAATAATAATATACCCTTATATATATAAAATAATAAATATAATTATATTATAATTAATAGAATTAAGGTTAAATTAGTTTTTTCCAAAATCACAATGATGCCACAGCTAGTTTTAACAGCTGTGATGATATCGTGATTTCTTAACGATTATCACATCGCAATTAAGTTTATGTTTTGTGTAACATAAGAAAATTACGATCTGGACATTGTATCGCAACTCACCGCAGTTTTTATTTGAATACCAAACAAACATGTTATTTTATGATGATGAAGTTTTATACATTGGAGAAAAGTAGAACGGGTGGGGAGGTATATAAGTTAATTGAATTAAAAAACAAATAATATACTAAAAGTGGAAAATACTATACAAAGAATATTAATGTTTGGAAATAAAAATTATGTAGAAAAATAGAATTGGGATTGATAATTATTTGAATTTGATTATTAAATAGGCAAGATATTGTTGTCATAAAGAAAAAACGAATCTTGAGAAAAAAAGAAGTGTTGGAGAGTGATTTACGTTAATGATAAAAAAGAATAGAACAAGATATTTTGGTACATTTCCTTTTCTTTGAAGAGAAGATAGTCTACGTAATCTTTCTAATATTATTTCATTATGTAGAAATTCAAGATTCGATGGATCGAAAAAGTATCGATGTAACTCAGTTCATAAAAGAAATAAATCATATTAAAAAAATTAAATCAGATCAATTACACATGATATTACATCTCTTATAAACTATATTTTTTATATTTTCACAACCGATATAAAAGATATTTCAATATATTGATTGTGGCTATTTTGAGTCAACAAATCCCATCGATCGAACTGTAAGAGTATTTGTTTTGTTTCTTTTGAAATTGGGCCTTAGTAGATAGAGAATTGGGCCTATGTTGTGTGCTAGGCCTAAGGCCCAAATAATGTGGTAAAAACTTGGAATGGAGATTTTGGTTGCCTTTCAACTTTCAATTCTTTGATGATTGAGATATACAAATTCTGATCCCGTTCATTTTTTCTAGTCTAAAAATTGTGCATATTCTCATATGAAATATTAATTTTATTTGGATTTTATACTGATCACTTTTATAGAATCATGGAATGCAATTGCGGCAATATTTGATCGATTCGATATGCTAAAATACTCACACCAATCGATATTTAATTTATCTAACATAAAAATCAGTACACCCTAAATTCCAATATATGAGAGTTTTAAAACATTTTTAAAATAAAATTTCAGAAAAAATCAATTTGTTATTTTAATTTTACTGTAAAAAAAAATCTTTCCCAATGAAGTAATTGTACGTTTATTAAACTAAAAATACTATAATATCCTTAAAATCAAAACTTTACAGAATTAACAGTACTGTTCAAGGCAATTTTGGAAAAAAATTTACTGTACCTGTATCATATTCTAGAAATAATACAAATATCACTGATTTTATCTAAATTACTTTTATGCATGCTTTTAATAATCAATTTTTCAGTGATATGTTACTTTATATATTAAAAATAAAACAATATTATTTTGTAAATTTGTTAAGTTATATATATTTAATACTTAAATTCATTCGATTCTGTTGTTAATTATTATCTATATTTTAAAACATTTTACTATTATGATAAATAATAGTAATAATTTCTAATATAATCAAAGTAACATCTTTAAAATTTAAAATAATATAATCTTAGTTAGTTATTTTTGTTTCATGATATAATAGACATTCTTCCATACAAACCTAAAAATAGAATTATAAAACATATTACACCACCCCATTGCTTATTAATGTTACACTGAGCATCAGTAAGTTTGAATTTCGGGTTTGTTGACACCACCCCTACCAGTTGTCTAGAAATCCACTCTTTTGTCATGTTTACGTGGTAAAGAGTTATCCGCCTTCTCTCAATGCAAATATGCGAGTCTATGAAAGTAGTAATAGCCCATTTACGATCATGTGTACGATACCCAGCCCTTACTCTCCAAGGACATTCATTTGGTGCTGAACGATATCAAACATCGTAGTCTGTACGGCTACTCCGTTTAACCACAAACTCTCGTTTGTCTATCTTTACAGAGTACTTTATCACAGCGTCCTTAAGTTCAACTTTACTCCTAAAAGAAAACTCTACTGCGAGGGCAAGAGTATCAGAATTGTAATAAACATGTAAAGATTGTATATCATATGAATCTGCCCATATTGATTCAGCATCCGTTATAAAAAATGACGCACCCAACGAATGAGGAATACAAGAACGTCTCCGTGGTTCAAAGAGACCCGATATAATTGGTGCTAATCTATGTTGGGGCAAATCCCATTGGTGCGAATGCGTTGACGAAACCCCTAAGTTAATGCGACTGGTGGCATCGACATGCATTCTACCACTTATATTTTCTGATACTCGTATTTCGTCATCATCGAGTTCAACATCACCATCATCGTACTCCGATGTCGAATAGTCACTAGGTACGAGTTCAACATCAGATTCCGAGACGTCGTCGTCGTCATTCGTATACAATGTTGATCTGACATCTACCATTACATGAGACAATTTTTTTTAATGTTAGTAAATAATTTTTTAATATATAAATTTAATTTAATAATAAGCTAAACTACATAAATATTACATATATAAATTTTAAAAAAACTAAATTCATAAACAAAAAATATCAACAATTACAGTAATAATATCAAATCATAAACAAAAAATATAAGACGAAAAAATATTATAATTATATCAAAAGAATAACTTAATTACTCATTCTAGGTGCTTCATTAAGTAGATCATTATCCCGACGCTCATAATCATTGTCATTGTTCTCAGTAAACTCACGAAAATAGCTCATATATTGAATACTTTCTCCATATTCACGTAATGGTACATCTTCGACTTCTAGATTGTAGGGTATATTCAAATCAAAATTCCTCCCCGTAACCAATATTAGAGACAAAAAAACATAAAATAGTTGGAGTTTTGCAATTAATTTGCGATAATTGAGAATAGTTCACAAACCAGAATGTGTTGAATTTTGCATTTGATATAAATCCTCTTCATCGTCGACGTTCTCGTGAGAAAAACCCCACGAATAATTCAAACTTCCAAACGTTGGATCCATTTAGAATTGAATTCATAAACTCAAAAATCAGACAATGAAACTCGAACAAATTTAAGACATAAACTTTGAAATATGTTATAAAATGAATGCAAATGTATTTATAGGTCATAGAAACACTTATTATTCAACAACCACAACCACTTGTTTATTTTATTAACGTTTGCCCCCATCGTACATTTAAATTTATAATAAAAAATTATTATTAATTAAAGTGGCAATTAATAACGATGGACTGCAAATTTTTAATAATTTATTTAATCTAATTAAATAATAAAAAAATGAGTCCGATATTTAGTTTGATTGAAACCGGTCTGAATTATGGTCAGACGTCATGTCACCTGTCCATCACTGGTATAAATGTAAAGAATAAAAGTTCAATGTTATAAACGATTTGAACTGTTAAAAATAATAATTAATTTAACAGTGACATGTTACTGTATTACATTTATAGCAATGATTTGATATATATTACAACTTTTTCATCCGTATAAAACAGTTTTTTTATCAAAAAGATAAATATTCAACCTCTAACTTTAATAAAATACATTTTGAGTTGTATTGAATTAAAAAAATTTAAAATTTTTAAACAAACAATACATAAACACATTCAATTATATAAAGTGTGTTATTATTTATTATGTTGTACATTTTGAAACGAGTAACTAATTGATCCTATGCTGTACCGACTTTTCAATTTTTCATATTCATCAATGTCGAACTCTTGATATTTGATACAAAACGACGTCATTTTGATTTCTTCATTACTCAATTTTTTCTTCGTCGAAAACTAATTTATGTGCTTTCACGACTTTATTATATAATTGATCCACTTTATGTGAATTTATGTATTGTTTATTACATTGGTACTAAAACTCACCCACCAATTCATAATTACGTTTAATAGTGAATTTATGAATAGTGAATCAGACGGAATTGTGAATAGTGAACAGTGAATTAATTAAAAATTACAATTTTGAGATAACTAATTTTGGTATACAATTCATAATTACAATCGATTAAAAATCGGTGGTATATAACTAATTTTGAGATGAGAGATGCTATAATCATAAAAGTAAAAAAATGACTGTTAATTTTTATATGAAAGTTGTCCGACGCTGGCATTGTGGAAACTCGCCCGACAAATCAGTGTTATATTGTTGAACCAATTATTGTCAGTGTCATTAGAATGTATTATGTAGGATCAGTGATATTTTTAAATTTAAAATAATCTCATACGGCTATAACATGTAAAAAAATCATGGGAAAAATTTTTAAATAGTAGTCTCACATGTCTTCCTATTATTTATTATCGGTACTTTTTTTCTTAATTTTTTTTTGACACTAAACACAAGAATTTTTGACATTCTAGTAGTGGTTTGAATATTATTATTGATTATTTTCTAAATAAATTATTAATTAATATATATATACACCACTTTTAACTTATATATGTATGAGGACATATAATGTATTTAAGAGGAGTGAATTCAAGTTTATTATTAATCTAATTTTTATATATTATTACTATATAGATTCGATATAGCGATGTATTACGAATATTATTTTTTAATAATACTTTTTTATAAAAAAATAACATTTATTATTATTTTAGGGTGAATAAGAAAAGCTTATCGGACCGGTACCAAGTGATATCAAACATAATATTGATATTACCCTGTATTAATCTTATCCATCGGTATTTTACGAAATTTTTTGAATATTTTTTTAATTTAATTCATAACCGAATGAGAAAATGTATGTATTTTATCTATTATTATAATATATTGATACGGATTTGATACACTTATGTATTAAACGCATATGATATGTCGATCGATATCGGTTTTCAAATATTGCATAAAAACCATTAACACAAATAAAAAGATATTTTATTTAATATATACATATATTAATTAGGATGTTCAAGTTATTAGTTACCGATTTGAATTAGGATTACAAACGAATCACATTTGACATTATTAACGTGAATTCACTCCCCTTAAATACATTATATGTTCCTGAAAATACTTATACATATATTAATTAAAGGTGGTGTATATATATATTAATTAATAATTTATTTAGAAAATAATCAATAGTACTATTTGAACCACTCTTATAATGGTAAAAATACTTGTTTCAGTGTAAAAAAAAATTAAGAAAAAAAGTACCGATAATAAATAATGAGAAGACATGTTGATATATAAAAATTTTTCTCTTTGATATATCTAAAAAGTACTACTAAAATTATAAAAAAAAACTTCTGACAATGTTATTGTCATAAAAAACTCGTAGTTTTCATTCCTAATCTATTTTGTTATAATTATAACAGTGAAATGATCTTTGATTTGATATATTAAGATTTTATAATTATATTATTAACTCATATTTATATTTCAAAAAGTAAAACTATATATGTAGTAATTTACTAAAATTAACCAATTGTTAACAACACCTCAAATCGGTATCTTATTAAATTAAAATGTATAAATTTTTATTTTGTTACTGACAAAATTTAAAATATCATATTGTTGAAAAAATTAAAATAAAGCATACATATATTATATTTAACCAATAGTTAACAACACATCAACCCGTATCATATTAAATAAACAATGCACTCTCATTTGAGCAACCTATGTGATTATATGTAATATTAACTTATTCAATACTGAAAAATGAGTGTTAACACGTTCGTTTTTTAAAAAACTTTAATATTAATTTAAAAACTTAATTAAAATTTTAATATTAAAGCTTGTCATATGGAATTTTATTAAACTAGTACATGTATAATTTTACTATTTCAAATATAAATATTAATTAATAATATAATTATAAACAATAAATAGTATCAAATCAAAGATCACTTCACTGGTATCTAGCTACGAGTAACTCAACAAACCAATATTTTTTATTTACTGCTATTTATAATATAAATGGATACTGACATTGTTATGGTTTTTGGGCATTATCCACGTTGTAGGCTATATAGCTCATCCTAGTTTGACTTATAGTCCCTAATTAATATTTAATATTTTTCCCGGATTGCCATAACTCTAAATTATGGTAGTTTTCATTGCAATGCTTGATATTTTAATATTAAATCTACTATTTTTGTGTATTCAAAACAAATTGTATGGAAGAAGCAGAATGGAAATTCTCGACCATAAGTACAGGAACGGGGAGAGGTTGATCATGAAGGTGGGCAGATATTTGATAGGTAGATTGTGTGCCACTGCTTGCCACGTGTTCAAGATTCAACAAATCTTCATTTGCTGTCTGATTTTGGGATTGGCTTCCATTTCTGTAAGCCCCACAATCACGAAACACAAGGAGGAGTATTTTACTCCCTTCTATCTCTACTCTTAAGTGCGCATTTTCTGGGTTTAGGATAATTGTGATTGATTGGTCTGGTGGCAGGAGAATGAGTTCAGCTGTGCTCTGCAGCCCTGTTACTCTTTCAATATCATTATCTTCAACAACCCACTATTCGTTCTCGGCCCGAAAGTGTTATTTGGCGGAAATCCATCGCTCTGTGATCCAGAAGCCTCTGTTCAGAAATCAAGAAACTGGGTTCTTGAGGAGACTCGATGTGAATAGAGTAAGTGTAGCTGATGTTCCAATAGAGGAAATATCTGAGAGTGATTCGAATTCGAGGCAGCAGGGGAAGAAACTTAGAATCCTAGTGGCCGGTGGTGGGATTGGAGGTCTGGTTTTTGCATTAGCAGCAAAGAAATATGGGTTTGATGTGTTGGTTTTTGAGAAGGATTTGAGTGCTATCAGAGGAGAGGGACAGTATAGGGGTCCAATTCAAATACAAAGCAATGCACTGGCTGCTTTAGAAGCTATTGATATGAGCGTTGCCGATGAGATTATGCAAGCTGGATGCATCACCGGTGATCGGATTAACGGCTTGGTTGATGGAATTTCGGGTACTTGGTCAGTCAATACCTTCATGTTTTTTAACTGAGTTGATGATTTAAGAGAATCTCTTGTCTCTATTTTCCGAATTTTGAGCAGGGAATCATGTTTTCCCTTGTGCGATTTGTTCTTCTAACAGGTATTGCAAATTCGATACATTCACTCCTGCGGTAGAAAAGGGGCTTCCGGTCACTAGAGTAATTAGTCGAATGACTTTACAGCAAATCCTTGCCAGTGCAGTTGGATCAGAAACTGTTTTGAATGAAAGCAACGTTGTCGACTTTGTCGATGATGGTAAAAAGGTATGTTTCCATGAGATTTTTTCGTCAATCTTCATAAGGCCGCATTACATATCACTTTAGCTAATGTAAGTAAACATATGAAGTTTCTTTTTGCTCCTTTTGTATGCATGAGTTAGTTATGTGTGTGTCTAGGTAACTTTGAAGCTTGAAAATGGAGCTTGTTATGAAGGTGATCTTCTGGTCGGAGCAGACGGGATACGTTCAAAGGTGATTTGCTTTACTCTTGAAAAAAGAAAAGAAGCTTGTGGTGCATCACAAAAGTTAGTTCTTCATCCTCATTGATCTGGTTCTATTCATTTAGGTGAGAAAAAATTTGATAGGACCGGGACAAGTAATATACTCGGGATACACATGTTATACAGGAATTGCGGATTTTGTACCTGCCGATATAAAGACAGTTGGGTGAGTATACCAATCTTTACATTACACTCTTAAGAACATCTCATTCGTGTGAAGGCTCGTTTAGGTACCGTGTATTTCTCGGTCACAAACAATACTTTGTATCATCGGATGTCGGTGGAGGAAAAATGCAGTGGTATGCATTTCACTATGAACCAGCCGGAGGTGTCGATTCTCCTAATGGTAAAGATAAAAATGCTTTGAAGATGAAAGAATTCTCATCTTCTTAAATTTACAGGTAAAAAAGAGAGATTATTACAAATTTTTGAGGGTTGGTGTGATAATGTAAGTGATTTATTACTCGCTACGGATGAAGATGCAATTCTTCGACGCGATATTTATGATAGAACTCCAAGTTGGTCTTGGGGAAAAGGTCTTGTTACTTTACTTGGTGATTCTGTTCATGCTATGCAACCAAATTTGGGACAAGGGGGATGTATGGCTATTGAGGTATTCTTATTTAGACGAATATATCGTTATTTTATCGATTTGATTCGTTTCGTTTTACCAGGATGGGTATCAGTTAGCATTGGAGCTTGATAAAGCCTGGAGACAAAGCCTTGAATCAGGAACAAAGATTGATATTGTCTCTTCGTTAAGACGGTAGATAAATAGATGGTTGTTTTATTCGTTAAGACATGGAATATTCAGACAATTTATACAGATACGAAGGTGCTCGAAGACTTCGTGTTGCGATAATTCATGGCCTTGCTAGAATGGCTGCTTTGATGGCATCAACTTATAAGGCTTATCTTGGAGTTGGACTCGGACCGCTCTCGGTATGAAGACAAGTTTGTGTGTTCTCTTACAAGTTCACTGACACTCTGTTTTTGAAGTTTTTGACGAAGTTTAGAATACCGCATCCGGGAAGAGTTGGAGGGAGGTTTTTTATCGATATCGGTATGCCAGTGATGCTGAGTTGGGTTCTCGGAGGTAACGGGTGAGATTTAACGGCTTCTTTAGTTAAAACTAGTACTGTTGTTTCACTATAAATTACATTTGCAGTTCAAAGCTAGAAGGAAGAGTTCTTCAATGTAGACTTTCAGACAGAGTATGCTTCTTCTTACAATTCATAATCTTCATGTTTCTACAATTAACTGTTTCTGTTGTGTTCTGTTCTGTTCCTTTAAGGCGGATGATCAGTTACGTGTCTGGTTCACGGATAATGACGCATTAGAACGAGCCCTTGACGCTGAGTAAGTTTGTTTCCAGTTAATGAATATGATCCGATTATTTGAGCTTTTATCCCGCAGCTGGTTTTTGTTTCCGATTGGTGACTCGACTGCAGCGTTTGGAACGATATTCTTGAGCCGGGATGAGAATAAGCCATGCGTAATTGGGTAACGTCTTTTTGCTATGGATTCATATAATCTACATTATAAGCTAACATGTCATTTTTAGGAACTCGAATATTCATGGAGCTTCGGTAGCCATTTCTTCACCTCAGGTACTTCGATCCGATCACATTTTATCCCTCGAAACATATACCCAAGTGTTCTTCTTGGTCAGGTATCGGATATTCATGCTCGGATAAGCTACAAAGATGGAGCATTTTTTGTGACAGATTTGAAAAGTGAACATGGAACATGGATAACAGAGTGAGTAACTTCAGTTTTCTTCATTTTTATGAAAATTTGATGCTGAAATATGGATTTTACAGCAACGAAGGAAGACGATACCGCATCTCACCGAAATTTCCAACTCGTTTTCGACCCACGGATTTGATTGAGTTTGGGACTGATAAAAAGGTTGGATTCTTACATTAAGCTGCAGAAATTTGATATGAAGCTCAATCTTGATGTGTTTCTTTTTTAGGCTTGTTTTCGAGTTAAGGCGATGAAGCTTCAGACGGGCGTGGCGGAGCCGGTAATGTAAGAGTTACGGGCAAGCTAATACAATAAGGAAATTTGATGTAGTAAAGGAAAATTTAGCCTACTTTGCCTTGTTCATTTTTGTCATATTTTGACAAAAATTGTCTACAGGCATAGTTTTGACTTTTGACAAAACTATTTATTTATTTTTAATGGTACGATTAGATTTTAGTATTAATTCTGTATCAATATTAATTGAGTAAATCTTTTATACCAAATGTTGTATTTTCAAAATTAGGGGATTATTTTGTTGGTTTAATTTAAAATTTCATATGTTGAGATTTGAGAGTTAAATTTTAAATTTTAAAATTTAAAATGATACCATATATAATCAATATTAATTGACTTGATTTATATTATTTTCCATTTAAAATAATATGAATCTTGTTTCCATTGGACGGTGTTGATATAGTCAAATATAATAAAAAATAAAATAAAAACAAGAAAAGTCGATGACTTGGCCCAATAAAAGGTTGGCATTATGGGGTGATGAATCGGAGAAGCATAATCTGAAAATCTTTCGAATTGCGCCGCCGAAGTCTTGAAATTCCCCGTCGAAGGGGTCCGCTGCCGGTCCATGTCTAACCTTCCGGCGAATCAACCAACTGACGCGGTTGCGTCCCCGCGGACAGCTTCCTCTATCTACAAGCATAACTCATGGTCACCGGACTTCCTTCGCGACGAAGCGTGGCAGCGAAGGAAGGACCGCCGTCACAGACGTAGCAAGAGCGTCACCGATGACGATATGGAGGAGTTCAAAGCGTGTATTGAACTTGGATTCGGATTCGACTCTCCAGAAATGGATCAAAAACTTTCCGATACTTTACCGGCTTACAGCCTTTACCACGCTGTAAATAAACAGTACATTAAAGGTGTTTCCAAGCCTCCGTTACCGATATCACCGTCCAGATCTGAATGTGAAACTCCTTCGCCGCTTGGAAGTCCCCTCACAATCATCGCTCCAGGTAATTCTTATAATCCGATCTAATCAGTAACTATGAAATAGATCTATGTGAGATTACCGTATTATTGAATTCTCAGGAGATAATCCACAGACAGTGAAAACGAGGCTAAAGCAATGGGCTCAAGTCGTAGCTTGCTCTGTCCGGCAAACTTCCAACTGATCCAAGTGTGCCTGAAAATAGAATTCTACAGTAACACTGACCACAACTATTTGCCATCAATGGCTGTCCACCGGTCTCAACCACCACTCCATCTGTCTTAGCTGTAAATGCATATACCTTTCTATGGTGTGGTGAAACTCCTCCATCTTTTCTGTTTCTAGATTCCTCCATCTGTATTTCTCTCCTCATCTCTAGAATGAAAATGAAAATGAAAATGAAAATGAAAATGTATTCTCCATTATTTTAAAATGAAATATTTTGCACATAGATGACCAGTTGTATTCTATCTGGAATATAGGTAAAATAATTAATGCGTTGTGTACAAAATGGAAGTTGGATAGCTACTTTTTAATCATAAAAGTCACATGGGAAAGTAATGTCAAATATCAGGCTCCGTGCCATGGCCCCAAAATTTATTTCAAATTTTAATATAAATCCACATATATTTCGTCCAATACGTTTGAAATTTCGTTTATATCGGTCTTCACCAGAATTTTGGTTAACCGGTATATCGGCCAAGATCGATATTCAAACATTGATATTTCCACAATTGGGTTGTTTTCACATAAATATATACCAATACTTTAAAATATAATGATATTTGAATTGAATCCAACAAAAGGTTAATTCAGACATTCTAATCATCTATGCACATTGCAAGCTCAGAAAAAGGTAAATTAAAAGTGAAATACTTCTTAAAAGAAAGCTAAGGATTAGCATGATCAAACAAATTGGAATATAATGCTAAAGTGTAAGCATTTCAAGTTCAAGTTCAATCTCCATCTCCATCTCCATTTAGGGAATCACAGAAAGGTAGAATGAATCCACAGTTAAAGAAAAAACATCAACACATATTTCATAAACTGTGAATCATATCAAAAAACACATTTTTAACCATCAATTCACAGCCTTTATCTTGAAAACAACAAGTTACCTGATAAAAATGAAACCCCTCTTTCCATAAGCTTCTCCGGATTGAAGACAATTAGTTTATCGCCTCTCTTCAAACACCTTACTTATGGATACAAGTTATGAACATGTTGCATTTACTGCCAAAGTTATGTATGGGAAAAACTTGCAAAAGTAAAAAATGAGGACCACATTTTTATTTCATTTGATCCTCCAAGTCATCTTCACTTCAACTACCTACACTACAATACAATCATAAGCAAACAATCAAAACATCAAGAGTTTTTGTATAGTAAGTGAATCATATTGTAAAATATGAAGTTAAATCCATTAAATTACTCACCAACATCCATTTTGCATGCTTTAATTGATTCATCCTCCCCTCCTATTCACTTCTTCTGGATCAGAACCAGTGTTTCTTTTCCGTGTTTTCTCCAAGAACAAGTATTCATTCCCCTGTTGAAATGAAGAATCTTGATTTGGACTGAAATGGGGAGTTTCCCATTTCAACCAACCCTGTTAACGCACACTTCTCTCTCGAGGTGCAACTTGCTCGAGGGTAAAGGGTTGGTTTAGTTGTCTGGTTTGTGAAAATTCAGTCGTTTTCAGAGGTAGATTGATGACATTCTGATTGCTTTACATTTTCGTAGCCAATACAAGATTCTTAGACTTTGCAGGGAAAGGAAGATGGAATTTAGCAGAAGCAATCCAGAAGGTGTGAGAAGGCAATCAGTTAAGGAAAGGAAGCTGGGCTTATTACAAGATGTAATGCTACAGAAACATGACAAAAAACAAAAGGGAAAACTCATTGTTTTTTGGTAAGTTTTGCAGGTGGAGAGTCTAAAGAAGAAGCTGAGACAAGAAGAGAATATTCATAGAGCTTTAGAGAGAGCATTTACCAGGCCTTTAGGTTCTTTACCTCGACTTCCTCCATATCTCCCTCAACATGTAAGTAAACGTTTCTTTGGATTTACATCAACATTTTGTAGTAATTGTACTGAAATGATGATGCAGACACTTGAGCTTCTAGCTGAAGTGGCTGTATTGGAAGAGGAAGTCCTAAGGTTAGAAGAAAAACTTGTTCAGTTTAGACAAGGTATCATGTATAAGGATGGTGTTGTTCATCTATCACCTAAAAAGACTACAGAGAATTTGAATATAACGCACTCAAGGAGTGAGTTATCGAACAAGGAATTGAAAGAGAATGCGGAATCATTACATGTGTTAAACAGAGAAAGGAAGTTGTTACCAGATAACAGCAGTGTTTCTGATGGTTTTAGACATAGTTTTGAGAGCCCTTCAAGTGCTAGAAGATATCTGAAGGATAAGTTTATGGTATCAGGAGATGGATTTAGAGGAAAATATAACTGGAGTCAAGAATCCAACAAGGAAAAGAAAACAAAAGGTTGAAGCCATTGAAATCAGAGTTTTATGATGCATCTTCATCTCATTAAGACAAAAGAGAATAGTAAATAATCAAACTCCAGAGATCCAAATCAATATTCCAAGTTTCTTGTATCCTAGAGGAGAAAAGTAACCTGGAGTTGTTAATCATCATCATAAGGTTGCATTTTGGATCAACAGCAGCACTTGATTATTCTTCTCTTACCCAGGAATGCTTGGTTTTCAACAGACAAACAAACATGTTATACCTTACCAGCCAATCACAAATGAAGGAAGCTTGTTCTGCCGCCCTCCTGCAATGCAACCTTATTTGTATGACTCAATACTTTTGAGACATCAATAGCTCTTCTCTACTTGTAAGGCACAAGTTTATAGATAAAAGTACAAGAAGTAGATAAAAGTATCTTTATAGTTTTTCAAGTGATACATATTTGATGAATTTAATGATAATAATGACCAGACACGAATTTAAAAACTAATAACTCTGAGAATGAAATATTACAAAATGGAGCTGTGACGGGTCATTTATACTAGTAATCAAAGCTGATTGAATGGATCTGGGAGTTATATAGAATCTAGCAATTAAGGTCAATACTTTGAATGGTACTGGTAAACAACAAATATATGAATATCAAATAACTTCAAAATGCTCAACACACACTAATCTCATGCCCTCTACCGAAAATAAAGTTTTCTGTGTACTAACCTCACCCAAATGGTGATGGGGGAACAGATACGGCAATGACATCAGACCTTTTAATGCTTCCCATGCCACAGATGATGCAGCCTGGGGCTGAAAGAGCTGAGAATTTTGCACCACATAGATCACATACATCGTAGCCAATGGTGGATAAACGGCTGAGAGTAGCAGCACAGAACTGGGATGGATCTTCCTGTGGATCTATTGACTTGTTTGACAATCCTCTCTGAATACACATATCGATCAGGCTCCTTAGTTCATCTTGCTTCGCAGGGGGTGCTTTCGACAGGAGTAGTTCAAGCATCTGTTTTGCATACCCATAGTTCTGTACATCCATGTTTCTCTTGATCGCAGTTCGAACACAGTTTATCCGATGCTTAGTGAGAAGGGGCAATGAACCCAAGTGGCGGGATAATCTAGCCATCTCATCTTTGGCACTGATTGCACTAGCGCCTTGAACTTTTTGAAGTCGAGTTACTTCCTTCAACCATGAAAACCAAAGAGCAATTAGTAAAAATTTCTTTGCACTATTGGCAGGTTAACACTTGGATCAAGTGTGAGATACAATCAGATAAAAAAACGATTTCAAAGACGAAATCATATGGAAACTGTTATCAACATATCAATTTTTTGCTACAAATTTTAGGAGAAAGAGATAAACAGTTGCAGCTATCTGTTTAAGAGGGTGCTGCTTATTTTAGAAAAAAATTATGCAAGGAAGCATGAAAAAAGCTTAATACCTGAAGAAGGGTAACGGCAATTTTGTATTGGGCACAAATAGTTGCTTGGGCCTTAACATCAGCTCCTCGAGACTGATCCTTGGCCAAAGCTAGAAAAGCCTCATCAAAACAAGATAAAGCATCAGAAAGCTGATTCTGCTCCAGGTGGGCAAGCCCAGTCTTAAAACATACAGCTGCAGCTGCACCACGAGGTACCTGACATAAAAGAAAAACAATGCATTATAAGTTAATATTGCGTGAAACAGTTTTTTAAACAAACATTAAGAAATAAATAAATAATTCAACAACTAGATTAGGAATTATACAGGTTTTTTCATGCCACAAAATACTACGAATGTAGGCCGAAATTAAAAATAAATGCAGTGTGAAACAAGTCGATTGTACTAGTTCTGTGCTATTTTGATGATCCAGATAATCTACCACATATATGGAAGAATAAACAATGCAGAACACCAGACAAATTACAAGGAATAAGAACAATGATTTTTTAGAAAATTGTTTAAATCAATGAGCATCTAGAAGTTCAGAGACCTGTGAAATAAATAAACTGGGAACCTTTTTCCTATACTCAGCAACCTACCTAGTATTTGTGCGTGGAATGAGCATGTTAGTTCAGACTGGACACTCCTCTCTGCCCAATTGTGGGCTCAGTAAATATAATTCTTTTAAAAAATACATACATATAGGATGCAAACTCGAGTTGCACGCCTGATTTTCTGAGCATTTCCAAAGACGTAGATGCTTGAACCCACGAGAAAGACTATGTAACAAAATAACCTACCAAGGATCTATGCAGGCCAAAAAAAACAGAAATAACTACCTGCCCAGGTCGCACTGCTTTCGGAGATGTTGAATCTGCAGTTCGTTTAGCAGATGTATCATTCCCAGGAGCTTCTAACGAACTAAGATCCAGAGGCTGAGTAGATATTTGTGTCTGTGAAACCGGTCCCTGCAATTGAGTAGGTACAGCAGGCTGAGGAAGGGATTGTGGAGGAAGGCCTCCATCAGCTTGAGGTATCCCTCTATAAGGCAAGCCAGTGTCCGCAGACTGAGGAAGGGATTGCGAAGGAAGGCCTCCTGGGATGACAAGTGTGCTTCTTTGGTTAGCTGGGGTCACCTTACTCTCAATGTCTAGAGAACCTTCTTCCAACTTTGAGATGATTATCCCAGGGGGAGGAAGTGATGCTGCAACCTGAAGAGAGGATATTGTATTCTGGAAGAAGTCCTCAGGTATTGGGCCAGCAGCAACACCAGCAGCAGGACCCACAGATGTAGATAGATTCCAAGTTGGGGGCTGAGCCAGTACATTTGTTCCAAAAAGATCTGGAGGACTGGGAGCTTGACTTCCCAGAGTTCCAGTTGTAGCAAAAGCAGATTGCGGTAATAGGAGACTAAGATCTGGTGATGAACCAGTTACTGACTTGGTCTTACCAATTGGAATTCCTAACTGTTTTGTAGCTTCTTTAATTTTGTTGACATCCACTGCAGAAGATGCAGCTCCTTTGTCTCGAATCCTTATAAGTAACTTCTTGGTCTTTGAAGTTTCCTCCTCATCGCTGCTGCTGCCATCAGCAGAACCATATAGTGATTTCTTGAATTCTTCTTCAGCCTTAGCCTGCGCGTCTGTTGCATTGGAACCAGCTAATTGTTGGGAGAGAGATTCTAGACCCATGAGGGAACCATCCTTTGACTCAGGAATAGGAGTATTATCTAGGGGCTTACTAGGTATGGAGGTAGCATGAGCTGTTTGAAGCCCATTTCCCTGAATAGCACTATCCGATTTAAATGCTCTTACCAGGTTATCTTCCCTCACATCAACAACATTACCCCTTCCCCTAATTAAGCCTAAATAAACACCAATATGATCAGTGACGATGGAAGGAATGGTACCATCATCAGTTTTCATATAAGGTGTCACTTCAGCAGCCAGTTCCCATTGAGGTATACTTTTTAAGCTTGTGGGTGTTCTAATATCCCAGTTTCCACCACCCCATTCAGGTCCTTTAGGAACCATACTCTCAGCAGCAAAGTTTGCAAAAATGCCTTGAGTCCAGCCAGTTGAACGAACTCTTAAAATTCTTTCACAGTATCTTCTCAACTCTGAATCAGCACACTCTTCATCTAACTTCTGTGAAAGGCGCCGCATTGCACTTGGATTAAGGTGGCATATGAACAGATCAAGCATGCTCTCATAGTCTGCTATCACCTCAAAAGCCTCCTTTGCAATGTCATACTGTCCATATCTACCAACAGCAAGTATCATGGATTCAGTCATCAACCGAGAAATCAAAGATTACATTGAATATGTGTAAAATCAGAAGATTAATATTGTTGTGCAATCCAAGATGTTGCACATTACAGCAGAATGATAAAACAAACAAAATCAAAACTATTTAACAGTTCAATACCACTTAGTGTATGACCGACCATATGAAACGCCAAATATACCTGATGCATGCATATCCCAGTTCGCGGAATCTATGGAACAAATGCGAGGTTGGAGGACATCGAGGATAATCTCTAGATCTCAAAAGCTCATCTTTCAGGGCAGATAAAGCAGTTGAAAATCGCAAAGCTTTGATTGCATAGAGTCCTCTCAACACCTAATTCAGAAGTCATGATCAAGACCAAAAATGACTGATCTGATTCACTACAAGGTGTAAAAAAAGAACCTGGGTGAATTGAGGTCCTGATTGCGAAAGCGATACGGCTAGATCACCGAAAACTGGGGAACCTTTTGCAAGAATGTCAAGCGATCTTGGAGTGATCCGCAGACAGTCAAACCTTCAAATGGGCAAAGGACCAAATATGTCAATAATCAAACACAACAAAAATCAAAATTTATAGAATGAATACAAAAAAGAAACAGTGGGAATGATGTGTAACATCCAAATACAAAGAATTATCATGAAGGTGTTCTGCTAGTTAAGGACCTTGATGTTATTTGATACAGTATTTCGGGAAGATCAAGCTTCTGCTCAAAATGTAATTGCATCGTTGCAAATCCAATGAGAAGAGGTTCAAGTAGCCCCACCATGAAATTCTTGATCTCAAACTTTTTCTTTTGCTTCACATTTATATCAGTTGCGTTTACAAGAAGCAGTCGATCATTTAAAGCACCCAGAAGCACTGAATGAGGTTAAAAATGAAAGACCATATGAAGAGAGGAAAATGAAGACTTGTGATAAAAAAGAAGAAATATGGGATCCAAGAAGGCAGCATGCTGTCACCAACCTGCATTAGGCACACTGATCGAGAGAATAGTCCTAACTTTTCCATCCCAACCGAGCATGTTGACAGAAGTAGTAGTAGAAAATAGAAGCGAAGGTCCAAGCCACAAAAGGGAGCTATAGTACAAATAATTAAGGAAAATATTTACCTTTAAACAAGATCAATAGACAAGAAAAACACCATAGGAGAGGCATAGAGGATGATCCTGCCTGCAATTCAGATATGGAAAAACAGAATGAAATATCACAATGTATGAAGGATATTGGAGGAAACCCCTTGTCATTTTTTTCCGAACTACTCGCTACTATATCAAGATCAGCTGTAGCAATGATCACACGCTGTGTGGTCAATATACCAGCAACAAACCCCCTGAGTGTTTCTTGCCATTGTACCTACACGACAACACACTTTCAATCTAAACAAATTGATTTTCACATTTTTTTATCCCAGTAAATTTCAAATGCAAAATCAGTTTGTAACCCATATGTCATTCAATCTCATTTCTTATTTAACTAGAGTTTGATCATGGAAAAAGAACAATAAATAAATTTTAGATACATATGGAACAAGTGGCACTAACAAGTCACATAGAATCAACCCTACCTTGCGGAATGAAGATGAGTGTGTTTTCATTGTTGTTGCTTGTAACATAGCCGTGCAGGCAAAGGCAGGGATAGCCAGAAAGGAATAAGTGCTCAATAAAAAGTAATTTGACATGAATGACTTCATTTCCTAATTTCCTAATGCAAATAGAAACAGAAATGCAAAAGGATCCATTCTCAGCGACTTAATACTAAAGCATGCATACCTGAAGTACAGTCTCATTTCCTTTCAATTTGATGACTTTTCTGCCTTCAGCTTTAGTTGGGATATAATGCCCATCAGTCCTATTAAGATGGTAGCCTAAGGCAAGCTTACCCAAGCCAATCTGATCCCCGTGAGAAGCAAACATCACAGTTGACTCTAAGGAATTCGAGATCAGGATTAATGTCTAAAAAAAGTTGAATAAGCATAGAGACAATCACAGTTAAATGAGAGTAGAGGCACTCTCTCATTAAGCACCTAGAGGAGTAGAAAATATGCGGTCAACTTCACTTTCAAACATAAACTGCACAGGACCCTTAATATGAGTAACTTCAGATTCTGCAGACTGATTTTCACTAAATGCTCCATTCGTTTCTGAGGATTCAAGTGAAGTAGCTCCAGGCAACATATGTATGGAAAGAGTGGACTTATCATCAACCAGAAGAGCAAATTGATTCTCCTTAGGACCAATAAAAGCTGCATCAATCCCTGACATTTTATAAAATCGGAAGAAGCAATCACCCAGATGTTGTAATCCCTAAATAGGGACTTAAAAAATGATGAGGAAAGTGCATACCTTTTATAGTAGTAACTTTACTATTTGCAAGTTGGGGATCAGAGTTTTCCCAGTACAATACCACTTCATACGCAGCACCAATGACATAAATTACAAGGAAAAGGTGTTGTTTTTTACTGTAAACAATGTGTCTCGGGTGGATTTCTATATTCCCGGGAATCTAACAATGAAAGATGATTCTCAATTCCTGGTAAACCAAAGCGAAAAATATTGGTATAAAAGGCAAAAGAACTATTACCGATGTGTACAGTTTCTTATAGATATTTTCAGCTCCAGAGGCAAGATTGTAAGCCATAAGGTTCACTCCTTCAATAAAGAAAACCCTAACAGGATAATGAAGAACTCGGTTCTCTTTACTGAAGAAATTTAACTCTAGATGAAATGGCTGCAAGATTAATTAGTCAGAAGCCCTATAATCATAGCTATATTCATTTATATTACAATGAATTTTGGAATAAGTATGGACAATTTCCTCAATACCTGGCAAACAGGAAGGTTTCTTAGATGATCTCTAGTATCCAAAATAGTGATTAGAGGTAACCTAGATATTGGATCACTCTTGGCATGACCTTCCATAAAATACTGTCATCCAAAAAAGTTAATGACACATCACTCTAATAGTTCGAGAAGTGAACATATATAACTTGATGCTTAGCTAACAGAATGTTCAGCAAAGTAAATGCTGCATACACTGTACAAAAAAGCCTTCCTCGCTATGTCTGATATAGTGAGCTGACTTTGCCTGAAATAATCAGACAGGAGAAAACTTCAGTTTAGTTCTTATATCCTAAGTTAAATCTGTACTGAGCTTTTATTTTATAATTTAATTGTGATTTCATAATGAATCCAATAAGTCTCATAAAAAAAGAGTGGCACGAAAGATTGTAACCACAAGTTAATCCGTAAAGAGGAAGAAGTATCCCCCCAAGAAAAGATAAAACATCAAACGAAGTGAGACTCACCCTTTCAACTGATGCTCTTGTAGCTGGGCTTGGAGCTGATGATCAGCTAATATACCAGATGAACCCAGGGATGCGAGTTTTTCCTTCAGTAAGGAAGCTGGTTCAGAAATCTTGCAGTTAGCATGGAAAGTTGACATTTCAGAGAAAGGAAAAAAAGAAGCTAAAGAAAAACAAAGACCAAGCTTTATGCCCAAGAGGTGGGGGGTATTCAATGAACGTTTTGGAACAAAGAAAGTCATTTAAAGATATGTAACCAAGAAGTCACCTGATGATCCCCTTGCACTTTGCAAAACAGAAAAGAGTTGTTTTCGTACTTCTCTCGAAAATACATTCCTGTTGTTACTGCTATCTCCGCTGCTTATCCCCTAAAGAGAAGCAAGTAGCCTATTCAGATTCTGTAATATGTATGCATTTGACTATGCCACAATGCACCAGAAGAGTAATTCTTACAGAAAAAATTAATGTGGCAAGATTAAACTTTGGATGAATTTCTAGGCCTCTTATTCGTGGAAGTGGATAAACAGCTTCTCCTCCTTGTTGAGATAAAATGCTGGGTATATCGATGGATTCTACAGCTAAAGAAGCAGAAGCACAATGAAATAAGCAAAAGTAACAAGGAATTATATGTATCAGCTACTCTGTTATAAAACAGAGAAATTTTTAAAAAACTCATTATTGCTGATCAAATTGGTTTTTGACCAAAAGGAGACTAAAAATAATGTTGTTTTGTACTTTCAACTAAGGGCTACAGACATCAACAGAAAAAATTCCAAATAATTCCAATGGATATTTTCACCACTACTTGATCAACATGTTAGGCATAAAAATGTCAAAAACCAAAGTCTCCGTTTCTGTTCAGGGTAATTAGGTCAATAAACCATCCACGACAAAGTAAAAACATATGAATCATGAAATGCAATATTCTAAAAACAATTATAATTAAATCAACTATTACATTTTTGAGATACCTTATTAACATTTAAAATATAAACCAATTATATTTATTGAAAAATACTACACATTTTAAAATATAACTCACCGTTAGTATTATTAAGGTATTTCATTAGAATAATCATTTTAGATAAAATAACTAATTCTATCATTTAACTTAAATAAGCCACTCTTTTCCACCCAGACACCCCCACATTTTCACAAGTCATCCCAACCAACTCATTTGTACCTAAAAATAGCCACACTTATGAGTCATCCAAAACAGCCGCTCAAAAATAATCAACAAAAAGTGTGACAATGGAGATAAATCAACACAAGAAAATCATGGGAACTTAATGAACGAGTAAATAGCACAGAAAGGACCAGAATATAGTCTCAACTAACCAGCAGCCTCAAAAAAATTTGCTTGTGTTGGAGCTCTGTTAGGGTTTGTGATTGCTCGTGTTTTCCAAACATGAACACTTCCATCTTTTGCCAGTGTGACCAGTAATCGCAGCACTGGTATCCAAGAAATGGATGAAATTGCTTGTGAACCCACTTGTGTACTAACATGGATTAAAAAGTTGAAATAAATTTAACACAGCAGCTTCAATAGTAGCAAACACATAGTTGAAATAAATATTTGAAAATAGTCAAATTCAGATGAAAACCATGTAAAAATACCGCGCCAAGACCATGGCATATCAGCTTAGAGTATCAAGAGACTGAGACCCACCTAAAATCATTTGGACTCGTCTTATCTGTAATAGTACTAACAATGGTGATAAAACCAAATAAATTGCAGACTACAGTAATAAGGATACAGGAATCTTATGGATTGACAAATTAGCATAAAGTTCTCAGGATAAAAATACTGATCTGACACTCTAACTGGACTCCCTCAGGAAATTTCAGGTCTTGACCTTTGAGATGCTTAAATATCAGGGAAGGATGCAAAGGCTGAACTTGTACGAATGGCATGCCCTGGTTTTTTAATTAGAATCTAGGCTTGGAGAATAACAATTATTATTCACAAGTGGTATAAAAAAACTAACATTTTCCTTTTTTTATTTTTTTAAAAAAACTAGACTCTTTCGACAATGAAAATACATGAAAATGCGGCTGTAATACAAAAATTTACACCTGGTACAGGCTGAAATTTAAAAAATAAGATCCGAGCTTACATTCCAATCATCATCGGCCTCTCAGTGGATAAGTCCCATGCCAAAAGTGTGCCACGCCTATCACCGACAAAAATCCATTCAAGTAATGGATGAAATGCAAAAGCTCCAGCACCCAGCAGTTTGATGGTGTTATCAACTAAAAAATCACCAACTTTTTAATAAACCAAATAAGAAGAATTTGTGTAGAGCACCAGGAGAAAGGGTTTCTGCTAATTTAAAACAAATAACTGTTAATGCCTACGCTGTAGAGTGTAATGAACAGCATATGTCTGTATATTGTAAGCCCGAATCAAACCATCTTGATAGGCCACATACTGTTCAAGAAAGAGAAGCATCAGATCCACAGATTTGGGGTCCATATATACATGAAAATAACAGGGAAAAAAACAATAATTTTGCAGATAAAATAGCTAATCCTTACCAAAATGGGGAGGCGAGGATGGCAAGCAAGATTGACTATAGGTTTCTTAAGGTCGGTTTTTATTTTGGTAGGTGCTCTTCCACCCTCCACCGTTGCAACAACTTCACCAAAGTAATAAGAAGAAATGAAGAAAGAAAGAAATTAGAAAAAAAAGATACGCAAGAAGTAGCTTGAAGATTGTCAGTATTTTTTACTACGAGGCATATTAACAACAAACTGAAAAGGCCCAAGCTTTCAGTTATTTCAGAAATCCCTTGCCACTAGGTTGTCTAATGATATACTGAAGAATATACATTTAAAAATCAAACCATGACCTCAAGCCACACTAAAATCATTCAGAGGAATTTGTCTAATACCACTGTTGAGGGTAGATAAAATGATTGCGACTACATTGAATGCAAGTTAATCTCATGCAAAGTTCTATATAAGACTAATGCCATAAGAATATAAGACATGTAATGTGTACAACCTGTCACACTCATCTTCTTATGCAGACCAAAAAATACAACAGGCTGAAGAGGAGTCAAGGCAAGGTGAACTTCAGATTCGATAGAGATTTGTTCTGTCCGCTTTTCTGGTGAATGAAGTACACAAGTTTGTTCACTATCAAATTCGCAAGACCTGATTGTACAATCCTGAAAAATAAATGTCAATTACATTCGATAGAGGAAATATAATCTCACAGTTAAATTGGATTTAAATGATGTGATACAGAAAACAAATAACATCAAAGCCTAAAAATATGACAATACAATAATTGAACTAAACAAATTTAAATCAAATTCGAAATAAGCCCAACTAAATCAACAACCACATCATGCAGCTAACTTCATTGCATCAAATTCTAATCATGACCAAAAAGCCACATAATTCCTCCATTAGCTTCAAAAAGGATCGGCTAAGGCTCTATGGCATCCAATTTGCTCTGAGATCAGGAATTCAAAGAGTCGCTGAAAAACAGTAATACCCAAGTGAAAGGACTAACGCTGACCTCGAGTATAGCAATCACAGAACGGCTAGCAGTGGGACTATACGCCATCCGAACAACAGGCGAACCTATGTCAACAGATGCGATCTTGCTTCCTGTGTATGCGTCAAACTCTGTGGAGACAAAAACATCGGCTTCCCCAGATCCGTAGTCTCAATAATATGAAATAAAACTGAAGTTGAGGCATACCGATTATGTGGGTGCCAATAGCAGCAGAAATAAGCGCTTGAGTTGGGTGGAATGCGGCCGCGTGAGGCTGCAAGGGTTTGGAGCTCCGACCAGAATGCCGGAGATCCAAATGTTGCACCGTCGTCCACTCCATTGGAGTAAATATTCAGTAATAAAAAATGATCCAAATCAATAAAAAAAGCACATCAGATCGGAGAGATGCGCGCACCGAAGACCTCCGATCAGATCGAGAAATATGACTCCCTAAAACGATCTCAAAAATCCCTAAAGGTTCAACACAACAAAGTGACCGTTGTCAAAAAAGAATTTCTTCGAGTTGTACCTTTGTAATTAAAAGACATTTTTCGAGTTGTATATTTTAGATAAAAATATAAATAATAATAAAATGAATTTAAATCTATACAAAATTGTAAACTCCAAACAAATTCTACAAGCAATTAGGATACTTTTTATGAAGTTCATGGTATAGGATTGCAAGATTCATTATATTTTAGCCTTTAGGTTAATAGTTTATTTAAAAATATAAATATTTTTTTTTATATATATAAGATATCAAGTTAAATTATTTTAAGCTCTCTCATCTTCATTTTAAGTATTTCATATAACTTTAAATCTTAATATATATGAAAAAATATTGCATTAGTTCCTGATCATTTTTGTCATTATAATTTGTAATGATATATTTAATCCATAAATTTTAAAGCTTGATAAAACTAATCCTCAACATTTGCAATATTTGGTAAATTATATTTCTAAAATAACAAAATTGATTATCGAAATTTGATTTTGATCGGGAATATCAATTGTACCATAAATTTCGAGAACTAATTTTGTCAATACTTATAAAATATGATATCGATTTTTCTAGATAATTTTGAAATTATAATTGTCACAATAATATAATTTAGGGGATCAAATAAGAACAAAATTTGTGGGTTGCCAAATTACAAAAATTTAATATTAATTTAATTTGAATAAATAAATAATAAAAATGAAGCACCCATTTATTAAAATGTTTAATAAATTTGTAATATTATCATTGTAATGTTTTTAAAAAATATCCATATATTTATATATATATAACTAATATTTTAATGATATGGTAAATTAATATTTTTTAAAATAATAATTACCATACAATTAATAATGGGTTTGTTTGGTATAGTTTTTAAAAATTGCGGTGTGATGAGATGTGGTGAGGTGCGGTGAGTACTGGTGAGATGTGGTGAGATATGATAATCGTGAATTTTTAAATATGTTTGGGAAAATTGTGATATTATGATCGCGATTTACTTAAAAATACTAATATACCATTATATATATATAATAATAAATATAATTATATTATAATTAATAGAATTAAGAGTAAATTAGTATTTTCCAAAATCACGATGATGTCACATCTAGTTTTAACAGCTGTGATGATATCGTGATTTTTTAATGATTATCACATCGCAATTAAGTTTCTGTTTTGTGTAATATAAAAAAATCACGATCTAGACATCATATCACACCTCACCGCAGTTTTAATTTGAGTACCAAACAAACTCAATATGTAAAATATTAATTGCAATGAGATAACATCTAAAAAAATACAAGAAAACAAAAATAAATGGAAAAAGAACAGTGTGTAAGCTGCTGTGTACCACTCGTCAGCCACCTTGATCTATATTATTGTAAATTATAATAAACATTGCTGACTTCCTCTTCACTTTTTCAACCAGAACCAACTCCATAGCTTCCACTGATATGGAGACGATCTGACACTGCTACTGCAATTAAAAACATCAACTCCATAGCTTCCACTTCCAGATTCATGCTAACTATTCTTCGGATTCCAAGTTCTCTTTCATATTGTTCATTCCATTGTTTTCTTGGTTTTTCTACCTGTACTTCGCTTCAAGATGTTAAGCAACGCTACCTCGAAGGGCATCGCCGCGATAGTCGGTGTAGGGCCGAAGCTCGGCCGCTCTGTCGCCCGTAAGTTCGCACATGAAGGCTACACTGTTGCGATCTTAGCCAGGGACTTAGGTTAGTAGAGTAAGTGGTAAATGAAAATATGAAATGAAAAAAATACCGTGTTTGGTGGATTTTGCAGGTCAGTTATCGCGATTCGCGGAGGAGATCGCAAGGGAGGAGAAGGCGCAAGTGTTCGCTATCCAGATCGATTGTTCCGATTCGCGGAGTATCAAGGAGGCGTTCGAAGGCGTGCACTCCCTCGGTTTCGTCGAAATCTTAATCTACAACGCTTATTACACTGCTTCGTCCTTGTCGTCCTCCCCTTCCCCTACCGCATTCGCAGACCTCAGCCTCGACCGCTTCGAGAAATCCGTCGCAGTTTCCGCCGTCGGAGCGTTCCACTGCGCCAAGCAGGTCACCGGAAACCTCAAATTTAGATTACAATCACAACAAGTGAATAATAATCTGATTAGCATTTACAGGTGATGCCCGGGATGGTGGGGAGAGGTAGAGGAACAATCTTATTCACCGGCTGCACGGCTTCTGTTACCGCCATTGCAGGGTTATCAGATTTATGTAAGCGTTTGAATTGAACCCTAATTTGAATAAAAAACCTAATCTCCATTGAATTCAAAGGTTGTGGGAAGTTCGCATTGAGGGCGTTGTCTCAATGTTTGGCGCGTGAGATGCAGCCACTGGGAGTACACGTGGCGCACGTGATCATCGACGGCGCAATCGGTGCACCGAGGTTTGCCCGCATCCTAACTTTGGGGAAATTTGCAAAATAGCTCACTCCAGAAAATCCCCTAACTTTTCATATTGTTACGTGTCCACGTTGTAGCCAATCATTTTTTTATCAATGACAGCAATGGGAATGCCTTAAAAGGCACGATCTGGCTGGCCAGAAGTGTCAATAAATGGAAAACAATACTAATTTCGTCAAACACCATTTGAACATTAAAATATGTAGTTTTTCTGGCATTTAATCATATGTAAAATGTTTTTGTTGGATGATTACTAGATAAATAATAATCATATTTTGTCTAAAAACATATATCCAAACTCCAATGACATGTGTAAATTATATCATGTGTTTATATGCAATGTTTTGTGATCACTCAATCCTTTTCTTTTTTTTCAAGTTCAAATGTAGGAGGTAGCGACATCAACAACTATATGGATCCCTATGTGATCGCCCAAACATATTGGCATCTACACGTTCAAGATCCGTTGACATGGTCGCGAGAGATCGACCTCCATCCAGGCAGTTCCCGGACATCTTTGTAGCGACTTTTCATGGATTGGTATCTATTAAATTGAAGAATTTGAAGCTTCAGTTGTTGAAATCGATGTTTTTAGCATTTCACTAAAATTAATAATTCCGTCATAAAACAAATCTATCTCAATAAGATTATAATTAAATATTAATCATGGTTATATATCAACCCATAAAAATAATTTGAACAAGTTTTTGAATATACCTTTAACAAATATCGATTATTTAAAAAGTGATTAAAATATCATTTTCAAATTTTATATTATGCAATAAAAGTTATATTATATAAAAAAATTCCAAAATCATCGGTATTGATTTTATTTATAAAAGTTTGGCTGAACAAAGGAGTTTTTTACGTCTCATAACAGTGTCAGAATTGATGTAATGTTAGAATATCAATTCTAAGTGTTGAATTGTCAGACACATACACAGAGGGATGAGCTTTTGGTATTGTTTGGTTCAACGGTTCATCGTTTGGTGCGGTGAACGCGTCGTGATTTTTTCAATTTTGACCAAACATGTGAAACTACAATTCGTTTAAAGGAGTGGTGGCTGACAGCGGTTGTGTAATTACTTGTATACCCTTTGTTTTAAATGTTTTAAATTAGATTTTAAAATTCCAGCAATTTCCCTTAGCGGCGTCTTGTCTTCTTTGAAATCAAACTACACCTTCATTCCTTGCTTATAGAAAGCATGTTAGTTTTTTGTTTTGGTGTTTTTATGGATTCGATATATTATGAGTGAACGTAGTTGCACAGTTGCGCTTCTACAAGTTATGATACTGAAACAACAGAATGTGAAATAAAACATAGGATTATTGTGTTTGATGTAGATATGGGTAGTCAAAATCCTATTAAATTATTTAGAACGATTCTGGTGTGTATGTGGGTTCCCTTATTCAATTCAATGACTCTTTTTGTCATTTTGCTTTGTGTTTTATTCAATTCAGTGAATCCGTAGATTGTTGAATCAAATTGAAGTGAAATCTTTATTGATTTATTTATGTTTTTAATAAAGCTTGCCACGTGAAGATAGAGTTCATTAATCCAAGTCAAAAGAGAGCTATTCTGATACAATTTTTAAAGATATATTTTGATTTCATTGTCTAAGTTGTTCAAATAACTCTTGCTCATTTCTATGGTATATCCAATTCAACACCAGTATTTATGAAATCTGTGAACATACCAATTATCAGCCTGAATTTTCAGTGAATTATGTGAAATATGCTCATTTAACTATCAACATTTTAACTATATATGCTCATTTTAACTTGAATTTGTATGAATTATTAGTGAAATCATACCAATTAAAAATAAGAGCAAAACAGTACGGTGCATTCATCTCACCTCACCGCTGTTTATCAAACGTTGTTCCAAACGTACCCTTTATCAGAGCATGTTTAGTTGACTTTTTGGTTGGTGAAGCAAAATTCAACTTGTTATAGAAAATTAAAATAAAATAATTAGCAAGATCATAGTTTAATTAAATTACATAACAATACGGGCATTGGAATTATTATTCTAAACAATTCAATATTCAACATAGAATCATGAAAATTGAAAACTAAGCAACATCTCTCTGCTTATTGAAAAAAAGTAGTTTGGAAATATATTGCTCAAGTAATCACATAGCACAAAATGGTACAACACAGAGATCATACACAATACATGATCTACTGCTAGATGTTAATGATCTCCTCATGACCCTTGGTCATTTTTACGACACCATATACGATGAATGACTCTTGGTTATTAGAGAAACTAAACTTTTCTAATCCGAAAACATGTACTCATGCTCCGTCGTTTCATCTGCAGTCCCATTTTGTCTTGTGATCTTTCTTCCTCTTTCGCTGGATGGCTCTTGTACATAAACATTATGAACAAGTTCATTAGAAGATATGGTTCTTGTATCCGAAATATTATGTAATTTGCAAATGCATGCGGATGGAAATTCGTGGAACTCCCCTCTTCCTGGTCTCATCTCATCAGGCTCTCCTAAGAACCCTCTCTGGCAAGCTTTCACTTTTCTTGAGAATTCACTCCAATCCATTTTTTCACGTTCCATGAACAATGTGCTGAGCCTTTTTGCATTTGGCCTGATTGTCCTCTTGTGCCCCATGTACCTTCTGCATATTAACAACAACAAAACTTGAACAAATATTTTTGAGCTGCTAGCTACTATTTCACTGATTACCTTCGACCAGCTAATATTTTTGCCATATTCCCATTGTTATTTGTGACAAAGACATCACTTTCATCACAGACAATGTAGTCGATGGCAGCCAATCGAGAAGAATAGTTCATAAAAGATTTTAGCTCTTCACCGGCTAATATTTCCTTTGTGTAAAAGTTAGGAAACAGCTCTTTCAAGGGCCTCAGGGTTTCTTCTCCACCATATATTTCTCCAGATGCTACATAAATGTATGTGCTGTTGTCAAAGCCAAGGGCCCGTAACAATAAACCAACCTCGTGAGGGGTCAAAGGGCACTTCCCTCGCACTCGCTCTTCTTCTGGAGTTGACTCCTGGCACAGAAAAATCAAGAGCCATTATGAAATTAGCTCATCCCTAATGATTCTTAAGTAAAGATACATAATAATGATAATTAATATTACATCAGAATAAGAAGAAAGGAGAAAATTAGCATGTATGTCCCATCTTACCGGTAGAGTTTCCCACCGCTTTCTTATCTCGCTTAATTCAAGTCTTTCTTTATCACCCCCACCAAAGTAGCAACCAGAGAATGCAAGCATATCAGGTTCAAACCTACAATTTAACTTACTGAACACCTCAGCACAATAGCATTTTTTGCTCAGATTATATTTCCAAACAAGTCAAAAATACAAGTCAGGTCCATGTATTAAATATAAGGAAGTTTAAAGCGCTGAATTGTAAAGTGAGAACCTACTGCAGCTCATATATAAAAGAAGACGTAAAAATAAAAACAGGAAGAACACTTTGGAAGTGAGGTAGAGCTTCTTTAGTTTTAAACAGATCAAAAATAGCAGAATCATTCTGAAGCTACTTTTTCCTAATGACCAAAAATTACAACGTGCAATGTGACACAATTCGAATCAATCTCACCCAAAAACATGTGTTCAAATCAAGAGTAAACTGTTCTATATGCAAATATATTTCATTTCAATAAATGCTATGGACAAACAAGGCCAGATTATCCCTCTGGAACAAATTTAACAGTAGTTGAGTCAAGATAAACTTCGAAAGACAAGGAGATAGCAAGTGAGTTTTATAGTAAGACAACAATTTTGAAGTATTGCATACTTATGTCTTTCTTATACTCGGGGCACTAAAAATGACAAGGATCCAAACCTCAAGTGTACCGCAATATAGCGCTTTGCCATCTTCCTCATGCGTGTGACAATCTTCTGACCAAAATTCCTTATACGTTTAGTAAAACGAAGAGCATGATAATTAACCCGGCATCGCAACTTTTGTAGCTCATCATCAAGTTCGTTGGAGAGCCTGTAATCAAACTTTGTCAATTGAACGACCTGCAGAGTATCACAAATAACTTTAGTAAAGGCATCACAAAAACTCTTGGCAATCCACTAGTTAACTTAATATTCCTAAAACTAGAAGCACGCACCAAAACATTCACATTAGACACAAGCTACCGAGTTGAGGGTAAAAAAGGGAATAAGGAGAAGATACATATTGAACATATATCTAGAATAACCAAAGAAAAAAAGCATGAATTAACACATTTGCAATGCAGATTCTGGCTTACTTTTCTCCTCAGTAGAATAGGCAATACTTCTTCAACATAATAATCAGATTCAGATTTTCTTGGAACACGCATTGTATATGGAGGTTTATCCATTGATCTCATAACTTTTTCTGGTACTTTTTTAACAATTGGAACATCCTTTTGAAGGTAAGATATGAACCAATCAACATCATAAACGTTGAAAAATTCACTGCACAGCAAATATATGAACTAATCAACATCATAAATGTAGATAAACTCATTGCACAGGAAATTGCCAAATGTACAAGGCTAACAGTGTCATGAGAGTTCTACAAAAACATATGCAAGGTTGATTCCCAATAAAATAGAGTAAGATATGAATATCTTATAATGTTTCTTTGATTGAAGATAAGGAGAATATCAGCTACACAAGGAAATTATTCTCTTTTCCTACAACCCTGAGGCTTGAATTCAGTAACCTATTTCTGCAAGATGTTAATTAATCTTGACATAGTTAATTAATATAACTATATCAAGAGAGAAGATCATCATAACGGCGTCACTTAGATGACATACTTATGACAATAGAATTCAATATATATAATAATAATTAACTGGAGCTTATTTTCTAACACTATATGTGTACATTACTAACCTATCATCCTTCCAGTATGAATTGTGATCGAGCGCTGGCACAACCAAAGTAGCATTTAGTATCCTTGCAACAACTACAGCATCTGTAATCTGGAGAAATAAAATGAATAGCCAAATGCAGAATGTCAACCAAGGAGTCACAAGTGAAATAATCTTTCACAAAATCATCAAAATCAAGTAGATGAATATTATATGAGTCCCGTTGTCTTAAAAATAGATATATATGAGGGAAGAGAACACATACTCCAGTTCTTTGTTGGTTCAGCCCCCCACTTGTTGCAATAAGTAAGTAGCCATTTGAAAATCGTTGTCGTACAAAGGCTAAATATAAAAAATAAGGCGAGTTAGGCCATGACTAATTCTTCCATGAACATAACTACAACTGAAGATATGTAGAAAGGGCCACCAGTATCCTCCTATCTCCTCAATATCGATGAAAACCGTACAAGTTAATGGGTCGTTGGAAAAAACAAAGGAAATCACTCCACTTGAAATAAAAGGTACGTAAGCACATGCCAGAGTCATTCATCAAGCATTAAAGAGGCATCTATGAGATGCCATAACTGTGAAACTGTGTCTACTCTAAAATGCCAAACTCCCAGGAAAAAAATACATAAAAAAAGAACAGCTATTCGAGCATTCCACTAATAAACATCTTTTTATCAAAATCAATAATGATGAAAAAAGAAATTTAGCAGTAACAAATTTATGATAATTCACGGAAGAGATGGCTAGCCTACGCAAAAAGTGAGGGCCCCGATTGCTGCAACCATAATAAAATTCTGAGAAATGAGATTTCCATATGTCCGCCGGAGCACGGTAACCCCCATCCTGCAGTGCATTACAATAAATAATTTGAAATGTTATGAGTCTCATAGATCGAAGCAATGGCAAAGACTAACTTTAGTGAATGAAATAAGCATTATGATGAAATATTGTTTGCCAAGGCCTGCAAAATGCAGTTCGCATTACCATCAAGCTTTGATGTTTTCTAGAAAGATGGAAAACATTAGCTAATCAAATAAATCAGAACCTTCGAGGATAAGCCCCACAGATTCTTATCCATTTATCATTAAAGAACACAGTACCTCAAGAAAAAACTAAGGAGTCAAGATCCTTACTTTGAAAAAATCATAGAATACGAATGAATGGGAAAATACGGTGTGTGTTTCAATATAAGTTACTTAAAATACCTTCTTGTAGTACCAAGTCCGTTTGACAAATCGCTGAGAGTACCACTCAATATTAGATGCCACATGTCCGGTGAAAAGAGAAATGAACCCAAATGTAAACAGAAGCACTCCACAGAAAACCGTCCATGGCACCGTCAGTCGCCGCCCACAAGGCAAATAATTCCAACAATTTTGACGAAACCCAGGGAAAAGAAGCTGTCTATCCTTATGCTTCTTGGGTGTTCCTGATGCAAGATTCTGGACCATCACTTCGTCACCGCACCGCCAAGCCTTGTTAACATAGCCATCTTGCTCTAATATTAATCATATTATTACCCACATCAAAATGACTCCCTTCAGACCACGCACTTACATGAATCTAGAGAAGAAAAGAAAAAACACACACGAAAGTGAAAACCAAATAACCTCCTCCAAAACTAAGATACATCTGAGCTCTAACAACTTCATACCCCAGTGACAATGAGTGCATGCGGACGACTTCTCATAACATCACCTTCCTTCTGAAAAATAAAAACATAAAACTTATTTCGGAAATGCATTCTAATATATCCAATCATCTAAAACAAAAACGACAAGTAAATCCACTCACTGACAAGAAGCGCGTATAGATTTCCTACCTACAACTAGTATCCCCGATACTTTTCCAGCCTGTAGGCAGCAATCAAAGCGATGCAAATGGTTGCTCAAATAAAATCCCTTGGGTGGATCGGTAACTGCTAAATCTAGGGATTTAAGGAAGTTATGATAGAAATGAAGAAACTTCCTCACGTTGGCGGTACTGCGTCTTCCAGATGGCTGGTACTAGTACTGGTACTGATGCTGGCGTTGGTTGGTTCGGAAATTGGGATTTGCAACTGGGGGTCTGAGAATTGGCCAATTCTTAATTTCTCACCCTTAATAAAAAATATTTTAATTAATATGAGCTAGTAACAATTATTTCAAAAAGAAATTTAGTCTTAATGAGATTTTTTTCATAATATTATGTATTATTTTAAAAAATATTAGTTTATTTGCAAATCATAAATTGTTGAGCTACATATGATTAGATTAGAATAGACTAAATATAAACAATCTTCCATAACTTGAAAATTATGAAATAAAATAATATCATTTATTAAATTATGAACTATTAGATCATTTCCACTCATGTTCCCCAAAAACCTCATTCTCTCATCTAAATCAGGTTTCTCTTTTACACATCATCATTTTTTAATTTTATAAATAATTTTATTCTTAGCCTACAACAATATCCGTACATTTATAATTTTTTAATTTTATTTTTTTACACATCAAATATCTTATAATGATAATATTATCGATAAAATTATTATATAAATCTATTATAAATATTTATATTTTATAATAATTATTTAAATTTAATTTTTTAAAATTTCTTTTTAATAAAAATTGAGGAAAGTGAGTGTTCGTTGAGACATTCTCTTTTCTCTAAAGTGTCAACTGAGATCATTCCCAACCATGTGAAACTTAATTATTTCATATACATAAGTTTTTTCTAGGTACACATTATCATTCTTTAATTTTATAAATAACTTTCATCTCATCCCTATAACAATATCCAGATACTTATAATTTTTTTACATATCGAATACTTTAGAATCATAATATTATCGATAAAATCATTATATAAGTATATTATAAATATTTATATTTTAAAATTAATTTTTAATAAAAATAGAATAAAATGAGTTTTCCAACCCTCATCAGCTCAAAAAAATTGCCAACGTTGACGATGGTCTTAGGCAATCAAGTTTGAGGATGCGTAAATAATGATGGCCTGATGGCCGAACATAAAAAATATACCGCACAATCGCACATCTATTTGTTTATTAGCATATCCGGCGGCGAGTTAGCGTGCTTGATTTTAATTGGTGAACAATTTGCTGGCGAATAAATATCCATCATCCTTCTCGCCGCCGTCCATAGGCGAAGTCAGACTCCATCATCGGATCCATGCTCAAGAACGCACCAAAGTTTTCATGCGATTGAAAGATCGCACTGCCCGACGCATCTTCGCCTTAACTCTACTTCAATCCACACTGAGCCGGGGATATCCCAAGGTATTTACTCTCAATCGCGACATAATTCCAGTTGGAATCAGATCCATGGCCGATAAATCAGAGAACACGCAGAACAACAACGAAACAGAAAATGAGATGATAAGTGAATCGGATAAGCCTGATCTGACTCCAGCGCTAGTTCCTCCGCCGCCTGTGAAGTCAAATTCTAATCTCGCGCCCGTTCCTCCTGAACCGGAGAAGCCTCTACCCGGAGACTGCTGCGGAAGCGGATGCGTCAGGTGCGTATGGGATATTTATTACGAAGAACTCGAAGAATACAATCGGCTTTACAAGGTCAAGTAATTCTTGTTGATTTGAGGCACCAACAGATACTAAATTTCCTCCTTCCATTTTTATTCTTGATGGTTTCTTCAGTTGCTGTATGTATATTTTTGAAAGGTTGGCTAAGCCAAATTTGAATAAATGGTTCAAAATCTAACTCCTGGTCGATCACCATTCACCAAGCACGAAATCACCACTAAAAGCTACACATTTTTTAGATTCAAAGGCAGCACAATATAGAAAAGGCAGCATTTTCTAGTCTTGAGATGTTTCCTTAGTTCATCTGTGCTGAAGACAAACGTGGCTTCCCCTTACCGGAATTCAAATACTGAGACACAAATAGAACTCCCATGACGAGGATGAGACAGCCAACGAGTGTGCTGAAAAACAACGCACCGGGCTGCCTCGTCTGGACGAATCCATAAACCCCATTAGCAGTCATGAGTATAATATCCGTCAACCCATCATTCGAAAAATCATCGAGAATCAAAGCATGCGTAGGAGGACCAGGAAGATTCAGAGTTGTTTGTATACTTCCTCCGGGAGATATAATCAAAGCTTCCTGATCACCTGCTGCAACAATCAATTCTTGAACATCATTTTTTCGTAATGGAAACGGAAGCAAAGTTGGAACCACTTTAGACTCCGTGAACCCGGATAGAGCCGGAAGGTTCGACCATGTCGCACCAGTCAAGATCTGCCAATTCCAGATCACATCATGTCCATGTGAACCCGGTGAGTACGATGTCACCTATAACAAACCAGATTCGTATAAAATACGGTAAAAGGAATAAGCTTTTCAAGGTAACGGAAGATCAACTACCTCCCCTCTATTTGTTAGAAAAATAACATCACCATGGCTACCCTTACGATGCCGATGACCATCGTTTCTCGGGATCAAAATCGGTGTAGCGACCTCTAATGAACGAGCATCGATTTGTTGACCAAAGCCTCTAGAGAACTGACCCCCGTATTGGAATACATTGAAAGGAGAGTGATGACATATAGAAGCATTAAATAACTGTTCTCGAACGGGAACACCTGATGTTGCTACAGCCCAACAGGGACGTAGAACTTCCATTGATCCGCTTACAACAGTTTGTTCAGCTCCGTTCGCACCAACAACCTTGAAAAAAATTAAAAGTTTTAACTCTCCATTTACAAATGCAAGACACCGTAAATAAGTTACCTGGACGTGGTCTAGGACGCCATCACCGTTGATATCAGCATGAAGCCCACCTTCTCGAAGATGTAGCTTGGGTAGATAACACCGACAAGAATTCACGTGAGGATTCGGTTGATCACAACAAACCATAACAATGAAAAATAGAAAGACGAACAAATGATCAACACCACGCATCTCGAACAAGTAAAGATTTTTTTATCAGATCGCAACTGAACTTCATGGACCATTTGAAATTTTTACAAGTTAAACGTACCAACGTGCTGATAAAAGAATCTTAGGGCCCAAAAAAGTAGTCCTCAATTTTTTAACAATGAAGATAGAAAAGTAAGTTGTTAGTGAAACTTTGAATCATGAAATTTACCTTACACAGAGTGCGTCCAGATGCCAGATGAAAAGCTTCAATACCTTCCTTTTCGTGAGCAACAACTACATTCGGCACCCACCAAAGCTGAGTGTAATTTGTTATTGTAGGTACATATTGTAGAGGCTGGAAAAATATAACGAAAAGTAGTTAGCAATATTTTCAACAATTATCAGCTTCCATCCAAGGAAAAAAATTGATTATCAGAAGGCCGGAGCAGTGAAATAAAACATCTCTGAAACTTTTGAATAAAACAAGCATGGAGCGATCGATCAAACCTTAGTTGTCTTTCCGGACTTAGCTGCATTAATAGCTTTCTCAATAACATTTGAAACTTTTCTCGTTGTATCCTTTCCAGGCGAATTCTTTTCTTCAGGTTTACTAAAGGGGTAGTTTGTGGCCTTTCCAGGAACTTTCTTTATTGATTTCCTTTTGTGACGCCTAAAATGAGCAAGCTTCAGCGTAGTGTCTTCACGTCGATCCTGATAAGAATGAAAAGAAAATCGATGCTCACGAGAGGCATTTGCAAATATGAACTATATAGTTATATTTACCCAGCGATGTGGCATGACCCCAAGAATTGATTCTCTGAATTCCCTGCATTCAAGCTGCAAAAGGATAAGAAACAATGAATGTGAAATCGGCATCACATAAGCATTGATAATATAATAAGGGATACCTCTCCAGGGCGTCGTGTGTTTAGTGCATGGACATCTAACTTGTAATTGTGCTGGGGAATCAAGAATGACTCATCGGATGATTGAGCTTCAATGCTCTTCATGATAAAAAAATTTACTCGTAAATATGAAGATAATGGACAATTGAAATGACATGAAAGTAAGGTAGAGTTTTTGGCATGCAAATTTAGACAACCTCCTTACTCCTTGTCCATCGCAGATCACCAGTCTGACCAGAAAAAGCATATACAGCAAAATGACGTAAATCAGTTCCCGAATTTTCAGAATCCTGAAAAAGGTAAATTTTGATCATTTATCATAATCAGTATGAAAACTTCAATTTGAAGCATTTAAGTAAGATCTTACATCCTTCTCCTTAGCACTTCTCCTATGCTCCTCAGCATTTTTATCCGAGATTCTGATCTCCTCAAACGGATCAAAATGTATCTGAGAAGAAAAAATAAAGAGTATTAACGCATTACCGCATTTTTCACATAAAAGAACTCAGCAACACCGGATATTAATAAGGATACAAAGTGCTAAATAAGCATATATAAGAGGAGGAACAAATAAGAGAATAAAATACAAAGAGAAGTGTGCATAAAAGTCCGAAAGCATAGGCAAAATGAAACGCTACATACATGAGGTTGCATCTCCATTCTCCCTCCGACAACCACCAAGCCTGTGTCTCCATGCTTCAAGGTATAATTAGTAACTGAAATGGCTATCTCCATGTGGTGAGCGTTGTGAGGAAAATCTTTCTGTCAAGAGAAGATTGAAATGAAAAAAGTTGATGAATAAATACACATATATGATAAAAGATCTAATTCAAAGTCTATTTATGAACCTGCAAATTTACATCCCAAATCTTCATGAGATTGTGATCAAAGCACATGACATCCCAGCCCGATGTAACGACAACAACAACCTGCTTCCTTGGTTCCCTTCTGTTATAATTTTTGTCAATAATTCCAGTAGCCATTGCAACTGCACGCCTTCCTGAAGCAATGCGATGCTTGTCGGGCAAAAGAGAAGCTTCTGCTAGCAAACGTGCATCACTGAATCCTTCGTCCACACGCATATTATGAGGCTCCAAAACCTGAAAAGATGTTAACCTTCATTTCAATATTCACAAAAATGGTGATGTTTTCAAATTTGAAATGTACGATTAGAAAATCTAGATATGAAGTTCAAATTGCAGTAAAGTAACACCTGGATTTTGGCATCATGGGTAGCCACAAGAACCTCTTTTTTCCCATCTCCATTCAAATCAGCCACAATTGGCGGCGGGAGACGCTCAGCCTCGTACTTAATCGGATATTCATCGAAGAGATGCACCCACGCCTCCTTGAAAGAGAAATCACCCTCGTGCTACAACATACCAAAAAAAGCGAATCATCACCCACCCATGAAAAGGCAAAGAATCAACTGGGTTTACGCAAGTCACGGAAAATTCGCAGCCTTACCTGAAGGGAAAAGAAAATGGCGAAGGCCGAGAGTATCAAAATGGCTAAATCACGCTTCCTCATCGATCACCGACTCCTCTCTTCCCCAAAGTCACTGATGTTCACCCAGTACAACGAAGATGCCGAGTTGCTAAAATTCGCGTAAAAACGTTCAACGATTCTTTAAAGCTCTGTGAATCACAATCAACAAATTTATCAAATAAATCCAAGTTCCGGTTATGTCCCAACTCATTGCAGTATAAAGAAAGAGAGAGGAAGGAGACTTGGGCCAATCGAATTCGTAAGAGCAGTTCGAACGACGTCGTTTAGTGTAATAGCTCCGTCTCTAAATTTGCATCGTCCCAAGCCGCCCTAACCCCATGTGTGAACCGGACTCGCAGATTGTCCGAACATGGAACAAAACATTGATCATGTTTTCAGGTAACAAAAAAGAATGGATTTTTATATAATGATCTTTCAATGAAATAATTTGGGGTTAACACCAAGGGTGAAAATGCCGACGAAATGGTGAAGGGCTGCAGAATAGGGATTCTGGTTGATTTCTGAAACAAGTTTGAATTCCAATTCTAATGGTTTCGATCTATGGCAAGGTGATTGCTTCCATGAACGCGCATTCGGTGGCTTTATCCAGGCCCTTCAAGTTTTCATCCCAGGAGATTCCATTTATTCCCTTTTCGCAGTTGCAACAAATCAAACAGTTAGAATACAAACTCATTGATGATATCCAAGGCTGCAAGAACCTCGCCCACATCAAGCAAGTTCATGCTTTTATAGTTCGTAAATGCCTTCATCAGTCTTCTTACATTATAGCGAAGCTTCTAAGGACGATGTCGACGATGAACGTGACCATGAACCATTATGGAGTTCGCGTTTTTTCCCAAGTGAAATGTCCGAATGCTTTTCTTTATACGGCTTTGATTAGAGGATACTTGATTGATGGGATGATTCAGGAATCAGTTTCCGTTTATCATTCAATGAGAAATGAGGGTCTTACTCCTCTTTCGTTTACTTTCTCCGCCCTACTAAAGGCATCTTCCAGTGAAATGGACGTTAATTTTGGCCGGCAACTCCATGGGGAGAGCTTGAAGCTCGGTGGCTTTAGCGAGGATTTAATCGTGAGTAATGTTTTGATTGACATGTACTTGAACTGTGGGCAGTTGGACTTGGGGAGGAAAGTGTTCGATGAAATGCCTGACCGGGATGTGATCTCTTGGACTTCTCTAATTGATTCCTATGCAAAGGCAGGGGATATGGTTTCTGCAAGTGAACTATTCTCTAGTTTACCAGTAAAGGATGTCGTTGCATGGACTGCCATGGTAACTGGTTTTGTTCAGAATGCTAAGCCAAAAGAAGCTTTGGAATACTTCGAAAGAATGCAAAGCGCAGGCGTGCAAGCTGATGAAGTAACTCTAGTAGGAATCATCAACGGTTGTGCTCAGTTGGGAGCTGTTAAATATGCTGAATGGGTAAGAAATATCGTTGAAACTTCACCTTTTAGTCCCGCAACAGATGTGCATTTGGGTTCTGCGTTGATTGATATGTACTCAAAATGTGGATCAATTGAAGAAGCATACAATATTTTCAATTCTATGCATGAAAAGAATGTTTATGCTTACAGTTCTATGATCAATGGTTTGGCTATTCACGGCAAAGCAAATGCAGCAATAGAGCTATTTGATGAAATGGTGAAAACCAATAATGTCAAGCCAAATTTAGTGACTTTTTTGGCTATTCTTACTGCTTGTAGCCACAGAGGTTTTGTATCAAAAGGGAAGTATTTCTTCAATATAATGGAGTCATCTTACGGCATCGAACCATCTCTGGATCATTACAACTGTATGGTGGATCTTCTAAGTAGAAGCGGGCGATCACAAGAAGCTTTAACTCTAATCAGAACCATGCCTATGGAGCCAAACGCTGCTATCTGGGGAGCGATCCTTAGTTCTTGCCGCAAACATTTGAATCCCGATATAGCCGAAGTTGCTGCAAAAAGACTATTCAAGCTCGAACCCTGGAACATCGGAAACTACATTCTTCTTGCTGATGTTTATGCTAAGGCAGAAAGATGGGAAGATGTACTACATGTAAAGAAACTAATGAGGAAAAGAGGCTTGAAAAAGAGTCCTGGATTCAGTTGGGTTGAAGGAGAAAAAGGAGTGATCCACGAGTTTTTCGCAGGTGACACAACGCATCCGAGATCAAACGAAATAAAGGAAACACTAGAGAATCTTGTGATGAAGCTGAAATTTGAAGGGTACAAACCAGATTTGAGCTCTGCGATGTATCATATCAGTGACGAAGAAAAAAAGAAGATTCTGATAAATCACAGTGAAAAATTAGCTTTAGCGTATGCTTTGCTTACAAGTGATGATGGCTCAGTTATCAGAATCGTGAAAAATTTGAGAATTTGTGAGGATTGTCACTTGTTCATGAGTTGTGTATCGAAAGCTATTTCAAGAACAATTGTTGTGAGAGATAACATGAGATTCCATCATTTTCTTCAAGATGGTTCATGTTCCTGCTGTAACTTTTGGTGAATTTAGTATAACATTTATTTCCTCTGAGATCAAATCCAGTGACCCTGATTTGGACTGTTTGAATGGACGGTGGAGATTCTCCGGCGCCATCGCCGGACTCAGATATCGGGAAAGTATCAGGTTAAAAAACTCATCTTGATAAACAGAGCTCTATGGTGAAATATTTATTTCTTTTTTTCTACTACTATATATAAGGCCCTCAACCGGATCCGCAGTATTCTGAAACCCGAACCGCTGATTCTTCAAAGGCAAAGCACCTAATTTCAGCTCCACCGCCGCTTATTATCGCTTTCAGCGGCACGTCTCTTCTTATTGGGGTTTTCTGTATCTGAGGTGAGGGTTTTCGCTTAACAAGATGTTCATGGTAATTTGAGAACTACGCTTTTATCCAAACATGAAAAGTCGATCCCATCGACCTCCGATGATGGAACCCCGCCACGATGACTGGGTGGATGGATCTTGGACTGTGGACTGTATTTGCGGGGTGAATTTTGATGACGGTGAGGAAATGGTGGATTGTGATGAGTGTGGTGTCTGGGTGCACACAAGGTGTTCGCGATATGTAAAGAGTGATAAGTCTTTTTCTTGTGACAAGTGCAAGAGCAAGAATACTTTTGGTGGGCTTAGGAATGACAGCGAAGAAACAGAGGTGGCTAAGTTTCTTCTTGAGTTGCCTACTAAAACGATGCTGGATACTCCAAAAGACGTTGGTCTTTGGACCGATATCCCCATGGAGAAAAGGGTTCATGTGCAAGGAGAACCTGGAGGGGAACCTGATTTTTTTTCTCGGAGTGAAATGTCTTCTATTTTTGGTCCTCAATTGTGGAAGTCTGCAGGCTATGTTCCTAAGCATTTTAATACTCGGTATACAGAGTTTCCATGTTTGGTTGAAGAAAAGAATCAGGGCGATATGAATAAAGAAGAGGGTGATGGAAATGGGGATAAAGTTAATAATGATGCAGGGGCGTTCTTTTCGTTATTGAAGGTTGTCAAGCATCCTCCGCGTTCATCAATTCTGAACCCTGTGTCTGTACATTGCCCTTCTGAAGCTCCCATGTCTAAGGAGCAAGTATTTAACAAGAAGTCTGATGTTGAATACTCTGAAGAGACAACCTCTGTGCCTGCTTTGTTAGACACTCCAAAGCGCAGGATGGAACAAACTGTAATAGAGAATAATCAAAATGTGAAGAGGTTGAGGACCACAGAGAAATATGGCGACATAGAAAATCGAGTGGCTATAGATTCTAAACCAGGTGTGTGAGAATCCTTTTTTCTCATTTAATCCATTGTGTTTTGTGGATTGTGTTTTTGTGCTTTTTGAATTCTCTATAAATATGAAACATGATTATACAGGGCTTGTAAGCTATGCCTCTCCTCCAACGCCACCAGCGTTAAATGACACGAAACACTTCAATTTTTCTCTAGAAAGCGGCTCCAAGGGATCCAGCTACAGTCCGAGAGAAAGTACTACAAACTTGGCTTTTATTGGGCGTAATCTTAACCATGGCAATACATCAACGGTTGAGAATAAGGAAAAGGAATTGCTTCTAAGAACAGATACTATCTCCAAAAGTAGCAGCAACGTAAAATCATCAACCAAATCTGCCGAATGTCGAAGTACTCCTGTTACGGAAGAGGTTTGTCTGCATAAATCATTTGATGTTTCTTAAAATAATGACTTGACCATCATGAAAATTTAATGCACAATATAGATTGACATGCATTCTTGAAAATGATTTTTTTGTTACATTGGCTTCTTTACATTATTTGCGATGTTTTAGGCGATTAAGCATTTGGAAATTGTTTTTACTTAAAGGAGATCAGAGTGACTTGTTATTTTTTTTGATCGACAATTTAGGTTAGGGGTTTTCAAACACCATACAAAGAGGCTTGACCGTAGTTTTTCAAAATCTCCACCTAACCTAGTGCCACTTAGTTATTGGCATCGTTTGTGTGTTCATAATATCACTATTAACTGCTCATGTCATGTCTCTTACCACCCCAAATTTCCTTGTTAGTGATTAATTTATTCATCTGTGTATGCTGATTTATTAAATGAATTTATTAATATTAATTGCTCACTTGCATAACATTAATATTAGTAAGTTTAAATTTCCAACTTAAGAGGAACTTTTTGATGCAGTTCAGAGTTTTTTGAGCAATTTTTCATGTAATTTGGACTCTGATCTCACTAGTTGAAAATAGCGCATTTATAAGTTTCTTCAATTTGCTTTCTTTATGTTTAGCACATCTATTGATTTTCTTGCTACAGCCTCACATCCATTGGGTGACTATTATTTGATTGACACTGGAAAATCGATTAATATCAGGTTCCCAGTGATTCTTCCCAAATTTCCGATGTTGTTACGGGAGGTACGGGGAGATTGGGAACTGAGTCGCTTAGTAAGATTCCATTAGCTGAGAAAGCTGATGGTGACCAGAGACCTGAGAGCGATATGGACATTGCACGACCAACCGAGACACTGAAATGTGAGTTAGTTGATGCTGTTGATGAACGTAGTAATATTGACTCGTTACCTCACAGTGAGATGAATTTGAACAGTGCAAAATCCACTCTTGCAAATCCTGATTACAATTCCGATATTTTGTCTGAAGGAGTTAAACTGTCTAAAGCATTGACAATGAGCTCTGAATTGCATTGTGATTCAAAAATAGATCATTCTGATAAGTCACCAGGTGATTCCTATGGTCCAAAGCTAGAATCTACAGTTTCAGAAGTTCGACTTGGACCTAGTAAAAAATCATTCAAGTTTAGAAATGCTTCAGAGGTTCCTGATGAGATACTGAAACTGAATAGAGATTCTCAAAAGAATTCCATTTCTCAACAGCATAAAGTGGATGCCTCTATGGTGAAATCTATTTCAAATTCAGGCAGTTCCTCAGATGATCACATGGCTATGGATGCTAAGAGTCTTTCCTCTAACAGCATACACAAGGAATCATCTGAATGCAGTTTCGGAACTAGGAAAACCAATGCTTTAGTTGATACAAAATGCAGAAGGCCTAAGAAGATTGCTAAAGAATCTACGGGGACATGTTTTTCCTCAAAAACGCAAGATTCAACCAAAGTTTCTAAGATATCCAATAATTCCAAGGGAGCATACTCCGATTCAAAGGATTTCAGCTTTTCTTCTACACGAAATGTTGCTTGTGCCCGTGTTTCAGATGATGGTGGAAACCCGTCAATAGGTTTGCAGGAGAAGGTTTCAGCTTCAGTACTTCCAAGCAAAGTTGAGAAAGTTCGCCAAGGAAATATGAATTCTGCTCCTGCATCTTCAAATGTTCCTGCAGCCCTGAGTGATGAAGAGGTACAAGGAACTACTAATGTGAAGTCCATGTTTTGCTTTTAAAATCAATTTTTAATCCAAAAATTCATGCTACTGGCAGCTTGCTTTGCTTTTACACCAAGAGCTTAATAGTTCTCCAAGAGTCCCTAGAGTTTCACGGATGCGTCATACCGGAAGTCATACTGCTGGAAGCATTCTGATCAAGCGTTCATCAAATGGAGGAAAAGATCAGATTGTGGTATGTTCTTTGCTCATTCTTGTTGCAGATTTGTATTTCATCTTCTTAACCTGGATTATGACAAACCTGCGGTTAATACAATTGTTAGAGTTATAGAAAGAAGAGTAAAGATTTATCACGGGACGGCTTACATGGTTATCATAGGGCTAACCTGGATGCTAAGAAGCTGGAGAGAAAACCTTACTCTCCTGAAGGTGACAACACAAGGCAAGATTCTGCTTCTAGCATAGATCAGCATTCTCAAAAGGAAGCAGCTGATTGTGGTTCAATTAAACATGTGCAGTCTATAAAGAAAACATATGTTAGCAGCTTATCATCTCGTACCTATGGACACGAGCCATCGTCTAGTTGTCCTTCAAACCGGAATGCAGCTGAGGATGGTTCACAAATGGTTACTGACCGAGGGCGTCCGACATTACCTGGTTTGTATTTTTCAGAAGCTGAAAAAGCTGTGAAAATTTCTCATCCTCATGATTATCCTCTGAATTAGGCTTGATTGCTGAAATCATGAGTGAAGGAAAGCGCATGACATATGAGGAACTTTGCAACGCTGTTCTTCCGGTGATTAGATTTGTTTACGTTTACGCATTATCATGCCGGATTCCGGATCTCTTCGAGGTTGTGATGTTGACTTGTTTTCTTTTCAATTTGCAATCCGCAGCATTGGCCTCATTTAAGGAAGCATAACGGGGAGCGTTATGCGTATTCAAGTCACTCGCAAGCTGTGCTTGATTGTCTTAGGAACCGAAGTGAATGGGCTCGCCTAGTTGATCGAGGTCCCAAGGTACAATCTATACAAACTTCTGTACTATGGATACTTGTGCCAAATTAGCGTCCTTCAGCTCAGGAATGATACAAGGATCACCAAACTTGTAGTACTAATTTCACCTCATTCCGTCTTTCAGACGAATGCAGGTAGAAGGAGATCAAAAAGTGATGCTGATTCCTTTAGTATGGATTCAGAGGAAAACAAAGACGTGACAGTAAAAACTGCAAGAAACACAGGGAGTAAGAGTATAGAGTCTCACCATGAAGACATTCCCAAAGGTAAAAGAAGAGCTAGGAAACGAAGGGGCCTTGTTTCACATGAAAGACGTGGTATCATGACGAGGGGGCAAAGGGCTGATATCTCAAGTGAATATGAGAGTGAATCCTGTTCTGATTCCAGCGAAGATGATATATCCAGCGAAGATGAAGACGATGGAACATCAGCGGTCAGGAGTGATGCCTCAACTGATTCTGAAGAGGATGCTGAATGAAGTCATCTTTCTGTCAAACTATCTGGTTAAATGTGAGTGTTTCAAATGTTAGAATCACCTGTTAAAACTAATATGATTCCCAAATTTTTTAGGAGCACAACTATGAAGTTTACCATAAAAAACAAATAATGAAACATAAGAAACTATTATATTCATTAGGATATTGAGATTATTCTATGTTTTCCAAACAGTGTAATGTATCTTACTTGTATATCCATTCATTGGCACGCCCTCCTGATTCATCCATATCAATGAAAATGCTCACCGCCTGCACAAACACAATTTGATTCATCCATATCACTTGATCATTTTCAGAATATAATTTCAATATGTAGGTGCGAGGCTTTGTTCCCTACCTTCCCTATCCGAGGGCGTTCTTTCACCTTCTCAAGGCTGTTTCGTACATGGGACACAGCTCCCCATCGTTTTAATGTATTTGCCACATCGTCCAGCCTCAAAATGTACTCTTCTTCGCTGAGTGGAAACGATCTCTACAAACAAAATCAGCACACTGTTTCAAGTATGCATAAGAAAGACAGATTGATGGTTTCTGATTATAACCTGCTCTCTGTATTTCCACATTACGTTCAAAGCAAGAAGATTTCGACCCATGAACTCCTGCAAAATGTAGCAGTAATATTGGAGCAGCAACCAAATACTGAAATGAGCTTTGGTGTGTTCACCTTCTTTATAAACTGAACATCATAAGATCTCCCATACTTGTTCCGTATGAGAGTCGCTAGATCGATTCCGGTAAAGCTGGAGTCATCGCCGCCTACCATTTTTTCAAGATTTTCGCGCAGTATGTCGCTATAACCCTGAAAATCAAGCAGCCGCGTCGCTTAATTGAGATTGATGCCTGTATTCAAGAATGGAAGGCGAAAGCAGAGAAACGCGACTTACAGATTCGATTCGATTCGCCTCATCCTCAAAATTAGCATCACCTTCATCTCGATCTTCCAAATTTCCAGCAAAAACCGCCCAAGAATATCTAACGCAGCGGTGTTTTCTGCCACCGATTAGATGCCCGCCGGTGAAGGAATAAGCTTCAGGATAACCAAAACAGAGATTTCGATTGTCGAATGGCGATTTAGAAGGTAGATCGAGAGACTCCCGTATACACGTCGGAGTATGACTAGCCAGAATACTCGCCATAGCCGCTAAGCTCGCTCTCCTGCCCGCCCTAGTTTAGGAGAACACGTTACCAAAGTCAGTACCTCATAAATTAAATGCAATTTAAAATAAACAGAACAAAATCCTGAATCTCTTTATTTTGCCAGCCACAGAAAAGGCAAAGTTTGAAGCTGAACAAGATAATGACCATGGCGGCCGGAGTAGTGAATTGGATTCCATCTTCCGCACACCGATACACCAGAGACCTGAAACAGAGATTCAATGGGAAATCCATCCCAATAGCAGCTGCTTTTCCGAAGAATAAGGATAACGAATCATCATCATCTCCCATGGTATCTAACTTACAGAAATCATCATCATGATTTGAATTGCTTACCTTCCTCATCATGGGCTTGGCTTGATTCAAGGTGGCTAAGAAGAAGTCTAAGCGGCGGTTGATCACAATATCAACGTCAGACGGAAGATGGAACGGGAAATGGGAAAGCGAATACCTGTTTTCTCTCAGAGATCTTGGATTGAATAATGAATTGCCAGATGATACTGAAAACAAGACACAAGTTAACGTTAGTCTTTGTATGGAGAAGGTGAGTTGCATTGCAGGAAAGTACCTTCCTTGCGTACACTGAGAATGGTAAAAACATGTCTGCTGTGGTTTTTAGCATACTGGGCTTGGACTTTCAGTTGAAGGAAGAATCAGAACAAGCTTTACGACAAGATGCTGCAATTGTTGTTCACCCTTTGTAAGAGAGGTACGGTACTTACATGCTGATGCAATCTCAGATGTCTGAACAGCATTGTATCTACAAATGCTACATCAGATTGATGCTCCCTTCAAGGTTTGGGTTCTGGCTTCCACCAGGCAAATCAAGGACCCTCCTTGTAATCACCTTCCTACAATGGGAGAAGATGATCCTTCTGTAAGACATTGTAACTCTGGTTGAGGTCTTAAAATCAGCCGAATCATAACCCCAGAATTTCACCAATATATCCTTGTGTAAGAACATGCAACTGCAGGTGATTTTGGTGAGACCTGGATATGATGCAGATCTGGACCCTGTGATACAAGACACCACTCGGCTTGCCATTTCAGTCAATGTAAGTATTGGTAAAAATGTAAAGCATATAATTGATGCACACCTTATTGATACTTACTGGTTTTGCAGGAGACTTGCTCAGAGTCCTGTGAAAAGTCAGATCCTGGACTACATTGTAAGACATGGATATAATTAACTAGGAATGTAATGTACATTTAATAAATGGTCTTAAGCAAATGGTTTCAGATTTGGGGAACAAAAATGTGGCATCCATGGATACAAGGTGGTCTAAACTCTTGGAGCTAAAGAAGAAAGGCTTCTTTTCCGATAGATGACAGGAGATGATGATCAGTAAGACCGATATCATATAAAAATAAACTACATTGAGGCCTGGCATGGCCTCAATTCTTCATAGAGAACCACCAAGCTTCATTGTTCAGTGAATGCCATATAACATGTCAAATGCAAATAATGTAATGTATGGTGTTTATATGGAGATGATAGAAGAAAATAATCTTATGAAAAGTTGTGTAACTTCCATTTTCGTTTAAGATATACCGATAAATCTACGTTTTATCTGAGTGCATTCAAAAGATTTTCTGGCACAAACAAGAATTATTGCATCCTGTAGCAAACAGGGCAAATGAACAAAAAGCCAGAATTCTAATGAATTTTCCAAGAGTAAGTACAATCAGTGCCTGAGATCCTATCGAGCAGATTAAAAATTATAACAGCCCCAAGTTTAAAATAGGTCTTCAGCAAAGAACGACAGCCCTTGTAAATAGGATCTCAGGTTACCTGATACAAATAAGAGCACTAGCAACTTCCTGAAGCAGAGACCTCAGCACTGCATACAGGACAAACCTAAAAAACGTTCAAAGACACATTATTTCAGTCATTAATACAGGTTAAACACACCACTAATGGTCAAACAATTGATTTATGTGCTTGAAGTTTATTTTGCATCAAAGTGCGGGTTGTTACTTAAAGTGTAACATCAACATGCATTACTGATGGCCAAAATATTTAACAAAAACGTACCTTGTTTATATTCAACCAATTATTTATACATTCCGGATGGTACAAATGTTTGCAAGAGAGAACAGTCAAGGTGTCACCATCTTCATATTCCAGCCTACAAACAACACAGCTGACAGACAGCAGTAAACATTGTCAGTATATTCCCTAAGAAAAAAACCTAATGGGTTTCCTACAGATCATAAACATGTAAAAATACAAGGCAATGAATACTCACGAATCACAGATTCCTTCATCAATGCATTCTGATTTATACTTCATAGAAGGCAATGAGGCGATTGTATCTGAAGATAAGCCTCTACTTTCAGTACCAACAACATCACCAAGGGCGAGTAACTCCTACAACATATAGGAAACATGAAATCAACCTAAATGGATCCAATAGATGAAACTATTCACAAAAGGTACCTCATATGATAGTTGGTCAGGATCAATCTCTTCCCAAGAATCCTGAAATAACACATTTTCATATAAATAGAATCACGGATTATGAAAAAATGTATTAAAGAAGTCTGGTGGTAAATGAATGACATGGATAACCGCATGATGCTTACCTGAGAATTAACATCATGCTCCTCATCGTCTTCATCCACATCCTCCCCAATAACCACTATAGAGTGATTACATGAATTCCAATCATCAAATGGTTTGAGATTTCATTGGTAGGGTTAAATAAGAACAAATAAAATGAATCATAAGCAACTAACTTGTATTTCCATTTATCCCAGTTATGGCTAGCAGCCTAGCTGCCATTTCCTGATCTTCAAAATCTTGCAAGACTCTCGCATAGGCCTCATCACTTGAGTACGCGGAGGGATCCAAATCACAATTAGGGTTGCCATTGTCAATCTCTTGCGTTTGAGCATTTGCATCAAAGGCATCTTCGGCCTCATCATCCAACTCCACATCCGATCCATCATAATCTTCTTCACTAGCATCATCAAAAATATTACCATCAATCCCATATGCAAACTGAAAACTGTTGGCTTCCCAATTCCCATAATTGCTGCTGCCCCTAGTATCCATCCTCAACATCATATAAGCCCTTTCCTGCATTAATAAAATAAATTAAAGCAAACATCAGTAATAACTAAATATATAAAACACCTATTTTCAGGCTATGATGAGCAAAATATAAAAAAAGTAAAGGGGTTTCCAATTTTATGAATTTAGTTACCATATTACAGTTTCTGCAATACAAACTAGTCAGAATTCTTTATCAAACAGTAAAAAATTCTAAGGAAAACCCAACTGTTACAATATCAATTTTCCTTCCACGATGCGATGTTTCATATTTCTCAGTCAGTATTCACCATTAACTAAGCATCGAATCTAATACATATTCAAGGGATACAAAGACTGAAATAAAAAATGTTAAATTTATTGAGTTAGGTCTATTTCATGTGGAAAGTGTACACGGATATAACGTAAAAGGGGAGACCACATCGTAAAAAACTTGAACAAGTCATTAAATGATGGCATTCCCCACCCTTATAAACATAATCAATCCCACTTCTCTAACCAATGTGGGACAAATTCAACACTCCTCTTAAATCCAACCATAAGGTTTCGATTTGCGAATTGAAATAAACCGAACCATCTCTGATACCATGTTGGGATTATAGTGTCAGGCCGAAATTACGACAGGAAGCACAAACGAATGGGATTGGTCTATAATGAAATTGTGCCACATCAGAAATTGAATGCGGTGTGGATTGGTTTATAAGAAGGAATGTGGACCATGGTAAATGACTTGTTCAAATATTTTACGGTGTGGTCTCCCCTCCTCCCACTTATACGTTATATCCGAGCACACTTCCCACATGAAACTGACCCGACTCTATAAATATAACATGGTATCGGAGCAGGTTCAGAAAATCCTGAGGGACATTGCCATGAGTAGCCCAATTGAATGAAATTGATCGGTTGGTAATCCATCGATTTGAATTGTCAAGTTCAACTTGTTAAGTGTTTGGACTTGAGGGGATGTGTTAAAATAGTGACTATCCCACATTGATAATGGGGAGTTGTTTGGGTTGGTTTACAAGAGGGGATATGGACCATAGTAAATGACTTGTTCAAGTCTTTTACGATATAACCTCCTACCCGGCATATCCAAAACACTCTCATCATAATTTTGGACAAATTCTAATTTCAACAAAAAATAACAATAAACAATCTCACAGCTAAAACCACAAGAAACCAAATATATAAATCCACAGTAAAAATACAGCCTAAGATTACATGTCATGAGTAAACAAAATATTCAAGTCAATCGTGAATTCCAAACATCACCTACAAAAGTATACAAAAATTAAATAAAAAATTAGGGACCTGTTCTTGAAGAGTGCGGGCAAGGACAAGATCGGCATCCACTTGACTGAGGTCCGTAAAAGGCGTCCTCTGTCTGTCGCGATTCGCCTCGACGTCCGCGTCAACATTTGGAGAATTATCGGCAGGGTTTTGTTCTCGGTGAAGGTGGGTGTTAGAGTCGAGGCTATCCATTTCCAGAATCCGTTGAACGGAACGATTAACGGGGAGGGAAGTACGGGGGATTCGTGAAAATTCCAGTCGCCTGGCCGCCTGAATTTATCTTAAGGTGTTTGGGTTTGGGCTCGTTCCTAAAATAACTTTTTTGTTGTATATCAACAAATATACTATATAATCATTGTATTGTTAACGATATAGTAATCATATGATATTTTAACAATATAATCATATGATATTTGGGAATATACTATATAGTAGTTTGGAGATTATTATATATTTTCACAATATAGTCATTGTTTTGTTATTTTATCATCACATTAACAAATATATTAGGGAAATTATTCATTTAAAACCATTAAATTGTATAAAAAAATATTATGCTACTATGAGACCAATTTGAGATGCAAACCATATGATAGTTTTATGATGAAATTATTAATTTATTTATTATATAACATTTTTTTAATTTTTTTGATGATCACATAAGATTTAAAAATCAACTCACGTTGAGATTTAGACCATATCAAATGAAAATTTGATCAATTTAAAACAATAATTATAATAATATATTCTAATTTTAAGTAATCAAAACATTTGAAACAGTAAAACCTACTCAAATATGACATTGTTTATACTGGAAATCATATGTGATTTATAATGTTTTATAAGAAAGAAATAATACCATAATAAATTATATGTTCAAATTTTACAATGTAATTTTCTCTCATATATTAATATATATACAATTGTAATATATTAATCAATGTTATCATATCCGTTGATACGGTAAAAACCGGTTGTATTAGTATTTTGATCAATATTATCGGATACCGAGTTTTTGAGTCGGAATTTGGATTTTTTGGGTTCAACACAAAAAAATAAAAATAAAAATATTTTTTAATTTTGTTTTAATAGAATTTCACACAGGGTGATACCGATCAGACCTATCTCCATTGGAACGAATTTCAGTGGTTATGAAAAGAATGATATTAATAATAATTATCATTTTATATGTGATGTAATTATTGCCTCCTGATTCAAACCTCTTCGTGTTCAGAGGGAGAAGAAGAAATGCTTGTGCAAGAAAGATTTTGGAGATGAAGTGGCTGTACTGTGTGACTTGATCTAAAGCTTTTTAGTGGTGTTCTATCATTTTTTCGTGATATTGCTTATTTTCATATGGATGATTTTGGATTTAACAATTTTACCCTTTATGTTGGGGAAATAAATGGACAGGGGATTGGGAGATCGTGGAGCCTGACAGAATTGTACGCATCTTATGGTTCTTGACTTGCAAACTGGGGTACGACGTCAGTTGTATTGGGTGCGGCGGAAGGGGAGGGCCGTTGGATGCAGCTGGGTCGCTGGTATTAGAAAACCTAAATCCTGTGATTTGACTGATGTGATCTTTATTCAGTTCTTTGGGATCTTCGGTTCGACAATGGTAGGCTCAGCACCTCAAATTCAGGGTCGGCCTCAATTTTTCATGATGAAAATCAATAAAGAAGAATATCGACTGCGTTTACTTTTTAGCTTTTCCTTTAACTTGCAAAAAGGTTTCCCTTTTCACCAATCTCTCATTTTTTAGTCTTCTGATAAATGTGCTTTTTCTTTTTGTTTCTTCGAATTGGGAATTTGTTTGGAATAATCGTTGGTTAGCCTCTCTAGATGTTTGGTTTTGACCTCGAGTAGAGAGTTATTGCTCTTTTTCTTCAGCTGCACCTGATATTTAATTTCTCTGAATAAGCCTCTCAGTAATTCGTTTCATTAATTGAGTGAGTTGCTGTGTTTTGTTATAACAGTCTTGTGAAGTGTGAACGACGTTTTATGACTTTTTCAGAATCCCTTTTTTCTCCCCAGTTCCACATTTATTGTACAAGAATCCAGCGGAAAGTTCTGATTTTTTCAATGCTTTGTCATATGTATAGAACTTGGAACTTACATTATTTTGCACATTTGGCATCTCCAATTTGTTCTCTGAATAGTTCTTATGTTGTTGTGTTCTTTCTTAGGGAACTGAATGGAGTACCGTCATAGTGATGTTGCAAGATTAAATCCAGGGGACTGTTGACATTGTTTTCCCATTTTTTGTATTGGTTTCTCCAGCCCCTTGATGGACTTGTGGGCTCCAAGGTCCTATACCCCAACATCTACCGTATCCTGTCAATTTTTTTAAGCTGCCAGGCGAGGGGCCTTGCATGTTTTCCAACAAGGACATTGTTTTAAAGGCGAGCGGTGTCAGCTTCTTCATGTGCCGAGCTCCTGTCAGTCCCCAGAACGGCTTTTGTTACTGAGCTTTCAACTGCCAAGCCTGATTCAATCGAACTTCAATATACTGTGTTAGAAATAAAGGTTGTACCCAATGCTGCCAACAAGATCCTTCCAAGAAAAGTTGCCAGTGATGCAGAGCCTACTCTCATCAATGAATTTGCTACAAGCCGTGCCGTACCCTCTGCCGTTTTCTGGATACCGAACTAGTCATCCCTTTCAGATGGAAATCCACGAGGAATGTCCTCTCATGTTCAGCATATATGTTATTTTGCTTGATATGCAGGAGAAGATAGGCATGGCATGTCTAGGAAGTATCAATCCTCCTAAATGAGCCTCAAAAGGACCTGCGTTAGTGTGATCAGCTTCAAACTTTAACTGAAAGGATGTCAATTGCCTCATATTATGAAAATTGGCCTGGCACTTATGCTCAGGCATCGTTTAACAAAGTACAAGAAACCCATTGGTTTATGTTCTGTTATCAGTCATGAACATATATGCTCATGAATTTCAGGTTGGCGAGTGATAATGATACGAAGTTGAATCTGGCAAGTTAGAACCTGATGATGAGGAAGAGTTAGACATAGAGTCCAAAGCCTGTGAGCATATAGACAGTGAAGAAGAGTATGAATTTCAGGTTGGCGATTGATAATAGATAATGATGATGATGACTTTGCATCCATTTGTGCCATTAGAGGATCCTTTGAATTGGAGCCCTTAATTTGTCGGGGGAACAAGTATGAAATCATGGGATGTTGTTTGTTGGGAAATTGATTATTTACAGGATGGTATTGAGATGTAATTTGTGGAAAGTTTCATTATGTGGTGGGGAGGAGATTGAGGGCAGGACCGGGACCAGCCCCATTTATTAGTTTGTATAATAAATTAATGGAAGGAAGCATTGGTATTCGCAATGGCTCACTCTCCCAGGACTTATGCTTCCCCAGTCCTGTATGTTGCTTTTGCTGGTTAAATTGGTATGCTTGGAAGCATCACCATTCATGTCTCCCTGTCATCTTCATTCATCACCTTTTCTCTGTATCAACATTCTGTTACCCTTTTTCATTCATCAGAATTACCCCCAAGTTCGGCTTTTGAATGGTTTTATGCTGTGAAAAGATGTGTAATATGGAATCAGGAAACAAGAAATAAATATGATTTCATCCAAACACCAGCTCACTTGTCATTTTTTCTCTCTCCCCCTCTTTTTCTCTCTAATTTTGGAAATTCCTTTTTGGATTCTTCCAACAATTTGCGCATCTACCTGCTCCTGCTGCTGCGCAGTAATGTGACACTCGGCTCGGGTCGCCTTTCTTCTTCCCCTAAAGCAAAAAACCAGAATGGCCAGGGAGCCCCCTTCCCGGTTTCACCAACAGCAGGAGATACACTTCAAAGCATCCTCACCTGGTTCTGGCTGTGATTTGTTTCCAATCACTGGTTATTACGGAAACCCAGCTGCTCGTTTTGCAGGGGGAATGATCTTCTCGCCTGGAGTTTCCCAGAGTTCGATGGAATCTCTGGACTCTGTTCAGGGTTTGAAGCACGACACCGGCCTTGCCGTCGAGTGGTCAATTGATGAACAATACAAGTTGGAGGATGGACTTGCCAAGTAGGTATCTTTATTTTGTTTGTATGTTGCTCTATTTTTCGAGCTATGGGGGGGTTGTTTTGTGGGCTACTCTAAAAAGGCAAAACAAGCCACAATTGTACAGTAAATTCACGATATGCAGCGGGTAAATAAGTTTCAAACTACGCGCGACCTCTAGGAGATTTGAGGGCGTTTTTAATGGGGCTGGATGTGCAGAAATTTAATGCTGTTATTCGCTGTACCCTTTTTGAAAGATATCCGTTTTTTGCACTGTTAATCATTTAAAGTTCATGGTCGTACGCTACTTGATATTCAATAGAAGATTTAATACTCAGATCATTTTATTTTAGTTTTCTGTTCTTCTTTCTAGTCATCTGATTTGATTATCTTTCACTTTCAGTTCTCATTTTTTTCACTTAACTTCTCCAGGTATGCAAATGAACCCAATATAATGCGTTACATTAAGATTGCAGCTTTGCTGAGAGACAAGACGGTACGAGACGTTGCCCTTCGTTGTAAATGGATGGCGGTAAGTCGAATTCACATTTATCAGTGATCGCATGAATCACCTTTTTTTATTTTTGGCACTTGTGCCTAATGAACAACATTGTTTCTCAGAGAAAGAGGAGGAAACAAGAGGACCAAAACTTTGTGAAGAAAGTTTCTGATAGGAAGGTATCATATTTTGCTTTGTTCGCTTATTAACAAAAGATTTTTTACTGCTCTCCATGTTTATGGAATGAAGCTAATTAATTTTAATGCCTTTGTGAAAGCATGGTATCTTTAAAACTCATACTGCAGTGATTTTCATTATATAAATGTCACTCTAAAGACTGGACTTTTTTCCTAGGAACATTTGGTGAAATCATCATTAAAGAATAGCTTTCCTTCAGCTTCATCAGTGAATGCTTTTTCTTTAACCACAAACAATTGTGATCAGAGTAATTATATGCTCTCTGGAGGTCTGTCTCATTTGCTATTACAGTATTTTTCGTAGAGTGAATCACTTTATATTGAAACAGTGCTTGAATCTTTTATCACTCTACATGATTGAAGCTGCTATATTTCTGTTGTTGCAGCATTAAATGGTGTTTCAAGGCACCTTTTAGAAGAAAATAATCGGGCTTTCATGCAAATTTCCGAAAATATTTCATCACTCAAGGTAAAGCCCATTCTCTGTGAATGATTGTTTATACTAATGTGATTTACTGAGTTCCCTTAAAATGTTGGTGCTGTATAAGTTGTGCTTCTTAAAACTCATTCATAATCATTACTCTTTGTGCAGTTGCATCAGAATATCGATCTCTTCTTTCGAACAAAAAACAACTTAACTAAAATATTGAACAAGTACGTTTAATCTTACTTAGCTCACAATTGTAATTCTTTTGTAACTTGTTTATTTATTCTTAATGCAGCATGAGAAACATGCCTGGAATAATGAGCCGAATGCCTCCTCTCCCCATAATCTTAAATGAGGAGCTTGCAAGTAGCATTTTCCCAGCCTTGTCGCAGGTATGCACCTCCCCGATTGATCATCGATGCCCTTTTCTTGGTGATATGGAAACCTTACAATATTATTGTCATTTCCAGCCCATGATATTTAGCTCTCCCATGGTAACTTCGTTGAAGCAGGAGCCACGATACTGAGTTTCAGAGAAATCTGATCTCAGTATCTATAAAATAATCTGTAAGCAGGCGCATTTCCCAGCTTCAATCCATCTCTTCAGAAGAGGATGGCATGGTCATTTTGTAGCCTGAATTCATAGAATGAAAGTAACATGCCCCCCTCCCATTTTCAGTTCCTAGAAGCAGAGATGGATTAACAGTTAGTGATATCTTCTACTCTAATATTAGCAGCAGTCAAATTGTACTGTATAATTTGGAACATAAACTAGTTATAGTAATTAGCTTACTTTGTGTGCCTCGTTTTCAAATGCCTCTCTTGTGCTGCTACCTTATCAAGTATTCATTTGTCTTGTGCCTTATTCTCATACTCAATATAGTGCAATGGATTGGTAGCTAAATGAATAAGCATGTTTTTTAATGAGTTGTCTTATAAAAGTTGAACTTCAAATTCCCCACTACATGATGATTAGGGCCCCTTGTACTTAATGTTTAGGACCCATTGTCTGTACTGAGATAAAGACATTATGAAAGCACAACATTTAAATCTTCTTCGCCTTCAAGGTTACTGTAAATGCAGACATGACAGGCTTTTATTATACAAGTACAGGTGGATTGGATCAATAGAACACCATTTGTGGTGATTTTGGATAGACATTTTCACTAAAAATATAACAATAAAATCAATGAACCTGATGATCGAGTGCAAATTGCAAATAAACAGTAGGAGAAAGGGCTACAATTTACAAGTAAACAAGGAGAAGAGAGAGGACTTTTTTAGATCCGATTACCTCAGCTTCACTGTATTGGATGGTACTGAGTTACACCTCGTTTTGGAGGCAATTTCCTGAGTATAAAGAGTACCAGAGAGGAAGGTAATATCTCCACAATCTGAAAGGTAAAGACATTGTGTTCAATGGAGGAATGCATCATTACACCAAAAAAATTGATTGCTCATTAGCTTACAACGTAGTAGATAAGGTTTAAAATCGGATGATCCAGAACATCCAGATCCGCAGATGGGTCAAATGCATCGAAGCACATCTATGGATTGAGCACAGAGATAATGAAAACAGCCAACAAATTTATGTGTTTCAACTATTTCAGACAAAATACACATCTTGAGCTGCTGTATTAATGGAACTAATGCACGGAACGCTACTAAGAAAAAGCAATTAAAATTGGTCTCACCATGATGCATCTAGCGAGAAAGCATGAAAAGCATATGGTGGTGACATACCCAACCTGATGAAAATGATAAGATTATTTAAGGAGATTTTGGGAATATATAAGTTCATCACCATGTCCCATTACCTCACGTAGCTTCTTCCGCCTTCCTCTTGATTCTACGGGAAATCTTTGCAGCATCAAGAATAGCCTGTGTCATGAATATAATGAACATCTTGCATGGCTAAAGTTATGAATTTAACGGCTTCATAAGAAAAAAATCAAATACTGTAGTACATTTGAGTTTTGAGTTTATTTTTGAAAACAATGAAAAAGGCTTTTCAGTATTACCTTCCACCATAGAGAAGAAAGCCCAAAGTTGCAAATAGAGAAACACCTGCAAATAGAGAAACCAAATTCACATGTCCACAAAAATAGAAAAGATAGTAACCATGGAGCACAAACAAGATTCTTAGAAAAACCTGCAAAGAACATTTTAGACAAGATGATTACTAGAGGAAGAGGTTTCCACCAGAGAATTGACCAGAGTACAATCTGAAAATATAAAGAAAAATAAATAAATATACCAAATAAAAATATCATGTTTACTCTAGTAGATAACATTCATAATATAAAAAATTCATCAGTCATCATGAGTGTAAACAAGAAAACACACAAGTTCTTGGATCTCGACAGTTACTTCCTCCGGAAAATGACTGCATTTATCATATATTGGTATCAGCAAGTGATGAAAAAAAGCTTGCCTGAATGACATATACTACCCCATTTATCATGTAAAAAGTAGGTCTCAGAGCATCAGTAGATACGGTAAGAGCCTGAAAATAATTGAGAAGAATAACATAAGGTTTGCTATCTATAAATTCAAGCAAGTAAAAAAATATGCAAGATATATTCTGGACGAACCTGATAATAGATTTCTGCCCAAAACAAAACAAGTAATGCATAAGTTGAGAAAAATCCAAGAGTCGGCAAGTCAAGTAAGATGTGTTGAACAATCTACACGTGATGCAAACTTATTCTCACTAGTAATTCTTCAATAGACAAAATAACTACAAAGAGATGTTTGTTACCTCTGGTTTCACATTTTGAATATCCCGACGAAGTATAAACACCACGCAACGAACTAGGAGACAAATAAGGCATCCATTCAGTAAGATATTCTAAACATTTGATATCTTGTATAAAAAAGCACAGTGGATGACACTATACCTGCATTAATCACGAAATTGAGGCCGTGAAATACTTTTTGTGTGGTCCATCCAAACTCTGGAACTCTCAATTGGATCCTAACAAATTGCACCTACAACAAATGGGACTCTTAACAATTCTGAAAATTTTGCAAAAGCATATGCAATTTGTCCACCGTTTTTCACTGAACCATACCAAATCATGAACACAACCACAAAAACACAAAGCTTAGATAAAACTCGCACATAATTAAAAAGAAAGAACGCAAATTGAACAACCCTGCGAATGAAGCAATCCCACGAAAAAAACCATTCCAAACCATCCGTAAAATCAGAAATATCAAAAGATTCATTCATTCAGCACACAAAATCTAATAATAAAAACAAGCCAAAAATAATTTACAATAGCAACGAGGGCGATTATCCCGTAAAGCGATGCGAGAGCATGAAAAATAAAATCCTGCCAAGAGGGCGACTCATTAACAACATCCCACCAAGACGTGGATTCCTTGAGGCGGAGCGCCAGAAGCACAGGGCCAACATCTGCCGCCATAGAAATTGGGTTGCGTGCAACTGAGAATTGGGTTGTGTGATGAAAAGAATTGGGAAGGAATACGAAGAGAGGCGAAGGAATGTCAGCATATACAAAGCACGGACACGTGGCCAGGCGACGTGTCAGGAGGAACGCTGAATTTCCTGATTAACGCCGGAGCTTTATATTGGACCCCAAAACAATCCGCCGATATCCCCCCCCGTCTGCTGCTGCAAAGTGCAAATATCCCAATTCATTATATTATATTTTTTAAATATCCCAATTGATTATATTATATATATATATATTATGTTATTTAATCATTTAACCCTATGTCATAATATTTGTATCCTGGTATTGTAGCAAAGATTAGAGTTTGATTAATTGAAGCATTCAAATTTACTTATAAACCTGATTTTAAGATTAAAAATTATTTATTCAATATTGAGTATGAATTCCTTCCTAAAAATAATCTACATTTAGGGATATAGTTGGACGTCCACTTGGAGTCTACCTGAGATTTTTCGGAAACTGATGAGGAAAGAGCGTATTCGAACATTTTAAAAAAAAATTTAAAATTAATTTTAAAATAATTATAAAATATAAATATTTATTGATGAGACCTTCGGAACCTGGTACCCCGAACCTGGTTAGGCCCAAGTTTAGTCAGACAAGCTCAAGTGACAAAAACCGAATTTGGAGGCCCAGATCCAGCTTACGTGAATGGACGCTCTGACGAGAACAATCGGGCCCGAAGGCCCATTCTTACTGACAGGGACCGATTGATAGAGGCATGCGTTCTCCTTCTCATTGGGACCGAGCGGTCCATGACGTACATACTATGTTTCGGGCCATCCACATTTCTCAACATGCGACAATAGCCTCTGATAATCCTGTCAGAGGCATGCCTGACAGAGTCGTACGAGCCTCTTTTGGTCGGGATACAGCCGGTTAGTAGCGACGAAAGGTCTGGCGCCACGCAGCCGTATAGAGCCATGTCCGGCGGCTGTTCCGCCCTACACAAGCCGACCTAGCCGCATGGGCCAAGCACAAAACGACACCTTATTATTTACCCAGCAGGAAAGACGTATAAAAGGGACACTTGAGAAACGAAAAAAATGCTTCTTCGATTTTCTCTTGGTTTTCCTTAAACTTCACTTCCCTTGTTATCTCTAAAACGAACATGACATTTGTAATGAACAACTTGATTATTGGATCGACTAAGAGTATTTCTAATTATTAGTCAAGTGGTTTTTTCCATTATTTGAGGGGTTTTCTACTCTAAAATTGTCTTATCTTTTTCTATTTGATTCATAATCGTTTCCCCTCTACAAAACAAATTAAAACCGAGTTCGTCTTACAACGAACCGGACGACCGTTGACACCACCGGTTTTTAGACCACAACATTTATAATATATTTATATAATGATTTTTATCGATAATATTATGATTATAATGTATTTAATGTGTAAAAAAATTAATTTTAAAATTATAAGTGTCCGGACATTATTGTAGGGATGATGAGAAAATTATTTATAAAATTAAATAATAATGATGTATACAGAAAGAAAGTTTATGTGGAGGAGAGAATGAAGTTTTCATACAAACATGGTTGAGGATGACCTAAATATAAATTTTGAAGAATTGAGGGGTTTAATCGAGAAAACATAAAACTTTAGGGTCCTCACAACGAATTAATGAATGCAGGAACCCCTCAGAGAAATAGACCCCAAACCTCAAATTATCCTAACAGAACCTTTCGCTCCCTCCTTGTCGCTGAACGAAAAAATTCAAATATTTGACTGTCATATCTGTCAATTTTTTAAGTTGTGAAGTTGCAATCAAGAAATTTTGAAGCTTTATCTGGAAATCGATATCTATTCTCTCTGTTCTTTGCCATTCCTCCCGACGGTGGGGATATTCTTGGACCTGCAATGAAACATCTATCTTTCGCATTATATTCTGGAAACCCCATATAGCATTAGGATTTGCCGATTCAGATTCAAGAACCCAGAAACACGTAAGTGAAAATGAGGAGCCTTTCAGATATTAATTCAAACCAGATATGATCAGTTGAACTTATGGGCACTTGAAGGAATGCGAAAGCTGCTGGCGCTAAATTTTTGGAATCTGCGAGATTATTCAGATTTGTGTCCATGGGCTGCGGGTTGTGCTGATCTTTTGGCTGTATTGTAGCCTGGGAACGTTGAAATGACTGCCACTACCAAACGTTCATATAAGCTACGTATCCTTGTATAATACATTCGTCCTCTCTTGTTCCATGAATTTAAGAATTTAAGAATTTGAAATTTCATTTGGGAGATTAGGAGAGAGCCGCTGCTTCGAAATTTCTCTAGATATAGTAAAAATAGACGCGTACCTTTCAATGCATGCCCTTTATGATCGAGAGATTCTTTTGTTTTACTGATTTATTGTGATTTACTAGCATATTTATTCTATATGATAAGAAGATTACGGCGAAGTCTGGCTGGAATCTTGCTTCCATTTACTATATATATATTATTATCCTTGATTTCTGGGGGCCAAAGGCGTTGAATAACTGAGTGAGTTTCGTAGATAGTTGAAATTTTATTCTTTCCATACATCACTTTTGCTGTATGCTTTATTGATAATGAAGGAAACTTGAGTATGTATTTTCACAATTGGCACAATGAAGCCAAAAGTAATACAACTGTATAATGTCGGATGAAGAAGACATTTTTTTATGAATAATTTATGAAGATTGCACACCTTGACAATTTTTCATTATAGAGGAATTTGTGGCTCATTCTTTAAGTGTGAACTGCCTAAAGATTGGGAGGAAATCTTCAAGGGTTCTAGTGACTGGAGGAGAAGATCACAAGGTCAATTTATGGGCTATTGGTAAGCCTAACGCTTTATTGGTAAGTTTAACTCCACTTGCTATTTTTTCCTTCTTCTTTTTGCCTATGAAGTTCATTGCTGTTCAAATTATTTCAGTATACCCGTATGTTTATCCACTTCATCTGAAACTGATCTTGAGTTTTGGCTGTTAGAAGTCAAGTTTTCAATCTTATTTAATTTCAAATGGATAGGTTTGATTTTTATTCGACATGGTATTAGGCATACTTTCATACTTGCACTTTAGTGTAAGAAGATGGATTTATAATTTTTAAAATATGAATTGTAATTGATTTTCCTTGGATGATTTAAAGGAAGCTGATGACAAGTTTTTTTCGCCCCATTGTTAGAGTTTATCTGGCCACTCAAGTGGAATTGATTCAGTAAGCTTTGATTCTTCGGAGGTCTTGGTAGCTGCAGGAGCCGCAAGTGGTACTATTAAGCTTTGGGATTTGGAGGAGGCTAAAAGTAATATTCATTAATGCATGAAGAGTTACTTGCCCCTTTATTCTCTGTTCTTTATTTTCTCACTCTTCAGTCATTCGCACCCTCTCTGGCCATCGTTCCAATTGCATATCTTTGGATTTTCATCCTTTTGGGGAGTTTTTTGCCTCTGGATCTCTGGACACAAACCTCAAAATATGGGACATTCGGAGGAAAGCATGTATTCACACTTACAAAGGTCACACTCGGGGCGTTAATGCAATAAGATTTACTCCAGATGGGAGGTGGGTGGTATCCGGTGGAGAGGACAACACTGTGAAGGTTTGGTACTCCTTTTTATCTCTCATTCTAAATTTCGAACTGCTTTATTTTTTACTCTCACGAGAGCTGGAATTTTTATCCACGCATATATGGTGTATCATATTCATATTCTATCTACTCTGTGCACTAGTTGTCAATTTTCCTGCATTTTTGTTTTCAGTTTTAAATGTAATCACAAAACTTTGTAAGATGGGACTTGTGCTCGGAAAGTGCATGTTTTATTTTTCAAGTAATATATTAAATTAGGCTCTCTGTCTAACTATTTTTCTATTCCTGAAAATACAGCTATGGGATTTAACTGCAGGCAAGCTCTTGCATGAGTTTAAGAGTCATGAAGGTCAAGTACAGTGTATTGATTTCCATCCTCATGAATTCCTGCTGGCAACTGGTTGGTTTTTTTTGTGGGAATACGCCCAGGATAATTGTATTTAGTGATTCCCTAGTAATTTCGCATGGCTTCTATTTATTCCTTGTCAGGCTCAGCAGACAAAACCGTGAAATTCTGGGATCTTGAAACTTTTGAATTAATTGGTTCAGCTGGCCCTGAGGTTTTCCTAATTTTCTCCTTTATTCATAGCTATATAATTCTGGTTTTCTAGCCAGGGCTTCATGTCATTTGAATCAACTATGATTAATAGTTTCCAGTTTATCTCAAAATCAGTCCACAGGAGTTCGTTGTATGACCTTCAACCCTGATGGGAGAACCCTACTTTGTGGTTTGCATGAGAACTTGAAAGTATGGATATTTTCTGTTCTTTCAGCTAATAATGGAGATTCCTGATCTCATTGTCATTTTTTATATGCCAGGTTTTTTCATGGGAACCAATCAGGAGTTATGATACAGTTGATGTGGGGTGGTCAATTTTATCAGACATGAATGTCCATGAAGGCAAACTCCTTGGATGTTCTTATAATCAAAGTTGTGTTAGTGTTTGGGTTGTTGATATTTCGGTATGGATAGTCATACTGTTTTTTGGTCAAATAACTGGAAATTTGTAGATGATTGGTATCCTTACTCATGAACATTTTGCTTGTATTATTTGGTAGCGTATTGAACCGTATACTGTGCGACTAAATGGTGATTCTGAAACAAAATCAAGTTCAACTGTATTGACTGAAGAAAACATAAAGGGTGACTCCGGCAGGTTGTCTGTTTCAAAGAATTCCGATTCTGTAAAGGATACGAAATCTTTCGTTAGACTGTCTGTCCAACAGTATCCGGATCTGAATAAGGATTCTAACCCTCTGCCATGTAAGATACTATTTTCATGCTACTCTTTTTGGGTCATTAGTTTTCTGTTTTTTTTCACAGCTTGCGTTTTTTAGTGTATGTTTCCTAACATAGAGTTGCTCTTATATTTTTTCCATGTATGCTGACTGAAGCCAATGCAAGCATTCCAAATACACCGCAAAGATCCAATTTAAGTGTCATTTCAAAAACAACTGAGCCGAATTTGTCAATTTTTCCTGGTGCTGCGAACTCAATAAGGCCAGTTGGAAAGCTCCTGAGTTCTGGGGGTGTGCCCACATCAAACAGATCTGATGTGATTCCTGTAATTGTTCCACGAAATTATCTGAGGATGGAACACTTGGTTGAACAGAAGAAAGAAGATATTTCATTGAAGACTGTAATTATACCTTTTCAGTCAAAATCAGCTGATGTTTGCCAAAGTACCAATATCAATCATGACATGGAGAGGCCAAATGCTTCTGATTTTTCTGATCATGAACCCTCAAAGGCCATGAACCTCTCTGAAAGGAAACCTAGGAATGGCAAAGCCATGTTTTCAAGAATATTTGAAATAAATGCAACATCTGACTCCTTATTCAGATGTCATCCAGGAAGATGTATGTGATTCTTTAATATGGTCATTTCACAACTTTTGTTTACTTTATAATATTGCTTCATAGATTTATTCGTTTGGGTATAGAAAGAGTACGCTCTGAAATTATGGTTGTGCGTCGAGATGGGAAATAGGTTGTGGGTTTATATTTTTAATATGGATATCTTGTTGAAGATGGGAAGAGTAGTGGAGGATTTGTGAATGGTGGATTTGTTCCCACTATCATTTTTATTTTGTTAAAGCTCTAAACTATGTTGAATTTTGGATTTAGTTTTCCTTTTCCTTTAATTATTTATACTATCCGGAGCTTTAAATGTTTTTACTTGATTTTTTAATGATGGTTAATCTTTGAGTTTTTTTAGCCAATTTTCCTTTTATTGCAGATGATTTTCAGCAGAGTAATCAAATAATGGATGCATCTTTTGTAGAAACTCATAAAGGAGGAATATCCACAAGGGTGGGTGGTAAAGGGATTTCAACTCACTGTGAGCAGAAGAGCAGAAGCAATCACCTTCCAAGTTTTGCTTCAAGTATTGAATCCATGGAATCAGCGACCGTGAGTGTCTACTGCTAAATAACAATGCAGAACATTATCGTGCTTGGCATCAAATTTAGTTCCTGTGGTATTTATTTTGGCTGTGCAGCTGATACTGATTAGTTGCTTTTCAAGTTCTGCATGTAATTCAGCTGCTTTACTCTCCAATGCTCTTTACATCTGTCTAGGAAAGGAATCTCACTTTAACTGGCAAAAGTGAGTCGACATCTGCTGCTGATGAGGACACTATTGCTGATCTGATGAAACGGCATGATCAATTTGTTTGCTCACTGAAGTCTCGTTTAAGAAAACTACAGGTATTTGATTCTGTTCTTCAACCAGATCATTCTCCTGGATATGCTAAAAAATTTCAAGTGAAGAATCAGGACGATTGTTTTTGCTGTGTCACATATTTCAAGTCGTATGATCTTATTCAAGCATGTGAAAGGAAATGCTTGCTGATCTTGCTTTTTCTGGGAAATTGGTTTTGATTAGTCATGCAGCATCACTCTAGGCTAAATAAGTGATACTGCTATATACATTATATTGGCTGAGTTTTCTAATTGATGAATTACTGTTATAAATGGCTCTGAATCCTTTAGCTAGCGCCATTAGAAAATTATTGTTCCTATGTATTAAAAATACGATCATGTTCCCATGTAGGTTGTTCGTGAACACTGGCGGAGGCATGACATCAAGAGCGCACTTAGTGCACTTGGAAAAATGGGTGATTGCAATGTGAGCTTTTTTTCAATTCCTGTAACGCGGTTTGAAAAGACTTGCTAATACTATTTAAATTTTCTCAAATTCTTTAGGCGCTTGCGGACGTAATCACTGTTATTGAGGAAAGGGTTGATATTGTTAACCTTGATATTTGTGCATCTCTCATGCCATTGTTGAAACAACTCATTGAAAGTAGTACAGATAGGTAAGAATTTCCAGTTTTTTTACACAACTCATTGCTATAAGGATTTACTGTTTTTTTTTCCTTTTTTCTTTAGAAGGTGCTCTTTGTTCATTCAAATGTTATAAATTCAAATGTGGCTTTTTTAACTGTACGTTTAGGCATCAAGATATTGCACTTTCTTTGCTTCTGAAGCTTGTGAGGGTCTTTGGCTCTATGATATACTCTTCAATATCAGCCCCACCATCTGTGGGTGTCGACATTGAAGCGGAGCAAAGGTGCGGGTTTCTCCATTTCATTTTTCAGTCATTCATTCCGTTTTTTACCAGAAAGAAACTTTTATTGCCGTCTGAATGGAGGAAGAGTATTAATCCTCCTTATAAAAGAAAAACAAAAAATGTTTACAAAAATCATCATTGTTTCTGGAACTATCTGATTGGAGTCTAACCATTCTCTTCAATGGCTAGGCTGGAACGTTACAGTCTTTGCTACGTGGAACTAGAAAAAGTGAAAAACTGTTTACCCATTCTTGCAAGGTATGTTCTTTTTAAGGTTAACTTACCCTCGCCTTCATACTCACAGCATGCATGATTCACTATTGCCTGTATGATATTGCAGACGAGGAGGTTCCGTTGCAAAGTATGCCAATGAACTGAATCTCGCCCTTCAGGACGTATCATGACGATGAAAACCAAACAAACCATTTTTACCTATTTGAACTTCTTTCAAGTATCCACAAAAGAAGTTCCTGAGATCCTCAGTCAGAAAGGCTGTGAGTAAATTCATTCCCCAGCTAGAGTTCTAACCAATTCTTAACTTTAATTCACTGACGCACACAACCCTCTCTTCTTCACTGTCACTTGCTGTTGCTACTTGATTTTATCCTAAGGCTCTGCTTACTTGTCTGAACCATATGCCTACTCTGCTTGTTTTGTTTTATGCTCGTTAATGCTGATTATTTGATTTGCCTGCTCCAGGTGAGGTTTGTAAAATTGTAAGAAACCAGTTTTACGTGCATAGTCCAATCTGCAAGAATATATGATGATGGTAATGATGCTGCAACTTTGGCTTCTTTTGCAGTAATACTGTTGTGACTTGCACCACTTTGATCTCGTAGATTTATTACTCAATGTTAAAAATATATGTTTTGATCATTGAATTTTACTCTCGGTAATATTGTTTAATACCATTGAAGTGAATTCATGAAGAAGATAAGTTTGGTTGTTTCAGTTTCAGAGACTTAAAACAGAAATTTACCTGTTACCATTTTCTTGGTATCTTCATGTATGGCCTTTCCATGTAAATGAATCTAATGAGCTCAAATGATCCATTCTACGCTGCTGTTGCTGCTGCTGATGATGATGATGAACGCCCAATATCTCTCCCACGCCCAGAAAGTCGCGTGTGAGTCTCCCTTGATCCATTTCCAAGCTTATGAATCCATTTCCATGGTGATTATGATTACTGTTATTCATCTCTATTCTTGGTTTGCTCTCCCCACTGAATCCTCCTGCTAATCGATCCATTTCTTGATGATGATTTGCATGGCTTCCGTACTGTTCTGCAACGAAAATGGAAGATGAACCACCTTCAGTTATGGAGTTTACCATTTCTTGCAGGTGGTTACTGCTGTTCATCCCTTCGTAAACCCCGAAGTTATGATGATGGATTTCCATGTTCTCCGGCCGCGGGGGCTTTCCGAAAGACTTGAACTGTGAGGAAGCATCGTTGGTAGCGGTGGCGGTGGAGCAAGACCGGTAGAGAGATGCTTTCTGAAGGAAGGATCCCGGTGTTTGTACGGCTCCGCCGCCGGTGTAGAGCGACGGGATGGTTGTGCTCATACTCATGAGATGGTTACCTGGTAATAATGACAACATTGTAAACCCTTGTAATAGTTAGTTCATCGGAGATTTTTTTAACTTTAGGATTCAAGTTACCAGATGTGAAGATGCCGGAGTCTTCTCCGCCATCCATGTTGTCGTTATTTCCATTGAAGAAACTGAGGTTGAAGAGACTTGGAGCGACGGAAGATGACCCAGTGCCATTTTCTACGTGAAGCTGAGGAATCTGCATGATCCCACAATGTGAAGACTGGTTTTCTTCATTATTCTGCAAATGTTGCAGCAAAGATAAAGGCGGCGGCGGCGGCGCTAGGTCTCGGGTTGGGAGGCAAAACGCCGACTGACCGATGAAACTCTCAAACTGAGGGACGAGCGGCCTACCACCACCGCCATATCTAAACAATTCATGGTTCAAAAATGGGAGATTAACGTTGATCTGATCTTGCGCCCCCGGAATCCTCGAAAAACCAGTAAGATAACCGGCGTTAGGGAGCAACGCCGGCGGCTGATTTACATTCCGGTCACTCTCCTGCGCCAAAGCGTCGCAAAATGCCCGGTGTGTAATGAAACTATCCCGCCTGAGAAACATTAAAATATTAAGAAACTTAATAAAACACTGAAATTCAAGTGAAAACTAATAAGATTACAGTACAGATTCCAATGATGTGTCAGATCAGAAGGAACATTTTCTGGGTACTGAAGAAGAAGGGTTATGAAAAAGATGGAATCTTTTTACAGTATCGATGTGGCGATTAACAAGAGAACAAAAGTTGTGCTGGTTCAGATTTTCAAGATTCCACGTGATGCAGAAACAGAAGATGATGTTAGAAGATTGAAAGTATGTCGCAGCAAATAACAAAACGAAACCCTCTTTGGTAGTGACACTTCACAGAGGCACTTCACGTGTAATCTTTTTTCTTCTGTCTGCGCAGGCAAAAATACAAAACAAAAAGCAAAACAAGAGAGAACCCACATGAATTTCAAATCCCGTGATTGCTTTAGGAGTCAATCCAAGTCCCTAAAATCCATGAAACCACAACTCACACACAGCATTCAAGCAACACTAATCATTAGAAAAAAAACTTATTGCTTCTGTTGATGACAGAAACCAGATAGAACAAGACTATAAGAGTAGTAATCCATTGAACAAAATCACTGACCTAGAGAAAAGTGTGCCACAATCGCATCTGTATTCTCGAGTTCCACAGGTTTTGGAGTGTGCTTTCCAATCAGAATGAACAGCATACTTCTTAGCACATTTCTCACATCTATATTTCTTCTCACCATGTTTTCTAGAGTAGTGTTTCTTTATACCAGTAAGATCTCCAAGAGCACGAGAAGTATCGTGATGAGCGCATGTTGGTTCTGGGCATAAGTAAACCTTTTTTTTAACTTCTTTTGAGGTTTTCTGCTTCAGTTTCCATGGAAGATTGTGTCCTCTACGATGAAGTTGAAGATTCTGCTCTCTTTGAAACCCTTTGTTGCATACTTCACAAATGAATCTGTTTGTTGCCATTAGGGTCGTTGGAGATAAAGCGATAACCTCTGCATCTGGATCTACTGTTTCATGCAGACAAGAAAAGTCAGCAAACAAGACACAAAAAAGATGTCTTTATCTTTGAAGAATATTTCCAAGTTTCAGAAATCAGAGAGAGATCTACGGATTCCTGCTTTTCCTACAAAGTTTCATAGAAAAGGCGCAAAAAAACGAATGTAGAAGATGCTTCTGGTAAAATTAAACAAGAACTTGCTTGGATTTCCTGGCTGGTTTCTTTTTCTCTTCAAGGAGGAAGAAGATTGTTGTATTTGGTGCTGGTTCCCATTAACATCCCTCTTTGCTGATGAAGAAGATGAAGCAGCAGGAGCCATGGATTCTCCACCCTAAAAAGCACAACTTGAAGAATAATCTCAGATTCAAATGAAACCAAACCTAGAACCATACCTGGAGAAAGATAGATGAAGAATAACAGAGAGACAGTTTCCTCTCTTGTTATGAGCTACTTCATAAAAAAGATGCTTCTTCTTATGTTCTTGATGTCATCCACAAGCGCAGCGCAGAAGCATATCCCTAACCCCACCATAACAATAATAAAAAAACCATCACTTTTCCCATCTTTTTTCACTTCCATTGTAATAATTTTGTTATTTCACATATGATTTACGTAAGTTTTTTACTAGGAATGTAAGAACTATATGAGTGTTTTCATTCTTTTTTACTTCATTCATACAGTATACAGTATATGTATAGAGAAAGAGATAGAGATAGAGATAGAGAAAGGATGGGCCAGCACAGGCTGACCTTTGACGGGCAGGTCACCTCCGGTGTGTGTTCTGTGTCTGTTAGCGCGACCAACAGTAGACCCACTGAGCGAGTTTAGATGATGAAGGGGATCTTTTACTTACCACTACACATCTTACATTCATAAGCTTGTACAGGTTTAGGATTTTCTTGTAATTATAGAGTTTAGGCGAAATTATGATTGAAGTGTGCGTGCATCTAACGTATAAGTGAAGAACACTGCATCGTAAGAGACTTGAATAAATCATTTACTATGATATTCATTACATCTTATAAACCAATTCAAACTACATTCATTTTCTAATGTGAGATGATATCATTTTCAACAGATTTAATGACTAATAGTGTATCATAGTATAAAATACTTCATAAGAAAATTGAATCATATTGTAAAAGACGAAGTGAAGTCAATTACCTAAGATATTTGAACTCTTATAAACTATAAAAATTTTATTATCATAACCAATGTGTGAGAGTATTATCAACACTCCACTCAAGTCGAATTGGTGTTGATGCGGTTTAGATTTGTTGCAATATGTTTGATAGTGCTCGAGTTATAGATTGATATATTTTTTTCGTCTAAGCATAATGCGTTTTTTTACCATAATTTTTTGTTTAAACCAGTATGGATCAGTTCGAAATCCACTCTCTAGCTTCATTAGAAATTTATAATTCAATAGACATTAGAGTTTTGTATAGCACAGTTCATATGATAAATATACCACATTGTAAAAATTGACCTAACCTTTTTAATATAATTAATTTTTTTATAAATTAGATTACACGAAAAGTTACATGTCTATTAGATATAATATTATGCATTACCATATGATTCTCAAATAAGTGCATTGTAAGGAGAAATTACAAGGATTGTCTCCGATTTTTGAAATTGTGTAAGAACGATACTTCTAAATTTAAAAATTACCTACGAAACATTCGAACTTTGGAAACCATTCGCCGATGGTCATCATACCCATTAAACAATACTCTTTTAAAGTTTACGTTGGACTTACATAATGATCAAATATAAACAGTTTTAGAAAACTTTATATGTAAACTATGCAATTATTAAACTTGGATGAAAGTGTTTACAATTTTTAGAACTCGAGTGATAAATAACACACATTATATCAACTTTGTGTGTGTGTTTTTATGGAATTTATAACATTTGGATACAACAATTACACTATTTTAAATTATTTGTGCCACTAACAAACACTATTCATATTATTAGTGAATATCATTATGCACTAAGGATTCATTTTTCAATGCATTATATTATCCATTTTAAATATTTTCAAATATGTCACGTTTAAATTTCATGTGTTTACTAGAATATGAGTCAATTTTAATGTTTTAAATTTATAGTATATCGGAAATTTCGGACATATCGGATTCGTACAAAATATCGGCCGATACGGGTATTTTGCGGGTGGTTCGGGTTTTGTTTAAAAAAAATAAAATATGAATATTTTATAATTTAATTTATTTTAATATTCTGGTACATATCCGATATATCGATATAATGAACTTGTCCGATATACCGATGGGTACATGTTTTTAAAACATTCGTCAATTTGCGGTATAAAATTAATGAAAAAAAGGACGCACACACAGATAGACGTATGAGAATGTGTTGTTAGTCAATAGTTAAGGCAGAATGATATCATTTGGTTATTTGATGCCCGCCGACCTTTAGCCGTTAGGTGAGAAGTAAGAAAAGAACACATCACCAGCATTTAATTGCTACCACCAAAAATATTACTATTGTGACTTGTAATTACACCATCATCATCATCTCCTACGCACTGCACAAACCAACTGTAAAAAGAAGGGCATTTTTACATGATATGGATACATTTGGCATCCTATGAATCTCTTAGGAGGATTTGTAAAGCTTTGTGTGGCAAGAATCCTGATTCAGTAGTAGTCGAGGTGACTTTGGTTCAGATTTCGATCCTGTTGCCCTGCATCGAGTAGTCAAAGACGACAGTATGAAGAGGCTCAAATAATTTCCAGTGAGTAGTAAGTAGTGAAAATGAGCAGCTTACGCTGTGCATAGCACCTGGGGATTGATCGTCGAAGAACTCGAATGTGAATACATCAGCAGTAGGAAGTACTGTGGGATTATGCTCAATGCAACTGAAATTAGCTGGTCGAGGCGACAGATTTCTATTATGCCGGCAGGCAGAGCATAGAGAGGAACCGACCAATTTGTAAGACTCATTGGGTTGTAAGAGGTGAAGTATAGTAATTCGTCTAAAATCATACGAGACATCCTAACAATGTGGCAAGGATCCTAATGAAACCGGAAAATTAAGCGTGCTTATCATGGAGCATGACTAAGGAAAAAGTAAAGCCGTGGATTAGGATTAGGATTAGGATTAGGAGTAGGTCTTTAGGGCTAGCCTAATCTAAAACGGACAATATCGTGCAAGTAGGAAGCGAGTCGTTATACACCAATTCTCATTCTCTGCAACTCTGAGAATCGTCTTTACTATGGGGACCAGGATCTTGTTGAGAGAGATGCTGCTGGATCTTGAATGAACTGAAGCAATGGAAGTTTCGATCACCATGCATTGATCCACAACCGTTGTCGAAATTTGAGCATTAATAGCCGAGAAAACAATCCCTATGGGAAACATGCGGGTCGAGATCTTCAGTTCCTCGACTTGAGTTACTGTACAGAGCCTCAACGGTTTGAAAAATCTCCAGTTTTCATCTCAGCAACTACAGCAGTTTATCAAGGAACCTTCAAAAGAAATGAACAGCACAACAATGTTGTTCAGTTAACATCGAATCAGCATGTATCAAAATGACTTCAGATAAAGTATCAATCCATATATTTACTTCAACTCATCAGTTAGCAGAAGCTTTCGATTCGATTTCTTTCAATCGAAAAGTTTTTATCTGGTGTTTCATACTGAAGGGATGATGCAACTACGACTTGACAAATTCTGCTGATTACGCTTCCTCCCGGTCTCCGCAATCTATTTATCGCACACATAAATCACATGAGCAAAAAACACAGGTATTATATTTGAAAGCTAAATGCTATACAACAGTATGTTTCAACTAAACCAAAAAAATCCAGATCGTTGAAAAAAATCTAATCCGAGAAAGATTCCTGTCATAAAAATCGGTTAACAAAACTAAAATTAAGAATAGCAAGAAATGATTAATGAAAGTTAGAAAATTGCAATGAAGAAAAAACTGGAAAAGTTAGCGATCGTCTAGTGTCTTCTATAAGTGGAGCGAGGTAACAAGTGCCTTGGCAAGTTGGGACATTTCTTGCAGTAGCCACATTGTCTTTGTGTAACTTTTTTGTAAGATAACTAACAAGATTGGTTGCAATCCCATACACCAACAGAAGCGAAGCATTCCCGGTATAAAGGGCATCTTGTCGCAAAACAAATTTCGAAATAAAAGAGCAATCTTTAACCATCGAGCAAAATGGGAAAATCAGCGGAAACTCAAGTAGATTCATACATGGAAAAACAATCCCAGAATATGAAATTTCAAACAAATAATCAAGAACGTTAAACTCCCCAGTCCCCTACATCACACCAAGCTTAAATCTTGATCTACTTTGATGTACAAAAGCCCAATCAAAAAGATTCTTATCCACAAAAAATGTAACAAGTTAATCCCTTTAATCTCAGAAACAAGAATAAAGTCGCCAAACAGACGACCCAAAAAAAGAAAAGAAAACGAACCTCTCGAATACCCTCCTCTAGAAGCAACCTCTTCTCCTCGTGGGTTACCCATCAAACTTTCTCTGTTTCTTTGCGTCTGCAGACTTTCCGTCCGTCTAGATTACAACAAAAATCCGTTAAACAGCCTCCTTAACAAAATACCTCCTCGCGGGACGAAACAATCAAGCCCACGATATTACTACACTCATTTTAAAAGATATTTATAAAAGTAAGATTTCAAAACTACGTTTCAAGATTTTTTAAATTATAATAAATTTATATTTATAATTACTAAAAATGATGAACCCTTTCTCATTATTTCTAATAGTAAGATTTAACTAAAGTAAATTAAAATTCGGGGTCTTTTTAAGAGATGCTTCGGTGGTTTTTCCATGAGAATTCAATCGGACAACATGATCGATGACATATATATATTCACTATTAAAATATGGAATGAAATCATGAATTAATATTGATAAATTTTGAATTCAAATGAGTTAAATTTTACTTTTATAAATGTTGAAAAAGTATCCATAATTTTTAGTAATTATAAATGTAGATTTATTATAATTTTTAAAATTAAGAAATGTATTTTAAAATGAGTATAATTTTGATTAAGAGATTTTGAAAATGAATATAGTTTTGAAATATGTGTAGTGTAATTCTTTGTTTTATTTTTGACCATCTTTAGAAACGTATTTTTATGTAATATAATTAACATATTTGACCTAACATTAAAAAAACATCTTATATAATGACAAGTTACAGATGAAGAGATAAAACATTCTCATTTTTTAGCATAGACATAAAAGTAGTGTGTTTACAAACTGCACCAGAAAAGCAAAAGAATTGGTCCCATAACATGATAATGTTTGAACTTGAAAGGGTAAAGATAAAGCCCAGCTTTGAATTTTTAAGTTTAGACCAATTTAGAGATACGCAATTATTTGAGTTACCCCACATGTGTACTGTTTTGCATCAGACAAAACTGGTACTGATCTGACTATTTAAATCCAATGACTCAGTGACAGAGAATCCTGTACAAATGGAAGACTATTCTGCGTCTACATTCCCAACTTGGGATCTCACAAACCTTGGAGTTCTCAATGCAGACTTGTCTGATTCTCAATGTAATCACCTTTTTTCCTGCTTCTTGTTCAGTTTTAAGCTGAGTTTTTGTGCAGATATGGATATAGAGCACGTACCAGTACCAGTACCAGTACCAGTACCCTCTTTATTTGAAGATGAATTCTCTACTGGATATCTCCAAGATGTTTTCTTCCAGTTCCAGTCACAGCACCCTTCCTCTAAACGCCGTCGTTCTCTCATGACAGATGCCTCGAATTCGATTATGAAGGTATGTCTTCTTTCTGCTGATTGTCTGTTTCCACGTGAATTCATGGGAGTTTTGTGTAGAACTTGAGTCCAAGCTTTCAACAACTGAAGACAACTGGAAAAGCTGCACAAGAAACAAATTCAGAAGGAAACTCATCATCTTCTCACAAACGGACACCTGAGAACAGAAATGTAGATTCCATAAGCAATCAACAATTTGGTAATAATCTTAAACATATTGTTAGAACCTGCTTTGTCAGTTGTCGTTTTCCTGTAAGTCAAACTGAAAATACGTACAGGAAACAAGAGAGTTGTGTATCCATTCACAGTAGTTAAGCAAGGAGGATTTGAAGGTGGAGATACACTAAGTGATATCAATAGGAGAATTCTGATGACACCAACTAAGCAACTGCATCATCCGGTCGGAGAGTTTGCTTGTCGTCCTATTGGGCCAGGGTTGTCGAGGAAGGCGGTGGTGGCATATACAAGGATTCGGACATCGGGAAAAGGCACTATTACAATTATCAGGACCAGAGATTGATCAATGAATCACAGCAACTTCAAATGTAGATATTTCCACATTACTCTGTTTACTACCATTTTTGTTCATTTCATAGTCATGTTATCAGCAAACAAAACAATAAAGATAAGAGAAGTAAAAGAAGATCCTGCAAACACAAACATTCTCTAATTATTGTGAATCATGAAGATCAATAATTCGTAGTAGCAGTAGTAGTAATAACAAAGAAATAATGAAGCTATGCATAGATTGGTCCTGATCATGTACATAAAAAGATTCTCATTAACGAATAAACTGCAGCACAAGCAAAGGGAACAAAATAAAGATAGAAAGCCAAGGGAAACAAATTAGAAAAAAAAGTTTTGAAAAACAATGACAATGAAGAAGCTAAAGCCTATTGCTGCAGTATCTAGTGGTGTGGATTATGTATAAGAGGGACAGCATTATTGTAAACCATTTGCATCTAGAACGAAACCAATAATCTACACAAATATACGTAAAAATGAATAAGAACTATAGACAGAGGGCAATGAATGAAATAGAGGTATAGAGATATTACTTGGAATATAATGGAATTGGAATCATGAAGCCTGTCGAAACAAGAGTCTGCTTGGTGAATCCATATTGAGCTGCTCAGAGTAAAAATACAGGCTTTGGATAGATAATTGAGAATTATATGAATAATATAATATTCATCTCCATTTCCACACCTTCTAGATAAGACAACAAATCTGGGGAATGTCTTTATTATGCATGGGGTGTAAGGGAGAACAAACTTACAAAAGTAGTCATAAGCATCTACATACAGAGAAGGATGAGCATCATGTTCTTGTTTTAGGTTAGGGAGCCTGGCGAAACGAGAGTCTGCTGGGAGAATCGATCCGGATGATATGTCCATCTTCACCACCCGAATCATCGCTTAAATCATCTCTCGTAGCATCATTGCTTTCATTCGATCGCACACCTCCAGTAGTTAGTGTTACACTTGGCTCACTTCCTCGCTTAAACATTTTCTTACGCAGTGTGCTAGACCCTTCTGATTTAACAGAGACCACCGGACGTGGTTGGTTTTTAACCCAATTTTCTGCTGAGTACAAATGTGTCTTAATGTTCCCACTTGGAGAAACCCGTGCTGGATGCTCCCTGATGTTTACCTGAAGATTTTAAAGAGAATGAAGATATGTTTTTTCAGTTTTTTTAATGAAGATTCATGCTTACCATACTCCCGTAAATGCCTAGTTGCATTGCTCTTGTGGATAAATTATTTTCATGCTGATTCCCTGCTTCCACATCCTGTTGTTTAGGCTTGGAAACTTGAGGCGACCAACTCATTAAGTTACTACGCTCTCGTCTAATAAAAGATCCAGAAGGGCGATCTCCCAAGTTGGAAATCAAAGAAGATTGCCTTCTTTGAAGTGTTCTTCCAGTATCAAAACCAGCAAGATCAAACGTGATAACCCTCGATCTTGTCATAGCTTGATACGATGATCCTTGATGCGATAAGCCTCCATGTCTAGTACCTGTTTATCATCATCATCATCATCATAAAAAAATGATGAAATCATAGCTTTTTATATCATGCAAAACGATGTTGTACCGGGTGTTCCATGAATGCGAAAACTTTGATCAATGCGTGGCAACAAAGCGGCGGGAGCATTAAGAACTTCTTCTTGATCACCTTGATGTTTTATGAAACCTTCTAATAGGAAACCAACGAAATGCGGAGGTAACTCAAAACTCTCGCCTGTAATGTATATGTTCATCATCGATCTTTCAGCAATAAGAGTTCGCAATTCTTGCATTGTCATTTTCTCAAATATATGAGGAAGTATGAGTTTAGACAGAGCAATGACACTTTCCTACAAGGTTTGAAATAACATGTCAAAGCCAAGGCTCCTGTTACATTAGGAATTGAAGTATTTACCTGCCAAAAGAAATCCTCGACAGCGGGATCAGATGTACATGCAGAGTGTATCTTATCAGTCTCAAGAAAGAAGCAAAGAACCACAGAGTCAGCAGTAACATCACACATATATGATTTCTCGGCCATTACTTCATACAAACCAAGAGTACTTCCATGGCTAAAAGTTGGGTGCAGTGAATGATTGTGCCTTATGCTTCTACTTGACCACTGTTAGAGCAAATTCATTCCCCAGTTTATTCAGCATAAATCAAGTTTCCTAGATATAATCAGGAGAGATTTCAAGCTACGTACCTTGACTACACCACTAGAGATTAACCAGATACCAGAAGGCTTTGATCCCTCCTTATAAAATGTGGTTCCAGATAGTTTTATTATCTCTTTTGTTGATCCAACCAGTGACTTACGTACATTAAGAGGAAGAGATCCCAGTAAAGGATTTGCAGCTATTAAGTCTTGTACTTTTGGAGTTTTCACTACGGGGCGTTTTCGCAATAGCATTTTCAAGTCAGTCTGCATGAAATGAAAGGTCAAGTTGATTCAGTGTGACCATCGGAGGAGGACGAGGATAAGGATATCAAATCACAAGATCTTTTACCTGGACAGCATCATCAAGTTGAGTCATCTCCTTTTCCTCAAGCAGACCAATCTTTTTGAGATTATGAACATAATCAATTAAATGATTCAGCACAGAATATGTTACTTGTCTGGTTTTAACAACACGAAGAACCTGAAAAAATATCGACAATGATGAAGAACTTACTCTGGAATCCATGTTAAAAGTTTGTTTTCATACCTGGGGAAATGTCATTCGAACATCTTCAAGAAACCTTTTAGGTTCTTCGACTTCTTGCTCACTTTCGTTAATTACCATGTTGGCAACCTCACTGTCACCTAATTATCAATGCATGAGTTAAGAAGCTAAAAAAATAACTTCTTTATTCCGGTCAAAATGCGTGTGCCTTAGCAAGGACAGCATGATTACCAATAAAATCCATTAGTTGCTGTCTGGTAATTCTGTGGGCACGGAGAAAGGCAGCACAAATATAGCAAGCGGTGTCTAATCTCTCGACAGTCAGATAAGTGGCAATCTTTCGAGGGATGAAATTATACTGAAGGAACTTGTAGTGATTTGGAATGTTCACATGAGATTTCAAACTTTTCCAATCGCATAAAGGCTGATGAGATATCAGGTCCATTGCTTCATCAACAGATTGCATTAATAGATTTGCTGTAGTTTGTGTGATTCTTCCTTCATCAAGCATCACCCAGTAAGCTGCCTGCACACCTGCAATCACACCATTAAAGAACACCAAAAACAAGATTTTGAAGGGCTATTTTTTGACAACTTACCATTCAAAAACCGCACTCTGGTATCTTCCAAATTCAAATGCTCAAGGTCAACATCATTCTCCGACGAAGAATGTGGATGTGTTCGATCACCTTCCACATTATCCAAGCTTTTGATGTACTGTTTCACAGTAGGCCAATCAGCAGGTCCTAATTCCTCATCATCCCCAAGATTGCCAAAGGCCTCTAACGCTTCAGTAAGCATTTCATACTTGGTGTATTTCAGTATTCTCTTCTGCAGAAAAGCAGCATTTGTAAAACTTATTTGTTGGTTTGAACTTTAATATTACTGCACTGTACCTTTGCAGGTGTTAAAAGATCCAAATTAAGAGCATGCAACACGAATTGTGCTGTTGATCCATTTACAATAAGTGTGAGTATAACAATCCCTCCAGTTAAAAATACAAACTGCAAAAACCAAGAAATATTGTAAGTTGTGATAATGTTAACTCGTGCATAAATATAGCAAACTTATTCATGATTAAACGAACAAACTCTCATTGAAGCTTTTAAACAAAAGAATGCACAAATTCGATGAAAACTTGCCACAAAATGGGGTTGTTATACCGAGCATAATCAATTCACAACGAGTGATTTGTGAGAGCATACCAGATATCCTGTATCTTTACTGATGTATGGTGAGTCATCACTGGTACGCTAGAACACAAAGAAAGAAAAATGTCAGTTTTATGTGGCACAGCGAGTTCATTACATTACCAAACATCTCTGGTAAATATTACCTTGACAGAGAGTGAAAGTGATAAAGCTACAGCACCACGCAGACCAGACCAGATAAGAACAATGGCTTCTCGCCAGTCCATGCCATAGCCAAAATATTGCAGAAGTGGAAACAAAGTAGCAACAACAATTACCCTAGAGAGTTGAACAAAAACGTATAAAAGAAGCAACCAACCCCATGAATTTTCTGCAGGATAGAAATAGATAACACAACGTTAGTATGAGACAAGTAAACGGATGATGAGCTATAAAATTAATGAGCTAATGAAAGAAAAAAAACAACAAGATGCTTTGAATTAAGGTTATGCAAATTAAGAACACAAGATGGATAGCTTCATATTACCATGGGTATGAAATATCTTCTCATCTTCGAATATACTTTCAGCTATAACCACTCCACTACAAAGATGAAAATACTAAAATTATGAAAGCAAAAATTCCAAATACAAATCAACTAGAGCACTAAAAGTCATTCTTACCTTAAAATGAATATCAAGGTATTGGCAATGTAAGCAACCATTTCCCTGTAAAATTACACATAATTCATCTAATAAATAACAATGGAAGCTTAATTATTTTTGCAAATTGATTTAGAGAAGTACCAAAAGTGATGTAAGCTTCGTTGGCTTTCACCCTTAAAGGCAGTTCGAGCAAAGGCAGAGTAAAACCTGCCCATGCATATCATTTCAGGAAACTCTCTTCACGCAACTTGTATGATCAATTTTAAGGAAATAAACAAAACTTACATTCCTAACGTCATGACAGTCAACACTCCAGAAATACCAAGCGCTTCTTGAGACTATTCAAAAAAATTGAAGAAAAAAAGCATTGTTAAAGATGAAGTAAATCAATGCGCTGACCAATTCTTAAACCTTAAGCAGCAGAAGTATGATGTTCTTATATTTAAAGATCAAACTGAACAGAATTTCTCAGTGAATGTGTGCATGGGAGTTAAGTTCCTGCCTTAAAAAAAGAAGAAACTGTGTGCATACCATGAAGAAAGCTATGTAGCTCACTGCAACAGTCAATGATATTTCAATAACTGTATCGTTGAAGATAAATCCAAGCCAAAACACAGATGCTATTCCAAAAGCAATACCAAGACCAACGCTGTTCAAGAAAGGAAAGGGAACAATTAGTCCAAACACAGCACCCAAATGGTTGGTTGTTTACTAGAGTAAATAACTTACGCCCCAAGAGAAACTTTTGACAAAAACTCAATCACGCCACCAAAATTAAAGGCCCAGCCAAGAATCATGCGATTGAAAAGTTGATAGACCACAATAGCCGTCCTGAAATCAATAACATTAATTATTCATCAAGAAAGTGAAGAGATATCCGAAAAAATCTAGTGAGTAACCACAATGCTGTCATTATACCCGTCGTTCATCAAAGACTCCCCTTCAATTATAGTGCTCAGTTTTTTGCTTGCTCCCAGCTCTTTCAAAAGAGCTATAACAGCAACAGGATCAGTGGCACTAAGAAGCCCTCCAAGCAGCAAAGATGTTGTCCAGTTCCAGTTATATGGAAAAAGAAGCTGCACTTCAAGTTAGAAAAATTCAGAAATGAAATGTCAAAAGGAAACTATGTCTGATCCAAAAGACCTTTAGAGCAGCCCCAAGACAAAAGGTTGAAATCGCTACTCCTGGACCAGCAAGTAAAAACATTTGCATGAGACACCTCTGCAAATAAGAAGTAAATAGGTTATCGAAAATATTTATTATCCCCAGAACAGAAGTTAGATGTTATGACACCTTTATCTGGTGTACTTCCATTAAAAATGAGCTCTCAAACAGAAGCGCCGGAAGGAAGACGGCCAAAATAAGATCAGGATCAATCTTTGACCCTACAAAATAAAGGTGAAACAAGTACAAAATCAATTCTTTTATGGACAGCCGAATGGCAAGCTTTTACAAAGAGTGATGCACTTACATAAGCGAATACCATCGCCAATCCTTCCTAATCCGCCTTTCATCTCATGTTCTGAAAAGAAACCACAATCCAGTTAATTTTTATTCAAATAGCATGGCCTGGTATTCGCCCAAGACTGGGGACTAAGATAAACCAAAATATAGCTGAAAATATGATGCATAGTCCAGTCAACAAGAACATGTTTACCTAAGGCCCCAAGTCCAATGCCAAGAAGAAGAAGCGCAACAGTGTAGGGAACTTTCGTGCCACTGAGCAAGTGACGACTTGCTATTCCCAATACCATGCTAATTCCGAAGAATATCACCGCGTCCACTGACTGCCCAGCAGCCCCCTCTTCCAGAACTCGGTGTAGCCGCCACTCCATCCCAATTTTCAAACCAGAAGCTACGATTTACCTTCAATATTTTCAGAGGTGAAGCTTTCTATCCTCATGCAACTAAAGCTTCTTAGGGGCAAGACTATAATTCCATCGCTGGCGTGTAAGCATACAGACATATATATGCTGCAAATAGTGCTTACGATGAGATCACGTATGGGTATCTTCCAAAATATTGACCTCATGCACCTTTTTGACTTTTCTTTGGCCCTTGTGATCGTAGAGCATTGAAACTTTTCATCTGTATTTTCACTTAAGACTTCGAATACAGAAGAACTAATCAGACAAGATGAGTATTCCACCGAAAACTTGTCCTTCACCGGGCATCGACTACAGTTGTTGAGTTAATGGATAATCATTAATTGCATTAATGGTTTACATAGAATTTTTTTCAAGTGGGAAATGTGTTGTTGAGCAATAGCATACTACTCTCAGATAAACCTAAATATATAGTCACATTCAAATGCCACATCAGGCCATTATTACGAACCAGTTCCGGTCGTACCGTAATGCGCTTCAGTACCACCCTTCCCCGTCTGGTTATCATTCACTCCACGCAAAGGACTTGCCCTCTTCACCTCGGACCATCTCACCGGCAGCCTTAAATTACAGTCTCCATCTCCGATCATGTCACACAAGATTACCGCCTTCGTCTTCGGTACGGAAATTCCCCGTCCATACTAACCCAAGGCCTCTCAGCGGAGAGATACTGAAACTCCGACAACGGACAATCATCAAATTCAGGATCCGTTCGCTCTGTTCGGGCGACCCTCCGGGCATGATCCGAACTGGCCGGTTCAGGAACCAGGCTTAAAGGCTTAAACACCGCACTATTTAATTTAAAGTTATAAAAAAAAATTTCAATTGCTATATATATTTTATAATTATTGTAATTTATTTCCAAACCATGGTTAAAAATTAAAATAGCTCAAATAGTAATTATAGTATAAGTATTTGATAATTAAATCTACTAATTTATTATTTAATAAAAAGCTAGTATTTTGATAAAATTAATCCACAAAATCTTACTTTGAACTAATTTATTTCATCCAACATTTAAAGTTGTATCATATTAATCATTTTATTTGATCAATATCGATAAAATATTTTAAATCTATTTTGTTGATAAAATTACGATAGTTTATGAAGCCATATTTTATAATATTGAAAAATTCATAATTATCAAAATACCATGAATATTTGACACATTTTTAAAAAAACATAATGAATCAATGAACCTGTTGACTTTGTTAGTCCAATTAATCTAATCCATTTTTAAACAACTCCGATGTCAACGGTGGTGATAGGATCGAGAAATCAACGGTGGAGATATGAACAAAACAAAAGTTGTGATGTGGTCCCCCGTTTTATGCCCGCTGCAAAAGTTCAACAGGCCATGGCAGGAAAATCCCACATTAGATATTTCTCTTAGCCGCCCATCGCATAATAATTATATAAAAAAATAATTTATTCAAAAACCTTAATATTTGTGAGTGGTTATAAATTATAATAGATACACATATAGTACGACGTAATATGCAAGAATATCAATCGGACTATATAAGTTATAAAGACACAATAAATATATGCATTAAAAAATAATATTTTTTTATTAAACATATATACCCACGTTATATAAAATAACTATTAATTTAATGGTGGGGTTTTCTATATGTTTTGTATACTGCATCTATTAAAAAAATAACAACTTGATGGAAGACCAAATTTGATGCGTACATTATTTTATTTATTTGAATTAAACAATTAATAAAGATTGATTTATTAATGTGTATGGGTAAAAATTTGACAACGAATGGTTGATCTAGTGATAATTTTGTTTCATATGAACAAATCATATTTTAGAAGATTGTAAGCGATTTAGAAGCTCAAGTAATTTGATACTTTATAAACATATAAAGAAATAATAAATGAAGAAATAAATAGAATTTAATGTATTAAAGACATCAATGATTGACTCTTGGCAAAGTGAATTGAATTAATGTTAATACTTTAGTTGATATTTATAAAATATATATGTGAAGAATCAAGATAGCGTTTGACCATGGTATTGTAGTAATTAATATTATTCACAGGGTTGTCATAGTAATTTGAGGGTGGTGGGGGGCAAATGTGAGGGGGGATCATGCTGTTGACTTCCATTTTTTATTTATTCAATACTATTTTAGTCACCTAACCTAAAAAGGATGTATTTTGAGTCCATTTTATGATTGGTGAATCTTCGTATATATCTCGTGATACAATAGTTTTTTGTCGTATTCATATGGATACGATACAAATGTTATGGTTAATGTAGACATGTTTGAAAAGGACCCTTGAACTAGGTACTTATCAATCAATTCGGATGTACCGATCGAGACATACTGGATTCAATCTTAGTCATGAAGCACTCCGAATGAATTAGAGCATGCATAGAAGCTGGATACATGACATAATGAGCATACCCCTATGGCTGTGAAGTTAGAAGATAAAGGACATTCATGTGGCGCTGAGATTATGGACACGACATCCCTTACGACACCCCTATCAAATGATCATATCATTATCATTTTCAAGGATTGTCCATAGGTTGGCCAATAAGAAGACATCTACTCATATAAGGACAAACAGATTAGGAAAATGATGGTTCTATCCTCCTGTCTATCTATAATTATATGAGAGAATAGAAGATTATGTGACATTTTTACTTTCGGAGATCCTTAAACATAACTGAGAATTACATTCTTTTTACTCACAAACCTCATGTAAACGACATTTTTGCCTTTAATTAGTGAAAAACTCACCTGAGGATTCACTTATAGGTACTGTGGTTTTTTTCCACTTTTTATGGAGTTTTCAAATAAAATCCCATAATAAACGATAAACAAAAATCACCCCCCTAAAAAACTATGTTTGTCCCCCTTCTTTAGGACCCCAACAATGTTAGATTATGATCATTTGAAGTATTATTTTCATTAGATTTGTGCAAAAAACTTGTAAATTCTAAAACAAATCATTGCCAAATATGTTATAAGTTAGTATGCTAGTAAATTAATTCCCTAAAATTATTCATTTGATTTTTTACTTACGAATATTATCTATCGCAAGGTAGATCAAATATGGAGTTTAGTATCAATGTTCATAATTTCATATACGTTTATATCTAATTGATGTAACACTTACTGGGACGGAATCTAACACGAAAAAGTGTATGTGTTGTATTTTTCAATGTCTATGGGGGTAGTATATTTGCCATTTTTGAATGGATTCATACCTTAAAGAGCTAAGCATCTAGGCATGCACATTGGTCACATTTATCATAAATATTACATTATGATGTTAAAGCCAAATTTCCAAGTTTTAGTGGCATGGGATGTTATGAAGGAGCGCATAAGATTAAGGGTTCAATATCTAATGTACGAAATTTATAAGAGATTTGATCGTATTTCTTGTTTAAAAACGTTAAATGTCATATAGGATTTATCAGTGAATATCAAACCCGAACTTGTTTGATAGTGTGAATGGTTGTAATATTTGATACACTAGATTGCTTGATTTTAGTGATAATTAAATAATATAATGAGAAGTTATTTTAAATAATACTACAAAAAGGTTTTCAAAGTTTATTTTACCCCAATAATTAGTATATTTTCAAAGAAGCACATAATTTTTAAAATTGTATATATAAGTCACTTCTATAAATATGAAAATTGTAAAAATATTACAACTTCAAGCTTTGAAAATTACAAATATATTTTGGAATATGACTTTTACATTATATTAAAATTTAATTTTTGTGTTAAAACATTATCTTTACTAATTAAAATAAACCAATATCATAATGTTAAAATAAATTTCATTTGGTTATTTATTTTTTTATATTCACGATTATATTATATATTGGTTGAGTTTGGTTCAAAGTAATTTTTAATGCACATACAATAAAATCAAATTTGTGAGTGTATTTATTATTAAAAATTTCATCACGATAATTGTAATTTTAAAAATGATTAATTTATTTTTACTTATAATAATTAAATATGATTATAATTTTTATTTTTATATATAAAAATATATTAATCACGATTATAATACAAATTTTTTATCAAATATATTTAACAATTTACGATCATAATATCTCATCACATCTCATTTAATTTCATCACATCAGAACTAAATTTAAAAAAGATGAACCAAATAAACATATTTAAAATATTACAGTATTTCAACTTAGTATCATAAATAAAACAGTCAAATTATTATGATTTGATTAGTTATTAGATCAAATTATTCTTCTTCTTGCAATGTGGAAACTGGAAACTACAATTCTCTTACAGTGAGAAGATAAAGCCTTGATGAATACAATGAGCCTTCTCATCTCCACACCACCTTAAATATTCATCTTCTTCGACAGAGAAATCCGATTTACGACTCCATTAGCCAGGCAATAACAAAACTGGAAACTTTCAGGCTGCTGCTATGAATATGCTGAACTAGTTGCTTCAAAGAACTTAGATAAAGCTTGATAGAGGCTCGTTTCAACAAACGGCTTCGACACATACCCGTCCATACCGCATTCCAAGCATTTATCTAAAGTTGCATGAATAACATCTGCTGTCATTGCCAATATAGGAATATGACACTTCTTCTTAACTTGCTTCCCTGTATTCATCTCCTCTGTTTCTTTCGTCTCCATTTCCATCTCCCGAATGAGTCGAGTCGCCTTAAATCTGCATTCGTAATGAGTAACATATAAGAACACAAGTGAATTAATGATTCTAATAATGCTTACCCATCCATTTCAGGCATTTGAATATCCATGAAGCATGCATCGAAATCATGTGGGATTTTAAGCCATTTTAAGGCTTCGGGTCCGCTCTCGGCACAAGTTACTTCGGCCCCGAATCTCTTGAGGGCACCCACAGCAACTCTTCGGTTCACTTTATTATCATCGACTACTAATATTTTCTTCCCAAATAGCAATCTATGAAGACCAGATATTCTTTTGGTTGATTCTGAACCATTTGGGATATTTATACTGATTTCCAGTACTTGTTGAAGGCTTACTGCTAGAGCTTTCAATCTAAGAGGTTTCGTTATTACAGTATCGAAAAAACCGGAACCCCGGTTTTTATCCGATTCTTCGGAGCTCATATTTGTTGCAAGAAGGATCATCTTAGGAGGTTTACATGTTGATAGTAATGGAAATCTGTTTTCTTCATCAGAAACCGAAAGATCTTTTTCGATTAAAATCATATGCGGGAGTTTTTCGTTCCTGCATTAGATTCAAGAACCGTAAAGATACGTATTACACGATCAAACCAGCAAAAGAAAACTTACATAGAAATCAATGATCCATACTTTCTGATAGCCATTTTGATGCTACTGACAGCCTCGGATTGAATACCGAGTCTCCTTAAATGGTATTTCGTAACGGATGCTCTTACGGGCCTTTCATCGACTACGAGAGCTTTTAGCCCTTGAAATGCAGTAACCTCAGAAAAAGGTTTATTCATAACATTCACAGTTTCTCCCTTAAATCTTTTCAACTCCACAGTGAAAGAAAATGTGCTTCCGATTTGAGGGCGGCTAGTGAAGTTCATTTGACCACCCATTAGCTCAACAAAACACTTGCTTATGCTTAATCCTATACCTGTTCCACCATAATTTCTTGAAGTCGAGCTGTCGGCCTGCATAAACGGGTTAAAGACTCGTTTTTGTGCATGTTCAGGAATCCCGATTCCCGTATCTTCAACCCACACCATTAAGGTGACATTTTCTGTTTTACAAGAACCATCTAAAAGGAATTCATCATCTGAATGCTTGAATACTTCCCAACTGCTTCGATTATCTGCAGCTTGTTTACTGCTCAGTGTGTTGAAATTTTGTGTGCAAAACTCTTCGGTTTCGTTTCTCATGTGCATAAGATATTTCGCTTGTTCAGCTACATGAACTTGGACAAATACATGACCTTGCTCAGTAAACTGTAAAGAGAATCAATAAGTTCAAATCAGACAACTCATTGTCTGGTTTTTCGATGAACTTGGATAAGATATAAATGTACTTACTTTAACGGAGTTCCCAACTAGATTAATGATCACTTGCCGGAATCTTCCAGAATCTCCGACAAGAATTTCGGGTACTTTGTCTGAAACATAAACAGCCAGCTGCAATAACCAGTTAACTACATAAATTCCTGGGACAAAGGCCACTGCTTTAAGCCAAAACAGTGAAATTCGCATTACCTCAACCCCTTTTTGTCGGGATTTATCCGCGAACAAGAACAAAACATCATCAAGAATTGCTCTGAGGTCAAAAGGAACGGCCTCAAGCTCAAGTTTTCCGGCTTCAATCTTTGCACGGTCAAGAACATCATTTATCAAAGTTATCAGAGCTCCTCCACAGTCCTGAGCTGTTTGAGCATAGTCATTTTGCGTTCTCGATAGTTCAGTATCGAGCAGTAGTTGCAGCATTCCTAAGAGGAACAACAAAAACTAGATAACCAACAAATAATTTACGAAATCGCACCATTAAAAAAAATTTCACACCTAGTATCCCATTCATGGGAGTCCTTATTTCATGAGAAACAGTAGCCAAAAACTGCAATAACATTTATCAAAGCTACAGGTGATTAAGAGTTATCAAATATGAGTTTTTTAGCTTAATCCGCACCTGAGATTTAGCCACATCAGCCGCTTCAGCTCGAACTTTTAGTTTTTGCATTTTGTCGAAATCATCTTCAACTCTAACTATGTGAAGTGCTGCACTATATATCATGTAGCCAATCAAAAGACCAATCACACAAACAAAGAATCCCGTCGTTATGGCATTCCATGACGTGGGAACTTTCTGAAGATATCTACAAACACATTGACAAATGATTCATGTGTATTTTTATGCACAAAATGGTTGACTTAACAGATGAAGCATAGAACATGTACCGGCATATCATCTCGTGTTTACGACGTGGATCTCCAAACTCAAGTTTGCTAAGATGCTCAAGAGACATATCACCTTCTTGAGACTCCTGACCATAGATAATCAGAGGGACACAAGAGTTTGTAATATCATATACATGGACAACGATTGCCTGGTTCCCGGCAAGTTGACCAAGCAGATTCTCAACGAGGGATTCAACATCAAAAGCTCCACCTAAATACCTGCGTGCATCAGCTTCAGTTAATTGCAAGTGGTAGCTCTGAGGTGAACTGAAACTGATGACATTGGTTTTACCCTGCTGTTGCTTCGATGCGATCGTGCACCGTGGGGTTTAGTGGGAGCTTAGAGTTATAGACAGGAAATGTCAAGACCACGCCAAGATGATTATTCAGTAACCTGAAAGGGCTAGTAAGGACCGCTTTACCGGTTGATCGAGCTTGCAATATGTTTTCACGATCCTCCTAAATGATCAAAGGAAATTAGGATTCAGATTATCACCACACGAAGATGGATATCGACTTACCTTTCCGGACATCATGTCGAGTGATTCAATATACGATATAGTTTCTTGCATAAATATCACCGGAGCATATTCCTCGCTCACTGGAGCAGCCTCTTTTCCCATTGATCTAATAGTCCAGCCGTGTGTCTTCTCAAATTCTCCCCTCTCAGAATGCAGAATCCTCTGAGCATACGCAATCCCATTCAACAATGGCCTTTCAAATGAAGTTCTTGCTGTGTATTCAGCAAAGGTTTCCTGCATTTACCACACAAGTAATGCTCACAGGCAAAGGCAAACAATCCACGTTGCACAGCAAAAAAACTTACGATTAGGATAAAGGAACAAAGGGGCTTCAAGAACACACAATTTCAACTAAACCCAGTTATCAAAAAGTGAAGAACCTGATCAATTGCAGAAGGAGTTTTGTAATAGTGAAAAGTAGAAACAAGAATGGCAAGAGCATGGACATGGTTCACTGTAACACTGAACTGATCCTGAAGCATCCTTGCTCTTTGATCACACATACTAACAAGACCTTCTTTCCTTCTCTCTTTATGATCAGCATCCATCCAAGAATAGATTTGTATACCGCCCACAACCATTACCACGATCCAAGCTATCAAAAGCTTGCGATTGGAAGCTAAATGGCTCAATGACCATTTTCTTGTGGTTCCAAAATGTTCGTTAACTTTCATGGTCAACAGGCGGTAGAACCCTAAGCGTTTCTCTCCCATTTTACAAACTACAAAACTCCTTCAATTTTTTCACTTCCTAACCCTATCCCACAACTGTCGAGCTAGAAATCAGAACGGAAACTGAGTTACAAGATGTAAAGTGCACAAATTGATGAACTTCATACCTCGCCATTCACTATACCAAAGAATTATAGCAAATGAAGAAGTTTTTTTGCAGTAGAGAATAAAGGTAAAAAGGCTGCCCTCTTTGCAGACCTCAAAAGGCGAAATAGTCTGCACTGAGTCACTTGTCTCTTTAAAAACTTGATTTTTAACTGTGTGAGCAACTAAACCACAAGCCCAATAAAATCACGAACTCAAATTCACAGTTTTGCTAAAAAGTATTACAAACCTCAGACATGTAACAAAATCAAAGAAACTCAACTCAAGTCTCAACCCACTCTTCATTTTACCCGTTTGTGAGGACAGCAATTAATTAATCTAGTCTGCAAATGAAATACATAGAAGAGACGTCCCCTTCACGGATCCATGGGAACATTAATAGTTTCTGTTACTTCCCTTTCAACTTTTTGAAATTCTTTTATTCCAAAAGTAGAGGCCAATACAATACAAAACAAGAACAACGATATCTCCCTGACCCTTTTGCTATTCTTATATTCTCATCTTAATCAGCAAATTTAAGATTGAAAAAAGAACAAAAGTTGGATTTTGAGTGAAGCTGAATACAACAGAGTGAGAGCATTAGTCAATCTCCATTAAATGGCAAGATGTGTGTCGGTCGGTGTTGTGCCCATTGGCACAATTTATGGCCTTTTGACTAATAGATAAAAAGGTCGATCGGAAATTTATTGAACCGATCGTCCATTAGGTTAAATGATGTGTAGCTATAAATCTATACTGAAAGCCTCATTAGCCACAAGAAAAACAAAGGAACTTTCTTTTCCTCTTCTTCAACATAGTATCGGAGTCTAAGGTTCTATGAGTGGACCGTGTGCTGTCGGGGGAAATTTCCCTCCGTTAACGTCAGCCTCTTCAGGGCAACTGACATAGATAAATCCTAGGGGTGTGTGGGTTTCTAATCCCCAATTAACACCACTGCTTTCAACTCCGACCGGTTCTGTGACTTTAAGCGGAGATACAATTCAGACCTAATGTTCATTCGGACAAAGTATTGGACTATGGAACCCATTTCTGGGGGGCGTAAATGCCCCGACCTTTATGTCGAATCCTCCACAAGGTTCATATGGAGCAGGGATGGTTCCAGCCCCATTAAATATCACTGGAACGCCTTATAGAGACACATTGGCATGGACGTTCTCTCCATCGGACCACTCTGGACTAATAATTCACTCAATAGTTCTGAGAGGTGAAAACTAAGGAGAATGAGCACATGCCATGAAAATGACGTTGAGAACAAAAAAGAAACTGAGATTTGTGGATGGCAGCATAGTTGAACCACATCCGAGTGTAGGATTGAGTGAATAATGAATAACTATTAACTCTCTGCTTGTTCAATGGATAATGAACACGATAGACCTCCATATCCGCTTCACTGTATCATTTATTGATTCTGCTAAATTGCTTTGGGAAGACTTACAGCAACGTTACTCCATGGGAAATGGTCCTAGAATTCAAGAATTAAAAGGAGAACTCGCTGCTTGTAAACAACGTGGGGACAGTGTAGTGGATTATTTTGGAAAATTGCGCAGGTTATGGTGTGAATTATCCACATATGAAGAGGGTCTAACTTGCTCTTGCAGACAAGGATCTTGTGAATCGGTAAAACGTCTCCTGCATCGGCAAGAAAATGAGAGAGTTCACCAATTTTTGCTCGGATTAGATGACAGAATCTATGGCACTGCTCGTTCGAACATCCTCAGTTGCGAGAATCTGCCGTCATTAAATCAAGTTTACTCCAAAATTATTCTAGAAGAACGTCACAGGATAATTGTTCAAGGTAAAGATGAAAAACGAGAAACGGTAAGTTTTGCTACTCATATGGATGGTGGGGAGCGACCCGCAAAGAGTGTGTGTGCGGCCTGTGAGACGCAAGGTCACACAATTGAAACATGTTTTGCAATCCATGAGTATCCTGACTGGTGGGGAGACAGAGCAAAAGTGGTGATTAAGAATCCTGCAGTGGTACTAGCTCACTTGGGGTCGAAGGATCGTATAGGAAGCCGTGGACGAGGACGCGGTTGACAGACAACGAACGGCGTGAAGACACCGACTGCAAATGCCCCCTCGGTCCCGATCCCGACAGATACCGACCTAACAATGCAAAATTTGTCCGACGATCAGTGAACATTCTTAAAGAATATACTTGCCCGTGCGCCCACCACTACACAACACCTCTCATCTGGTATGTGTTCTCCAGGATACTGGATTATAGATTCGAGCCCCAACAAACATATGATAGGGGATTTAAGCTTACTATCTGACGTTCGTTAGATCGCTCCCCGGCATGTGATACTACCAGACAACATAAAGTTTGTTGCACTGCATGGTGGAAAAGCCCATATTTCATCTAAATTGATTTTTTCGGACGTTCTTTATATTTCAGAATTTGGACACAATTTGTTATCTATTAGCCAGTTGTTGAAGGATGAGTCGTTATTGGTGATTTTCACTTCTCGGTTTTGTCTCTTGCAGGACCCAACTTTGAACACCCCGATTGGGATAGGGCCTTCAGAGTAATGGAGTTTATGGATTGCACTCACTGGTCGATCGGGCAAACATGGCTAGGCAAGTTTCGGAAGACAGATGGTTGTGGCATTACCGGTTAGGACATCCATCCAAATCCGTGGTATCGCATCTCCCATACCCTGTGTCTTTTTCTTCATATCATCATTGTGCTACCTGTCCAAAAGCCAAACAAACTCGAGATCGCTTTCCCTCCAGTTTGAGTGTTTCTGTTTCCTATTTTGATTTAATACATTGTGACCTTTGGGGTCCTTATCGAACATTATCCACCTGTGGTGGATCATATTTTCTGACTTTTGTCGATGATCATTCTAGGGGAATCTGGATTTATTTACTATTTGACAAACTCAAGTTGCTTCGATTGTTATGGATTTCTTTGCTTTGATTCACACTCAATTCGGTCGTACTATTAAGTGTTTTCGCACAGACAACGGCACCGAATTCTTGCCTCTTAAATCATTTTTTCGTTCTCAGGGTGTGGTCAATCAATCATATGTACCTTACACTCCCCAACAAAATGGTCGAGTATAGCGGAAACATCAACATATCTTAAATGTTGCTCGTGCACTTCGCTTTCATACCTCGGTACCTGTTCAATTTTGGGGCGAGTGTGTTCAAACTGCTGTGTACCTTATAAATCGAGTTCCCTCTTCGATTCTCAAGAATCGCAGCCCTTACGAAATTCTGCACGGTCAACCCCCTCCATTATCACATCTTTGTGTCTTTGGTTGTTTAACTTATGCATATCGGTTACCTAAACCCACCGATAAATTTGCTCCTAGAAGTCGACCATGTGTTTTTGTGGGATATCCTACCACCCAGAAAAGGTGGCGGCTCTATGATCTTGAATCTCAAAAATTTTTCGTGTCTCGTGATGTCACGTTCTGTGAGACTGTGTTTTCATTTTCTCATATCGGCACAATGCCGATCGGTGTATCTATCTCATTACCGATCGATGCACCTCCATCACTTCCGATCGGTATCTCTACCTCCTTTTCGACCGATCTGCTGTCGATCGGTGAATCCACTTCGCTTGTCGAACCCCCGTATGTCGAACCCCCGCATGTCGTTCCCGCACCAAGCTCCATGTCATCGACAGTCGACAGAGAGTCTGATCAGTCCATCATTGAACCTATTTAACCCTTCGTCGATCCACTGCTCATTGCCAATCCAATGTCCATTACCGATCCAGCACCATTGTCGACCGTTGAGGGTGATGCCTGACGAGAAATCACTCCTATGGGTAAAGGTCATCGATGCAAATACCAATCAATTTGACTCAAAGACTATGTTTGTTCGACGGCACGTGTGCAAGACATAAACTCCGTTGCTGCTGAATGTTCTTCTCCAGTCAGGGTCTCGGGTAATTGTTCTTATCTGATTTGCAACTATATTACTGATAGTCGTTTCTCTCCATCGCACATAGCGTTTGCTAGTGATGTGACACAGTCTGTGCAAGAACCAATGCGTCGAGAGATCGGTGCCTTGGAATCCAATGCAACTTGGACATTTGAGGAACTGTCGAAGGGAAAACGCCCATTGGGAAGTAAGTGGTCTACAAAATTAAACGGAAAGCCGATGGATCCACAGAACGATACAAAGCACGATTGGTTATATTGGGTAATACTCAAGTGGAAGGAATTGACTATGAGGACACATTCGCTCCCGTAGTAAAAGCCACTACGGTGAGGACTCTGTTAAGTGTGGCTATTGCCAAGAATTTGTGGATCCATCAGATGGTTGTCGATAATGCTTTCTTACATGGGGACTTGCATGAAGAAATTTATATGAAAATTCCTCAAGGGTACGAAGGAGCACCTGCAGGCAAAGTTTGCCGCCTACGAAAATCCCTCTATGGATTGAAGCAAGCCCCTCAGTGCTGGTTTGCGAAATTAACATCCGCTCTCAAGAGTTTCGGCTTCACACAGTCCATGGCAGATTACTCGTTATTTACACACATCACTTCGACATCTAAATTGTTCGTTTTAATCTACGTCGACGACATAATTATTGCGGGTAATAGCAAGGACATCGTCGAGGATTTCAAACGAAAAATTGGGAAAATGTTTCACGTGAAAGATTTAGGAAAATTGAAGTATTTCCTTGGAATAGAAGTGGCAAGGGGATCGGACGGTATGTACCTATGCCAGCGCAAATATACTTTAGAGATTATTTCAGAAGCTGGACTCCTAGGATGCAAACCGGCTAAAGCCCTTATGGAGCAAAATTACAAATTACTCTCTGCACAAGGAGACTTTCTGACCGATCCCATGCCCTATCGACGATTGGTGGGCAAATTGATCTACTTGCTATTCACTCGACCTGAGCTATGTTATCCAGTACATGTGTTGTCTCAATTTATGCAACAGCCCCGCTCTGAGCACTGGGATGCCGTTATGCGTATAGTGCGTTATCTGAAAAGAAGCCTGGGAAGAGGCATACTATTGCGATCGACATGTGATCTGCAAATCTTTGGTTTTTGTGATGATGACTGAGCAATGTGTCGAGAGATAAGAAAATCTTTAATTGGTTATCTCATATTTCTGGGATCATCACCAATCGCTTGGAAAACAAAGAAACAAGATACATTATCCTTATCGTCAACCGAGGCAGAGTATCCCGCCATGCGGGCTGCGTGTCAAGAATTTAAATGGCTAAGTAGCTTGTTGACAGACCTGGGGTGCACCAGGACATGCGTGCGATGACGTTGTTTTGTGACAACCAATCAGCTATGCATATTGCTGCAAATCCGGTTTTCCATGAGCGCAATAAACACATCGAAGTCGGCTGCCATTACGTTCGAAATCAAGTGTTTGTTGGAGAAATTCAAACACATCATGTGAAAAGCGAAAACCAACTATCGGACATGATGACCAAAGCTCTGTGTGTTGGTCGGCTCCTTTATCTTCTCAACAAGTCGAGAATACAAGATTTGTACTCTCCAACTTGAGGAGGGGTGTCGATCGATGTTGTGCCGATCGGTACAATTTATGGCCTTCTGACCAATAGATAGAAAAGGCCGATCGGGAATTTATTGAATCGATCGTCCATTATGTTAAATGATGTGTATCTATAAATCTGTATTGAAAGTCTCATTAACCACAAGAAAAACAAGAGAACTTTCCTTTCCTCTTCTTCAACAATATGTCCCTCCCAACTTGTAATTAATGGGATGCCTCTTCTTATCTCTTTAATTCCTCGTTTACTTCTTACAACTTTCACTTCATTTTCTTACAATCTCCATCTTCTTTCCACTTATTTATATACTTCAAATGTTCTTCTGGATCATCAACCACGTGGGCAACGAAATCTTGAAATTAAAACAAAAGGGAATAACTTACTGGGGCTACTCTCATATACTCAAGGCATCATTAATTTAGTGTTTATTATTTAATACTTGAACACATGTGAGAAATAACAAATACGACAACCAAACACATGCAACTATGTAAGAAAACAATTTTTTAAGAACATGCTGACACTGTAAAAAGTTTATGGAGTATTTATTTATTTGGAAGATCATTTCTTTTCAGATTTGCATTATGGGCTTCATTTTTATGGGCCCACAAAACCCAGATTCCCATATGGGGTTATAGTTAATAATATTTTTTGAATTTTATAAAATAATAAAAAAATTGATGTAATTAAAACGTTTAATATATTAAACAATAAATGAATAATTTACGAAATAAAATAAATTATTTTTAATAGTAATCAATAGTACAATTAAAAAATCAAATGTTAAGATTTAAATTTATAAATAAAAAATGACAATTACATCGATGGAATTCATTAGAATTTAGTAAGGATATAAATCACGTTCAAGGATTGTGAATATACGATATTTATAAATAACCATAAAATGTACTATTTATAAATATGCAGAATAAGTTAATTAAGGTTAGGGACAATTAAGATTTCGATCATTTGAATATTCAAACCTCATCTATAAAAATAATGGCAAAAAATCAACAAAATTCAGTAAATTGATTATTTTAATACAAATAATTAAATAACTTTTATTTTTTATTAATTTCAAAAAAGAGGAATAATTGAAGATATTTTATTAGTGCTATTCTCAATCAAAAATATGAATGATTAAAATATAATGTATACATTGATGTTTAATGTGAAAAATAGTAGTCGTTCAAGAAATGACATATTTCATTAAATGATATTATTTACAAAATAATATATAAAAAGCATGTTGTAAAAAGGAAAACTATGGAGGCGATAGAATTTGTTGATAGACGCAAAAAAAGTAGATGTGTGAAACTTACTATGCGTCTAAATATAATTATAATTATTTTTATTATAAATAATAAAACATTAGAATATAAAATTGTTGATATTAAAAATAGAAATAGTGTATATTAAATATTGAAATTTATATTATACAAAAATCGTGAAAATTTATTAGAAATAAAATAAATAAAATTTTAATATGTTAAGAAATAATTATATTTAAAAGATTTTTAAATATTAATTAGTAATTAAAAAATATCAATTTTTTCAGAAATAATAATAAGACTTATATTCTTTATTTCTACCTATTCAAAATTTAAGATAAAATAATTTAAAATCAAATCAAATATATAACTTTAAAATTAATTTTTTAAAAAATAACACGTATGGGTCACATGGTAAGCGTGCAGTATATGACCCACCAAATGAACCGCGACCCGATGTTAAGGAATCATGTACTGGTCTGTTTGGCCTGGAAACTAGTCATCGTTTCAGTTTCTATCACTTGCCATCATTAATCACTCAAACATTTAAAAATTATCTGAACATTAATTTATTGCTCTTACATTCATCATACATTTCCCTAAATAAATAAGCTTTGTCGGTGAATCAAACCCCCGGCTGCGGTGCTATTCCAAATGCCCATTGTGTATAACATTGAATCTATTAATTACATCAATATGTTCGTGTTTAAATTAAAGAGTCTTACCGGAATCACGATGAGAGACAGTGAACGAACGTAATTTAAAGGAGAATGTCACATATTTAAAATATTTGATCAAGTAATTATATGATTATATTTTTCATCATAATAAATATAATCAATTTTACTTCTTTAACTAATGTTAAACAAATTCAACAATCCACTCAAGTCCAAATATAAGGTTTGGATTTGTAAATTTAAATAGATCGAATTACTCTAATACCATGTTTAAATTATAGAGCATGGTCGGAATTACGATGAGAGAGTGTGAACGAACGGAATTTGGAGGAGGATGTCACACATTTAAAAGATGTGATCAATCCATTATGTGAGACATTTACACTATTATAAACATAATCAATCTCACTTCTTCATATTTTGCCACTATATTTTCATAATAATGTTTTTTTGTAGAAATTTGGATTTAGATGTGTGTTGTTTGATTTATAATAGAAGTACAAAAGTTTGATCAAATCAATTATTCATTATATACTATTCTTATACGTTAAACTAGCAAATTATTTTATGAGGATAAAAATTGAAAACTCACTATCCCCCCAAGGATGAGTGGTTCGACAAAGTGTAAGTTACAAATATGTGTACAAGATATTATGTATGTGGTCATTTGACAATTTGTAAAGAAAGTAACACTCCATATTTTTAACTACATAAGTAAACCGAAAAAGATCTAATAGATAAGAATGTCTTGATATTGTTTCGATTGGTTCGAAGTAGATGTATACTTATATATATACTCAATTATTTAAAATATAGACGAAATTAATATATGTAAATTTTAACAATATTAGCTAAATTTCACCAAAAAGCAACCAAGCTTGGATAGTTCATTAATAGTAAGTGGTTTATAAAAGTGTAAAATGAAAAAAATTAGTGGGGCCCACAAAATTCATTAAACATCAAATCTTCATGTTCATTTGAGTTTTTATGAATTTAGAGATATGTTTGTTTGGCTTATATTTTTGTAATTTTTATGGAGTTTTCTATATATTATACTAGAGAATTCCGATGGTGTATCATGATGTTTTAAATAATGTAAGACGATATCACAAATTTGTAAATTACATGGAAATCTCTCTAAGTTTCAAAACAATAAAAGAATAATATTTAGTGAATAATAGTTGTTTTTGTCTATTTTTTAAAATTTGGAGATATAATAATAACATATTTTCAAGGTTAAATTGACCAAATATCAACGGTTTCATAATTCGAGAGCAACCACATAATTCATCATTTTTTAGAGTACGGTGTTTATAAATTTTAAAAGTTGGAAATCAACATTATACAAAACTTGAAATACCACTTTTACATTATTTTTAACTACTAATAAACACAGTGTCTATATATATATATATAAACTAATTCCATAAAAAACTTCTCATTCACCTAAGATCAACTCCAATAGTGAGCGTCCAATCTGACTGTCCACATTTTGCCACCTCATCATTCCTTTCTCCTCAATGAGGAAAGAGAGTGACCACTCTCTTTTCTCAACTTAGGGGTGATTTTTTAAAAAAAAATTGAAAAAAAAAATTAAAATGTAAATTAATTATAAAATATTTGTATGAAAAATGGAACGGTATATTGATAATTAATAATTTTATGATAAAATATGTGTATGAAAAATAAAATATGATGATGTGTAAGAAAGTTGGTGTAGAAAAAGAAAATGAAGTTTAGGGTTTAAAGATAATATAATGAAAGAGACAAAGTAGTAAAGGCAGCACCAGCAGGAGCACTTTGTTTTTCAGAGCAAGTTGATCAAACACTTTGGTTATTGTGCGATGTGGGACTTCCTCTTTACTTACCCCCCAATCAACACTAAAATCTTTCCTTTCATCTCCTCCTGGTTTTTCTTTGCTTTCTGACTTCCAGAGATCTTGTTTTTTCAAGTGAAGTAACAACCACAATCTCCTTTCCCCATGACGATCTCAGAAGAAACCAACAAACAGTCTCTAAAACTTGAGCTCAATCTCAGCCTCGGAGTACAAGAAACCAGCGAAACAAACACTTCTTCTTCTTCTTCTTCACGCCCTTCACGGGTATTCTCCTGCAACTTCTGCAGAAGAAAATTTTACAGTTCACAAGCTTTGGGAGGACACCAGAACGCTCATAAAAGAGAGAGATCATTAATGAGAATTGGATTAGCTTCATTCTCAGCACGAAGGCCTCCGTTTCGTTCTCTGGGTATTGAATCTCATAGCTTACTGCACCAACACCAACCATTGATTCCAAGCTCACAGGAACTCAATATGAACATTATGAGAAGAGGAAATATGATGAGTCTCTATGAGGAGTCGCAACTTCCACCATGGCCGGGAAGCTTCCGTGGCTTGAATTCAAATCATGGGTCTGATACAGCTATGAATTCTGATGCTACTTCATCTGTGATTCCTGATCTTAACCTTAAACCTTCATAACCTTGTTTTCTTACGCTGTTGTAGTTGTCATTTTCTTGTATATTTTATGGATATTCGCTCGCTTGTTTTTGTAATAAACTTCTTTTATGTTCATTAACAACCCTAGGTTCATAACCCGTTCCAAACACAGCTTGTTGGTTCGGTTCGCCCGATACCGGTAAATTTCTAGGTCATAGTATATGCAACTCACCTTTAAAAAAAATTAATAAAAACTCTAATTAATTCAAATCCAAATAACACCTAATCATTTTATAGTATGATTTATCCAAAAACTTGAATTAATCGTTTCAATCAACAACTTTCTGTAATTTATTTCTACCAAAAATTCTAATTTAATAATTATTATGGTTTAAAAATTTATTATTATGATATATATTTAATTATTTTGCACCAATAAAAAATTTGATAACTTTTTAAAATTTTATATAACTATCATGGTAGTCATACCGGTGGTATACCGCCCGGTATACTGGTGATACCGGTAAATATCGGTTATGACCAGTACACCGATATTCCGATATATCACCGGTATACCACCGATATATAAGAAAAATCGCTCGTATTGGTCATGACCGATATGAACGGTACCGACCGATTTAACTTCCTTGATAATTATTAGTGGTTTGATGGGTGGTATTATTCCGATATGGGATTTCATATGAAATTGATGTGTTTGTTTACATTTTGCACCAAATATAAATTATAGAGATTTGGAAAAATATAAATGCATGTTGTATAAGTTGTAACTTGTAATATATGGTTCTTAACTTTATGATGTTTTTTAGCTCATAAATGTAAAAAATAAGCAAATTTTCCTCCAATAGGATTCTTCTAGAAATCCACCAGGACATATGGGTGTAACTTTGTTAATAAGTTTGAACATACAATATTCTAATTGTTCGTTCAAATCAAAATATAAATATTATTCGAAAACAAAATGAGATTGAATAAAAATTAGAATGAACGTGAACATATTAGTGAACGTTAATTTTGAGTATTTTATATTATTTCTACATAAACATGAACACAAAGCTAGCACCACAAGCATGAACAAAAATTTAGAAATATAAAAAATATTCAAACAAATTTGTTAATTCTATTTCTATTTATAGAATAAGATATAGTTACATATGCCTAAATGTTGTACTTTTATACTAGAAAACATAAAAGTCATACCGGTGGTATACCGATCATACCGGTAAATATCGGTTATGATCGGTACACCGATATTTCGATATATAACCAACATACAAACGATATATCGAAAAAATCACTTGTACCGCTCACGATCGGTAAGAGCGGTACCGATCGATATGACTTCATTGCTAGAAAATGGAGGGAAAAATAGAAAGCTTTATGGACAAAATTGGACCATCCATCGGGCCCAAAATCAATGGTTACTCTTTCCCTCCCACTCCATCGCAATAATATCTCAACAAAAATGCTTTTTTCATGAAGTCAAATGGACTATCGACATAATTGGTCCAATAACATATGTTTTTTGTAATTTTAGTTGAAAAAACATATAAACTTATTTCCGACCATGACTTTAATAAATAGCAAAATTAATAATTCAATAATAATTAATAATCTTTGAAATTGCTTCTTTGTTTCAAAAGTATACACAGTGATAATTTTTTCAGATTAAATAATTAACAAAAAACATTGTGTCCATTTCGCCAATTCTTGAATAATTGGATTAAATATATATTAGCAATATCACGCTATTTAAATATTATTAGCGTTAGAGATGTGTATGAAAATACGTTGATCCGAATATTCAAAATGATTTTCTGGATATCCGAATTGTGAATATCTGACATTTATAAATATATAATAATATAATATATATTTCATTTCCTTATTTTAATATTATATTTTTTATTAAATAAACAAGATGGCAAAATAAATGTTTAATATATAGAAAATATCATTTGTAATAATGTTTAGGGTTAATTATATTTTATTATAATACTAAATTATTAAAATAAAATATATTGTGACATATGAAAATCGATATGATATCTTATCCGAAATCGATTTTTATTATTGATCCGTTTAGGATCAATATTTTTATGAATTGTTGAATTATTTTTGGTATTTAAATATTTTTATTGATCAGAAAAAATATGTTTTAATGGGGTATACGATACCTTATGAATTGTTTTTTTATTTAAATAATTATCCAATGGAATTATTGTGATGACTATCGAATATTGATTTTTTTGACAATATTAACACTGTCAGATTATCATTATACCTTATTTATGGTAGTGATAGATTGATGTGATATATATATTAATATTTTAATTTTAATATACCAATTATGTATTTGATATGATATGCATAACTAAGAATTGGAAAATAAGAAATTATTAATAAAAATAAGAGAATCGTATATTTGATAAAATGTAAACCATTGATTCTTTAATTTTTTTTATAATTTGTAATTATTGTGATAAAATATAATCTAAGTTTTTATTTTATTTTAAATTCTAAAATTACATAAAGACTAGTATATTTCTTTAAAAATTCTAAAATTTATATTTCAGCAAAAAAAAACTCTCTAAATATACAGAAAAGAAATGTATATTTCATTAAAAAAATTGCATAAAATTTTAAAATTTGTATTTCCATCAAAAAAATACTGCTGTATTATTTGATTTTCATTTTTTATTATATATTATTTTATGTTTTAATATTTTTATTTCCTCATAATACTATGAAACTAGTTATTTGCAAAACTAGTTAAATCTCAATTATATTTATGAGATTTTATCCAACATGAATTTTATGCTATAAAAAGTTACTAGTATCACAAGAATTAATCAATTATTATATTGACGATTTTTAGGATTCATTCCGTGATATTTTATAAATACTACTTCCTTGTAAATATTATGTAATATTATATAAAATTACTGCTATTTATAAAGAAGTAATCAATTAATATGTTTATATGAATATTTTAATGACTAATAATACTTTTATTAATTTAAATAATCATATCAAAATCAAATCACTGCTATTTTGTAGTTGTAATTTGTTTTTAGTGATATTAACGAAATTCTTTTTAAACTAGTGCTAAAAATATGTTATTAATGACACTGTTAGACATTAATTTTTCCCATCGAATATTGGGTGGTGACTTTGAGGACCAAATCATATCATCCATCAAATCTCTTTATATCACTATCATCGTCAGCCCATGTCGCACATGGCACATGCATTCATTTTAATTTTCTTAAATAAAACAATTAAATTGATGTGGGGCCAGGTTTGATGTTTATTTTTCACTAGTGGTACCCAAATTACATTATTCACGTCCCACAAAGTTTATTTCCCTTTTAAAAATATATCTAAACATACTTCATCATTAAGGTACCATTATATTTTTATCAATGTTTTCATACCGGACGGTATACCGATCGATATGTCAAATTTTAGGCAGTATCGGTATACTTTTTTGTACCGTCTGGTACCAAGTATTATGATCGATTTCCGGGTTTTTTCGGTTCTGACAAAAAAATCATAATTAAATATTAATTTTTTAAAAAATAAAATTATGTACCGGCGGTATACCGGTCTGAATCGATACGGAATTTCAGAGATGTATGAAAACATTGATTTTTATACATAATTCTCAAACCTCAATAAGAAAATTTTGTATTATTTTTCAAAATATAAGACTTTTATTTAGAGTATGAACTTTTGGGATTAATAACGGTAACACAAAAATATTTAACTTAAATGAGGCTCTTAAACATAATGGATATATTTACATATGAGATTCTTACAATTTTTTCTTTATAAAATGAACGGCAACCCACTTCAGTGTACCATAATCGGATCAATCGCCTTAAACAGAGCTTCTTCATCGTTTAAAAGAGCTCTGCAAAACCATGATTGAAGATGCTGCATATCTTCACTCACTGTATTATCCAAAGCTTTCCTTCCCGTTATCATTTCCATTAAAATAACACCAAAACTCAACACATCTATCTTCGTAGTTCGTACTAACTCTCCCTGTCGCTGCATATTCCGGTGCGAAATATCCGAATGTTCCAGCTAGTTTAGTAGCAACTGATCCATTACCATCAGGAGCAACACGAACAAGTCCAAAATCCGAAACTTTAGCTCTCAAATCTTCTCCGAGGAGAATGTTCGATGGTTTAAGATCACGATGAATGAAGCTCTGTTGAGCTAAACCATGGAAATATTCAACACCTCTAGCAACATCAAGTGCAATGATAAGCCTTTGATTCCACTCAAGGGGCTTCAAGTTCTCATTTTTCCAGCTAAACAAGAATCTGTTAAGTGTCCCTTTAGACATGTACTCGTAAACAAGAAGCCTCTCGTTACCATCTAAACAATAACTGTGAAGCGCAACTAAGTGCCTGTGTCGAAAATTCGTAAGAATAGCTATCTCAGACTTGAACTCTTTCAATCCCTGTTCTGTTCTAATACAAGAATTCATTCGTTTAACCGCAGCCACGGTTCCTTTGTCAAATTCTCCCTTATAAACAGTTGCAGATCCACCTCTCCCTATTATGTTCTTTTCACAAAAATTGTTAGTCGCATTTCTAAGAACTTGTATCGAAATCATCAAGTTTTCGCCTTCCACAATACGAATATTAACAGGATCAGATGCAGTATTAGCCTTAGTGTTTTGTACCTGATCACATTGACTACGCCTTTTTCTAGTTCTAATGAAGAAGAAAACCAATGCTCCAACAAATATAAAAGCACAAAAAATACCCAAAACTAGAGCTACAATCTTGACAGATGCATTAACACCAGAAGATGTACCAGGTACATTCTTCCCAATGTTCAAATTCCCAGAAGTATTCAAAGCAACACCGTATCGAAAAATAGGAACCTTCCCATAAATTTGGTTATTCGAAACATCCAACTTTACAAGATTTGGTAGCGTTGTAAGTTCACTAGGAATTGTTCCTGTTATGTTATTGTTAGATAGAACCAGCTTGTGAAGTGATATAATCTTCGAAAAGCTAGGGGAGATCACTCCGTTAAGACGCATTCCACGAAAGTTGATCACAGAGATATTTTCATTGTAACATGTGATCCCTATCCATGAAGAGCAGGGATCATTACCTTTCCAATTCCGAGCAAATGAAGCTGGATGGCCAAAACCAGACAATACACTGAGCAAGTTATTAACACGTGAATCACATTCTACACCAGGATATGGCAAACAGAAGCTATTGGTGTTCACTCTCATATCTACAAGAACTCCATCGCTAAATTCAGGAGTTTGACCTTGTAGCATATTGTTTGTTAAGTTCACGAGGCTAAGGGATTTTAAGCCTACCAAAGATCCTGGTACCGGGCCCGTCAAACCGTTATCACGAACGCTTAAGTTCTGCAACTGAATTAAGCCACTAAAATCTGGCAATGCCCCTGAAAAGGAGTTTCCATGTAACCAAACTTCAGTTAACTGTGTCATGTTCTGTAAGATAGTTAGGGATCCATTCAATCTTGAGCTGCTGGTTTGGCCATTAAGCCATAAAGATTGTATTGAAGATCCAGCAAGGGAAGAAGGCAGTCCGCCTTCAAGATTGTTGAAAGATAAATGCAAATTCGTCAAGCTAGAAAATGGCCCACCAACTAAAAGTTCAGGGAAAGTGCCGTGCACATTGGCCGAGTTCGCTGAAAATGTTTGCAATGTAGACGCGCTTGAAAGATGTTGATTTGGAAAGACACAATAAACAGAAAAATCAAAACAGTGAATACTGTTATTCTTCTCACTTTCGACAGATTCTTTCAAATTAGCATGGTATCAGAGCCTTGCCGGTAACGACGGTGGCAACCATGGCTGGAAAATCAGAACCTCTGGGAATATACAGGGGAACAACACCACTTTGGGAGGATGAATTCCCATCCCTACAGAATCCTGGTTCAACGCTTCCGCTACGAACAAATTCACTTACATCAATTGATGTCACTGGGACTTTTCCGCTGCAAAATCCTGGGACTGCTCCGATGTCTGTCCCACCAGAAACTTCTGGAGTNCCCTTCAAAGCTCCATTGTTGATTGCAGTTCATCGAGAATCAAAGCCGAAAGAATATCGGATATCGGTTTACAGACCGACCCTTTCAATGATCAGTTCGAAGGGTACGATCTAATGAGTGCACTTCTGAAACAGGTAAATTAAACATACTCGAACTTACATCGATGCGAATTTTCTTACAATCTTTAAACATTGCAGTCTGAAGACATTTTACCGGGCGAAAACGAGTATAATCTGGACGGTTTTTCACTGGATAATAATCCATTATAGCAAAGGGAGCTCTATCAGTTTCTGTGTACATAATAGTTGCAGTTAGAATGTGATATTTTCAAGGGGGATGAAATGAAATGAACAACACAACAAAATGGGCATGTTTCTTTTGGTCAGAAGGCTGTTATTTCTGTTTGATGTAGAAAAGAAGACAAATTGTGGAATTTTAGATGCTTTCTTTTGTGCTCAAGAGCCTTTTATGTCTTTTAGTGAGTTTCCAGTTAAAACATGACCATTTTCTCTTTTTTCGGTCAATGTTTTCATACCGTTTTGGAATCACGTATTAGTATAAGCGGTACGATTGGTATACTGGTTTGTACCAAATTTTATTTTATTTTATTTGTTAAAAAATTAATATTTAATTAGTTTTTAGGGTCAGATCCGAACAAACCCGGAAATCGATCATAATATCCGATATCGGATGGTACGAAATAAAATACCGGTACGGAGCGAAATTTGACGTATCGGACGATATACCAACAATATACAGTCCGGTATAAAAACATTGATGTCAGTACAGCAAAATCATCCTAATAATATTTCTTATTCTTCTTCATCATGTTCTATGTACTTCAAGACTAGCAGCATCTTCGAAGAAGGGTCGGATAGGTCGATCGGAAAACAACTATACTTAACTTGGAAGAATTTCGATTTGGTCGATCTGTGTGACCGACTAGGGGTATTAAAGGGTAAATGTCGATCGACATGGAGAAAATTTAATATAGAGAGGTGATGTTGATAGGTTTGATTAGTCTCATAGATCGATCAAGAATATCGATTGGATGATTGTGATTAATATATTTTATAACGATCAGATTAAACTTTGACGATGAGGATTTGAGAGTATTGAAGGGGGATTCTTTCCTTAATTGAAATACGGAACATATAGAGGAATATATGTGATGTATTCTCTTAACTATATGTATGGATTACAAGAACAGATTTATTGAAATATTACTAGTTAGATCCTATGCGGCACCGACTCTTGACAATTTTTCACATTTTCCCGTGTCGAGTCGAGTCGGACTCTTCGACTCTTGACACTAGACATAAAATGACGTCGTTTTCATTTATTCCTTAATTTGAATTTTTTAATCGGAAACGTATCTTATGTGTTTTCACGACTTTTTAATGTTGTCGATCTATTTGTGAATTCTTTGTACAAGCGATGATAGGTTAAAAAGTGGTTGTTTTTGGGGAGATGGTAGAATTGACGAACGATATTCGTTTTTTATAAGTTAAATATTCTTATATAATGAATTGATAAATATTTGTAGTTTTAAACTTGACTTTATGCAATTTTTTATAAATTCCAACAATTACTTTTTTTAATTTTGCTTTTATTTAATAATCCGAGCCGAGTTGAAAATATGACTCTTATACTCCTGTCAAGTCGTATCGAGTCGCATCGGGTCGATCGGACGAATTGATGCCGCATAGGTTTGATCTTAGTTCGAACTCTATAAATAAAAAGTCTTAAATAGACATAATTGTATGCTTAGAAGAGAGTGTCCATTTGTTTGATACTAAGTTCAATATCAAGCAAGGTATATCAATCATATACTTTTTCACGATTTTGGATTTTCACGTTTATGTTCTTATTCCATTAATTCGATCCAATCCCGAATAAACATAATTCTTATCACCCGATTAATAAGATAATGGATTTGTTCTACATTCTATGTGGGTAAGTTGAAATGGTTTATAAGAGGAATTCTGAGTTTTTTATAATGTAATCGATCTTCTCATACGTTATATTCGTACCACGTAAATTGACTCGAGTCTATAAACTTAACATACCAGTAAGATTTGCTACTTTCAACGATGATATTTTACAGAAAACCAGAAACAAACAAATCTTCATCACCATGCAAATTCTTCTCCATAGAAGAAATAAGACTGCAATGGCGATAAACAACAGGCTTCTTCCTCGTTGATCGAATTGCTCTTATTTTCCTCACGAAAACTCATTAATATCTCTTTATCAAGTCCCCTTCCTTCATTACTGCTTCTGTACGTAGATTTAATAACTCCATTTTCCCATTACAAATCTCGCTTTCTACTCCTTTACTGCTCTCTTCTTCTCTTGCTGAAACACAAGATCTTGTTCTAAATAATGAAGATAAGTACTGAAAGTCTGATATCACAACTAATTGGGTTCATCAAAATCTTTTCAATATGATTCACTTTTCTTATGGATTGTACTACACCAACATTCTTACCGTCATTGAATCATGAATTTATACATGGTATCAGATGGAGTTTGGAAAATCCCGAATGACCTTGTTGGGGTTAGTTTGATTTAATGAAATGGATAGTTGGTAATCCAACGATTTGAATTGTTAAGTCCAACTTGTCAGATAATTGAACTTAAGGGATGTATTGAAATTGTGCCTATTGTCCCACCTTGGAAATTGAAAGTAAGGTAAATTGGTTTATAACAGGAAATGTGTACCATATAAAAGTAATTGAAGGGAACGGATAGGATTTAACTTAAGCTTGGATTGAAAGTAATTGAATAAGTAAATGGTTTGTTCAAGTCTTTTATAAATAATGAAAAACGATAAATAGAGAATGAATATTTTATTTATGAGAATCGACATCATAATCGTATTCAATATTAATATAAAATGAAAACGATTACATTATTTATAGAAGAAGTAAATATTTAATATTTCTTTATTTATTCAAAATAATCATCTTAAAATTTTGGTAATTCAAACTAATTCTTGGATTTAGAATCTTACTTTATTTGAAATTTGATTCGATCAACTTTTAATTAAATAGAATTATTTCTGTTATTAATAACTAGTGTCATCTCTTTTATATTTTATGTCCCAAGATACTCTGTATCAAAATTAACTGGACTCTAGTTTGAACTTTTTATCACCTGTTTCCCAAGCTTCTGTGCAACTTAACAATGGCGATTTCTTCATCCTCTGTAAAAAAACCCTAAACCCTTAATACCTTCTCTCAAGTAATTAATCCACCTAAATCTACAGCTCTTTCCACACCTTAGCAATCCTACCCATCACAATAAATTATTCCAAAGTAAAAAAAAACAAAATAAAGTCCGTACATTACAAGCATTCTTTGGGAGTGATCTCCATGACCCATGCCCATTTGCTTTTATATAGTTTATCAGCTTCTCGTCCTCTTCAGCTGTCCATTTTCCTTTCTTAATTGAAAATGGGGTTGTACCCATTTTTTCTCCGGCGCCGGCGACTGTAAAAACGTTCAGAATTTGAAGCACTCTCCGCCGATTGAAGGCGGCAACCTGAAATATATAGAGAAGAGTATGTTGTACTTTGAAAGCAAGAACGGAGCGCATAGGATGATCCAATTAGAGATTGGTTTGCAAGTTTGAGGATCTTATTGGTTAAAACTTGCAACCCGTTGAACACGTGGCAACCACTCTAATATCTCCAATACGAGACTACAATCTGATCACATAGGACCGTTCCATCGATCATATGTGATGTATGTATATGTTTCATAAATTTTTTAAAATTAATTAAGAAATATATTATGTATCATTTTTATTAAATTGTAAATATATAAAATAATTAAAGAAAATATAATTGTATATGTAAAATTATCAAAATATTCTTTTATATATTTTAATTAAAATACATTAACATATACTACATTAAAATCTAAATTTATATTTTGAGTTTTTAATAAATTAATAAATTTCTATTTAAAATAAATTAAATTCGGTTACTAAAATCGTATTTCAAAAAAATCGAATTAGATATACTAATATATAATACAAGCAATGAATTGTACAAACGAAACAATATAAATTAAAATAGATCTACGTGATAATTGAAACTAAATCAAATCAAGGAATATAAATTATATATCTCAAAAGAATTTATAAAGCATTTAAATTAATTATATTTAAACCCAAATAAATATAATAATATGAAATAAAATTCATACAAATGATTATATCAATTATATAACAAAAAGTAAAATTGATTCAATGCGATAATTAAATGTGAAATTACATGAAAATAGTTCAAATAACTTATTTTTCCGTAAATTATTGGAAAATAATTTAATACATTTAACAAGATGAAAGTTAAACACAATGAAATTAGTGTTATCTAAATATTGGAGTGTCGACCTGGAATGATGATTTTTAGTATCCTCCCTATTGTTGATTTAGATTAACGTCGATGTTCTGGATTTCGTGCGGTAGGGATATCTTGCGAAGAAGACTCGTGCATAGGCATTGTATAATGGAATGATTGACATTCCCTTTGACTAAATTCACTTGTATCGATTTGTATTGAATGATATTTTGGATAGTAAGAGGAATTTCGTACTCTTAGATTAGACATCTCTCATCTTCCCTTGTTGATTCTTCAATACCAGTGTCATTTTTATGTCTAACTCCACGCCTTGATGATCTCAAACTCAAATTTATTTGTCCAAGCATTCGAGTTGTTCTATCATGCCCACCACGACGATGTTCACGTCGTCTAGTAGGGTCTGATGTTAATAAAAAAATTGCATAATTCCACTAGCTCTCATCTCGAAGAGGGTGAAAATTATCGGAGTAAGTAGCAGATAAAGAACTGACTGAATAAAGAGTATTGATCATATTTCGTGGATTTATATTAAAATGATAGCATGCCTGTACAAATTGATGATTAGTAATAATATTTGATAAACATGTAAATATTTTAATCTCATGTCTTGTTACCTATTGTACATGAGAGCATGAGACTTTGAAGCTCTTCCAAAAACCACAAGTATATGTTCTAAGTGAGACGTTGACGATGTGTACTATGTTTTGATGATGAACTATCTCTGTCACGGAAGCTGTCATAATATCTCAATTGTATTCTTCAACTATGAGACCATGAAGATGTTTAGATTCTAACTGAAATAACTCTTTACCTTTCTCATCCCACATTTTTTTATTAGCAACGAAATATTTGATCTTAGTTTTACGCTCATCAAAATACTGCTTTCCCTTATCAAACGTAACATACATAAAAACTATATTATTGAATATAATAGTAAATTAAGACAATATTTCAATTTTTATAAACCTTAACGATTGCAGTTGGTGGAAGACGTCGAGCACCACGTAGAACCCCATTCATTGACTCCAGATGGTTCGTAGTCATAATACCATACCTACATAATATGACACTTAATTAATCATATTGTTAATGATTAATGTGATTATTGTGTTGCACAAACAAACATCAAATGTACCGGACGCCCTCATCGTGTGATAACGTCCATAGATTCTTGGGAATGTCGATAAGATACTTATGTGCTACAGGGTTGACCTGTTGGATTGTGTTCATAATACCGGCGGCCCAAACCAACATATACAAATACTTGCTCCTATTATGCGTGAGACAATTCGCTCTCACATGTCGAAGGCAAAAACGATGGTATCCATACGGTTGCCGAAATACTTGGACAGAATTCAAGGCGACTACTAATCCAGAACATCTTTCACTTATTAAACAAGTGGGGTGACGTCAACGTACAATGTGTTACTGCAAATTCTCTAAAAATCATGTCCATGCACTACCCGACTCTTCATCAGCTATAACATATGCTAATTGGAGAATATGCCTCCTGCGTCTATAGCAAATGCAATAAGAAACTTATAGTTATAATTTTCATAAGGATGTGTTCCATCCACTGAAATCACTGGGCGACAATATCTGTATCCCTCTATACTTGGAGCAAAAACCCAAAAGACATAGTGTAAAAGATGCCCATCTGTACTACTATGTGTATTCTTCCAAATAACCACAGTTCTTAGATTTTGCCTTTCGATTTTCTGAAGGTACTTAGGTAATGCACGTGTCGATATTGATAGGTGGGTCCCTTCACATGAAAGTAGAGCCCACATCAAAGAAAAAGAATAAAAAAAATGAAGAAACGTGGGGCAGCCAATTAAGACTTTGAAGGAATTGGTGGCATTTCTTAGCTTCTTACGTAGGAGGATTTTTCCATCCCAATGTCTATATAAGGAGAAGTTCTTAAGCTTCTCAAATCATCCCATCTTGCCTCATTTGAGCATAGAGTAGAGAGAAAAGAAGGATTAGAAAAAGAACGCGTTCTTTTTTAATCGTGTTTCCGGAAAGTTTTCGGAATAGTGTGTAATATTTAGGAATATTTCCTAAATATTCGGGGGAGTCTCAAAATAGTTGAGGGGTAGTCGGAGTGTTGGGTCAACACTATTTTACCGCCTATTTTGGGTAATTTCTATTCTAAATATTTATTTAGGGTAGATTCTCTTTATATACCTACTATTCGTAATAATGGAAATTTCTCTGGTGGGACCCGTGGACTAGCCCGGTTTTGGGTGAACTACATTAAATTTTAGTGTCTATTTATTTATTATATTTGCATCGCCAATATCTCGATTTTATAACTTCCGTTGTGCAACCTCAATAGATATTTGCCATGTACCGTAAAGTATCTCGTATGCACGCATCAAAATTGACAAAGCCTTCCAATAAGATATTTTGAATTTGAAATTTGCAAATACTATCTCTTGCACTGGTGAAGCAGTGATTTTCGGCTTGCCAACAATTATCTGGATCAAACCACGGGCAAGAAAGTCCTTTCGAAGGTTTACGTGTTTTGTCACTAGTGTACTATTTACATCACACATATGTGGTTCTTGATAAGTTGAAATCTTCCATAATTCAGTTCGTTTTTGGTAGCATGCACGTGCATGCCACATACATGTAGACTTATTTTCATAGGTCTCACGACAAATGAGTTCATAGACTGAATTGCTGTTTCTGATCATATGAAATTCTTTTCTAGCGATCATGATAGAGCACTTTGTTACAGCATCCTTTAACTCAGCCTTATTTGCAAAAGTAAAACCGAGACCCAAGAGCAGTGTGTTTGTGTTGTAACCCCGATGATTTACAGGGATATCCTCTAAGTCTTACCACATTGGTGAATTGTCAAAAATAGATTCAATTTGAATTTGAGACATATCATATGCATTAACTTGAGTTTGTGAATTAAGTTCAAACTCGGCGTTTGACTCTATATTTACCTCGTCTATTGGGAGAGATTCATCTTCACTCCAAATAGTATTTGGGATTGCTTCACTATTATCATCTTAATCCACACAAGTATCTTGCCACATAGGCGAATGACATCATACTTCATGTGTTACAAGTGTCATCTCTTGATCACGACGAGTTCGGAGTGTTGTCACCTACTATCACGACACTCAACAAGGTCCATATATTCTGATTGACACATATTATAAGAATTACCTGAAAATTTTAAAATATAATTAAAATTAAAAATATCAAACTAAAATATTGATTATTATTATTTAATTCTTAAATAAAATAATAATATATCATAAAATTTATTTATTTATTACGATTCAACATTGCTAGATTATTAAAATTGAAGAATAACTATTAATATAATGTGTTTAAATATAAAAATGAAAGAATTTTGATTAAATGTTCATGTTATTATAAAATTGTAGAATAAGTACTATAGATACCAACCTTTAGAAGTATTACATTGATGAATATTGTACTCCATTCCATAATTCTCTTCCAGAATATTTGTAGTATTAATAAAGTTGTCCTCCATTACCCAGAAAGATGTAGCAAGAAACGAAGTGTTTTGTCATCTGTTACAAGGAGATAATTAGCCGCACATGTATCACTATCAAAATATTGTGCATAAATTCTAAGAGAGTGTTGCAATTGATCAACATCTATGATTTCATAGATTTGACAACTAAGTTTTTGAAACAAAACATTTCTCTTCAATCGAATACATCTTATTGGATTCCTATCATACACAATATGACATGATCCATCGTTTATAATATTCCCGCCGCTGTAAATTTTCACAGCTACCATATTGTTGGACATTGTGATTTTTCAAAATGTTGGAATCAGAGTTGAGAAAAATGGTGAAGAACTTGATTATTTCGTTTCTTTAGATAGTTAAATTCTATCAAACAATATGTTGACATTAAAGAATAAAAGATAAAGAATTATTTACTTTTAATTATTTAACTATTTAAAGTTCAAGACAATAATTGACATTAAAGTATTAAAGATAAAGAATTTTTTATTTTTAATTATTTAATTTATTAAAGTTGTTATTATTCATATATGATAGAATGTGTTTAACTTTAAAATATGATTTTTTTATGAATATTTTAATTTACTTTAACATAATTTTGTACTATTAACTTATTTTTTGTTATTTATAAATATTTTATTTTTCAAGAATAAATGAAATTATCACATCGATCTATTTTAGTTTGTATTGTTTTAGTCGTACAATCTGTTGCTTGTATTCTATATTATTATATCTAATTCGATTTTTTTGAATTACGATTGTAGTAATCGAATTTCAATTTTGTATTAAATACTCAAAGTATAAGATTATATGTAAATATATTATATGTTAATGTATTTAACATATTTTGAATTAAAAAATATATATATTTTTATAATAATTTGATTTATACATTTATTTAAAATATATATTTTCTTAAATTAATTTATAAAAACAATCCAATAAAAAAACACGAATATTCCTCTTACTATCCAAAATATCATTCAACACAAATCAATACAAGTGAATTTAGTCAAAGGGAATGTCAATCATTCCATTATACAATGTCTATGTACGAGTCTTCTTCGCAAGATATCTCTACCGCACGAAATCCAGAACATCGACTTCAATCTAAATCAACAATAGGGAGGATACTAAAAAGCATCATTCCAGGTCGACACTCCAATATTTAGATAACACTAATTTCGTTGTGTTTAACTTTCATCTTGTTAAATGTATTAAGTTATTTTCCAATAATTTACGGAAAAATAAATTATTTGAACTATTTTCATGTAATTTCATATTTAATAATCACATTGAATCTATTTTACTTTATGTTATATAATTGATATAATCATTTGTATGAATTTTATTTCATATTATTATATTTATTTGGGTTTAAATATAATTAATTTAAATGTTTTATAAATTATTTTGAGATATATAATGTATATTCATTGATTTGATTTAATTTAAATTATCACGTAGATCTATTTTAGTTTATATCGTTTCGTTTGTACAATTCATTGCTTGTATTGTATATTAGTATATCTAATTCGATTTTTTTGAATTACGATTTTTGTAATCGGATTTAATTTATTTTAACTAGAAATTTATTAAAAACTCAAAATATAAATTTAGATTTTAATGTATTATATATTAATGTATTTTAATTAAAATATATAAAAATATATTTTGATAATTTGATGTATACAATTATTTTTAATCAAAAATGATAAAATATATTTTCTTTAATTGTTTTATATATTTACATTTTAATAAAAAATAATACATAATATATTTCTTAATTAATTTAAGAAAATTTATGAAACGTATACGTACATTATATTTTCTCTATTTTAAATGAGGTTATTTGGCAAAGAATTTTGAAAAATAAGCTATTTTGCAAAACTTTTATAGAAATAGATTAGTTTGCTAAAAATTTATTTTCGATGACTATTTTGCCAATTTGGCCCCGTTCCACCCATCATTTGACAAATTTAATGTACAATTATGTTTTCGGTCCATTTGTCTTTATTTTGAGATTTAAGTTTTGGCCTGATGCATTTCGTTCAAGGGTTCTCATCACTTATATATAAAAAAATTATCATATTTTACTTATTAAAAGTAATAATAAATTAGACATTTCTAAAATCACACTTGACACATGATTTTGAAGTAAAAACAATATAAATTGACAATTAGTTAAAAACTCGTGTATTTTCTTTAGGATAATAGTATATTTTATTATTCGGTACAGTATACCCAATACACATCCAATATATCGGTGTATTGGACCCATTCTATATACCGAACAACTATGTAGTACCGACTCTCCAATTTTCCTACGCACATGTGTCGAAACGAGTCAAACTCTTCGACTTGCTTCGACTCTTGACACAAAACGACGTTATTTTAATTTCTTCATTAATTATATTTGTTCTTCGTTAGAGAAGTGACTTGTATATTTTCACGATTTTGTTATGTGGTCGATCTACTTGTTAAGTATTCATAAAAACGATGATGGACAAGAATGTAGTTACTTTTGGGAATGTGGTGGAATCGATTAATTGTACTCATATTTATAAATTGAATTATTTTATAAGATAAATTGATAAATAATTGTAGTTTTAGACTTGAAATTTATGTAATCTTAAACAAATTTTAATATTTATTTAATATTATTTTATTTAAAAATTATAATCGATTGAAAAATACGACTCTTAAAATCATGACGAATAACCAAACGGTACCGTTTTTAAAACATTGGAAGTATTGTTGTTGAAATATTAATAACACTATTTATATCGAATTTTTAAATTTCCAAAAGTATTATTATCGAAATGTTCAATAATATTAATAACGCGACTTTAGATCAAATTTGCTGTTCAAAAGAAGAAAGAATGCGACTTTGCTTCTACAGCTTCATAGTAATCAAAAATTAAGAGACAAATGATTCAGCAATCTTCAAGTAAACTTCTCAGCTTATTTCTAGCCTCTTCAGACATGCAAAATCTCAATGAATCTTGCCCTTTACACAGAATTGCATCACGAGCTTCGGAAGAAGAAAAACATACGACAATGGCAGTCACGTTATCGCAAGTATCTTGCATTAAAGCATTACTAATAAGCTTCTTGGCACACTGTTGCGGATCGTTATAACAACCGAGCTCACACCGAACCAAACTTACCGCTTCCTGGTTCGACATCACGTCCCAAATACCATCACAAGCAATAATGAGAAACTCGTCATCTTCGTTCAATAATATGGTCTCGAATTCAGGCTCTGCGGTAAGAGGTGAAGCCGAACCGAATGGGAGCTTCATGTACCAGTCACCTAAAGCTCTTGTAACAGCAAGTTCACCATTTAGATATCCATATTCAATTGTTCCACCTAAGCTTTTAACTCTTCTTTGTTCGGATTGACACGAAGCTCTATGGTCTTTAGAAAGTTGAATAGCTACGCCTTTTCTAGATAGAACAGCTCGACAATCACCTGCATTTGCGATAAGTAGATGTTTTCCGATGATAAGTGCGGTGAGAGCTGTTGTTCCACAATATGAGTCGACAACATTGTATTCATCGGCCAAAGCTTGATCTGCGGTAAAAAAGTATCTATTATGGAAACTCTTCAAATCTTGTAAAAACATTTCTTCGTCAGATATTCGAGGGAGTTCCGGATCCTCGAAGAAAAGTCGGGTAGCATTTTTTTTCATGTAAGAAGCTGCACCAGGGCCACCGTGACCATCAAATAGAGCATAAAAAGAACTTGGTTCAGACCAAGTGTAGAGAGACCCTATATGAGTGCCTACATCATCTATACAAATATGTTCATCTTCGTTCGAACTTCGGGGTCCAATATCCGTATGACTTCCTGAACTTATTGTAGGGAAATAGCCTCTAATTGTTTGGTTAAATGGAGAAGTACTTGTTGAACAGCTAAAAGCCTAAAAGAATAAATGCAAGCTCATCATCATCAAAACGCATAGCAAAGAAACATTATGGAATTCAGTGTGATCAGTAAAGCTTGACAAAATAAGGCATGAAGTTTTTAAAACAGAAGCATTTCAAGGTTCAAGTTTTAAATTCAAACTTAATCAAAGTGAAAACTTGTAACTCAAACTACTACAGATTTTGCCTTAAACGAGAAAGGCTCCATTAAATGAGGGAAACCTATATTCATGTTTCTAAATCTAAGCAATAAAAAAAATCGGCAAGAACACAGAGAAAAAGAAGATTAAATCACATCCTAAAGGCCAAAAGAATTAACCTAAAATCAGGACAATGATCTCAAGCTGAACAAATTAATACAGAAATACGAAATTAAAAGATACACAGATTAAAACCCCCCATAAATCCTCAAAAACAGATTTCTACGAAAAGCGCTAAAAATTGAATCAACGATCAAGATTCAATAAAATTAGCCCAAAGTAAAAAGGCAAGCCCTCACCGTTTTGAGGCGAGAAAGCTCCACAGGAATATGCGAAGCTGCATCTGGCCGTGATAAATCCATAGAATCGGAATCATTTCCAGCCGGAGGAGGTGGTAAACAAAGGCACTTGACGGCGATGGTTGCCTGACAAATGATCTCGGCTTCAGCGACCATAATTGCTTATCTTTTTTACCCTTATTGAAAAACTTCCCTGAATTCAAATACGGCGTTTAGAACCAGAATCAAAACGATATCTCCGATTGCGTGATTGTTGGAAGATCTTAGATTTACGTTTCCTCGTTCTGAAAGACGGAAAATAAGAAAAATAAGTAGAGAATTAGGGCTTCACTTCCTTAGAAATAGAAATAAAGAAACGCGGAGTCCACCCGGCACCGCACCACCGATGAAACGACGCCGTCAAGTGATAAAACGGGGGAATCACCATTTTTCTTAATTTCTAAAATTAAACAATATGAAAATTAAATTATTTTTGCCAAAAAAATTTACATAAAGTAAGACATTTTTAGATTTATCTATACTACTAAAATATTTAGTTTTTTATCGATGAAATTATCATTTTTCTTTCAGCATTTGAATTTTATTGTATTCAGAAGAAAAAATGACGTAAAATATAAAATCGGCACAACGAAAAAATAACGATATTAGCATTTGACTTTTAATGTAGGTTGTTTGATATAATGATAACAAAATAACAATACTTATATCGTCATGAGAAATTTATTATTCGATGACACATATATTTCTATATAATCATTCTCGAGTCGAGAAATGAAGCAGATCGAGTATTTTGATGATTGATATTGCTTATAGCTTTTCGTGGTATTTAGATCAGGTTAATTGTTTAGTGGACCTTTGTGCTTAATTTATAGATTAATGAATTATTATTTATTGAACTCCATTATTGATGGGTTTAGTGAGTTATACTTGAACTGGACTAATCACCTATATGAACATGTTTAAAGTGTTAAAAAGGGGGTTTTGGATTGATGACCTAAGAAAACGGTCGACATTCATTTTTTTTTCGGCCGGGAAACCTACGACTGTGACCACTGAAAGATGATATTTTTTCTTTTGATTTATACATCTTGTTCTCTACTTGATGTTTATAGTGGATTCCAAGACTACGGTCATAGTGGTTTTTTATCATTTCTTTTTTCAAAAATGTTTTCCACCTATAAAAATCTTGTTTTTTTTCTTCTTGTTCTTGTATTAATTTTAATTCGACCCCTACTAATAAAAGAGGGTCTAAATTTTGTTATTGCCGATTTTCAGCAACGATAACAAATACAATAATTGTTTTAATAAAATACTTTTATTTGTTTTGTTTGCACCATCTATTAAGGTGCAGTGAACCGTGATAATCACATACATTATTGTGAAATTATTAAAGTGTTGGCAAAATTAAGATACTCAAATTTCATGTAAAAAACATCAATATATTTTTATATATAAATGAAAATAAATATATTTATATTTTAATTATTGGAAGTAAAGAGGTAAGTAAGTCATTTCGCAATTCAAGATTGTGGCACAATTAATTTTAGCACCTACGTTAAAATCATGACTTTTTTAACAATAGATACACTAACATTTTGTTTTTATTTAGTGTGCATTAAAAAAATAACGATTTGGTTACTTCACATAAAAACTCAATCAAATGAAAACATTATTATTTAAAATGTGTTTTATAACACATCCAAAAAACAGGGTGTCATTATCTCACTTCGAGTATAATTCAATAATTGCATACGTTCGAAGCAATAAATTTAGGTGATATTACTATTAGTATTTTGTCCAGTGTCGCCCGATATCGGATTTTTGGGTCAAAACTCGGGTTTTTTAGATTCGACTAGAAAAAAAAAAATTTAAAAAAAAATTAAATATAAAAACAACATTGGTATATGGTGGTATATCATGTAAGACCCCTCACAAGTGGTAATGTACCTTGGTTAAATCCCAACATCGACTATAGATAGGGAACAATTATATAGTAAGTATAATGATTTGTCTAGTATTGTATGATACATTTTTTTTAGCAAAATGTCAAAGATCTCATTAGAACCAGAAAATTAAATGCGCTTATCATGAAGTATATACAAGATGAATTATTCAAGGGAAGTTCAAGTACATAGAAAAAGTAAAGCATTGAATACAAGATAGAAGTTATTAGAGCTAGCCTAATTCAAAAGAGACAATGATGTTGTTAGCAGTACACTTCCCGATTCAGTGAACGTGTCGTAATTGTATTTTATTTTAACCAAATATCATTAATAATTGTTTTTGTGCGATCGCAATAGATATCGATGAGTTCATAGTTGATTTAACCTTACAACCACTAGAACGCATATTCTAAATGTCAATTTTACCTTAATAATTATAGTTTAATTTTTTTAAAAAATAATTTTGATTAATAATTTCTTATATTGTATCTATTACATTTTCAAACTAAATAATATATATAACAATTTAAAAATATAATTCTTGACCTAACGAATTTATCATAAAATAATATAAAATTTAATTTTTAAGTTATACAAAATTATTTAAAAATAAGGACAAAAAAATCATTTATGACATCACGATCACTGAATCGCTATTTCAAAAACAGTTTTTTTAAATTACGATCAGTTCACCTCACAATACATACAATCATCCAACATCACCGTTATTTATCAAATGTTGTTCCAAACGTGTCCAATATCGTACAAGTAGAAAGCACACTGTTACGATACCACTCGTACCGATCCAGGTCCGAATGAAAAGATAGATATAATTGTAGAACAAAACAAGCTATCAAACAAAACATAAAAGGTTCCTCCTCCAATCCACAACTTTATTATCTAATCTGCAGCATACAAAATCCACAACTTTTATAAAGAAAGAAATCTGCAGAAACTGGTAATGGTTTCTTTTCTCAAGATTCAATCTTTAGACAGACAACCCTTACGGTATTGCAATACGTATAATAAATACAACAACTGAACAGATTGGTGCAGTTGTAAGAAAGAAATAATTACAACATTACAAATTTTGCCTGAATCTGCAAATTCAAGTGGAGTTTAGCTCCTTTTGGATATGTGGGGCGCCCAATTCAGTTGAGATTATATCGCAAAACTGCATAATCGATCGAGATTCGAGAACGAATTTAAGTAAAACAAGTGACTGGGAGTGGGATGATGTATATTGCAATAATATGAAGCAATGAATACCAGTCTGTATTCTGTGGGATCACCTTTTGCCTTGTGTAATTCAACTACGTACAGTGATGGAGTTATCTCAAAAACCTGTAAAGTAGTAAAGTAAGCAAGTATAATTTATGATATTAGTTCATGTTGAAATACGAATATGCGATTTATAAAAGTCTTTTACGATGTGATTTTTTCTTTTTATAAGTTATATTTGTGCACACTCCCTTCGTAAATTGACACAACTCTATGGTACTAAATCTAGTTCGGAAAATCCTGAATGATCTTACCGGGGTTGGTCCGGCTTAATGAAATTAATCGGTTGGTAATCCATCCGTTTAAATGGTCAAGTCCAATTTAACATGTGGTTAAACTTGAATTAGGTGTGTTGAAATACGTAAAATTGTCCTATGTCAGATTAGTTTATTTCAGGTGTTGAGAATCATAGTAATTGACTTGTTCAAGTCTTCTATGATGTGATCTCTTTCCTTTTATACGATATATCAGTGCAAACTCCCCATGAAAATTGACCCGGCTCTATAAATTTAAGAACTTACTTCTGCTACGACTGAAAGGTATCCAGAGGCTTTCTGGCCTTTATATTCCTGCATCACCTTCAACTGTGTATGTTTTTTAGCAGTTTCTTTTCGTTTGAAAGCCCAAATGTATCGAAAATATTGAGAAATACCTTTCTGTTTCTCTTTTGGACATTGAATCCCATTAGAAGAGCTGTGTTTTCAATCCTCAGTAGGAGCTCCTTTGGAGAGTGGTGTGAAGTGAATCTTATTTTCCTCTCTGAAGCTTCCTGATAATCAGAAGTTTCTAAACTCTACAGTTAATGGCAATAGAAAACATTCGTTAAAACTCGTGTTTCGATGTTGCTTACCTCTTTCTCAAAGAATCCAGAGAGATCTAAGCTTGATGACATTCCGATAATCTGAAAAGCATTTATAAGAGAAGGCGGCTCGGGATATATTTCTGCATTCGAAGGCTAAACACAGATAGACAAATGATGAGTTGCAGATTTGTTATCATTAGATAAAGGAAATGAAGTGCTTACTGAATCATGTATTGATGGTACTTCATCATTCGTTACAGAAGCATTTTCATCGTCGTCTTCACCGGAATCTAGTGGTGTGTAATCTTCTTTAAACCAGTCATCTTCTTTAATCTGTTCAATGGTGATTCGGGTTACAGGATTAGGATCTAGAATTCTTCTTATTAGTTTCTTTGCTCCTGGTGATATCCATTTTGGTATCTGAGCATCTCCCTTGCAAATCTGATGATAATTAGGAAAATCCATTTAACTCAAGAGAAGATGTAAAGAACTTTCATGTCGTAAAGTTCGAATAGATTATTACTACCTTGTGGTAAACTACAGCAAGATTTCGGTCATCGAAGGGAAGGTACCCCGTAAGGATGACGAACAAGATAACACCGCAAGACCATGTATCTGAGAAAGCACCATTATAACCCCTATTAGAAAGAACTTCTGGGGCAACATAATTTGGACTTCCACATGTTGTGTGCAACAAACCATCATCCTAAAGTTGTGCAGAAAAGATCTGTAAGCAAAGTGATAAGAAGTTAAGATCAGATTGTAAGCAAATATACTCTCAAATGTCGAGGCAGTGCGCTGAGTCCAAAATCTGTTATTTTGATTGTACCGCTTGTATCGATCAACACATTTTCTAGCTGCAGTTATTAATTGTAAAACAACAGAATATTTCTCTTATCAGACATACAAAACTATCATAAAATGTGAAGATTTATTGGTAAATTACCTTGAGATCTCTGTGAAAAACTCCTTTGTCATGACAGTAACTAACACCATCAATCAGCTGTTGAAAAAGCATCCTGGCTTGAGCTTCTCTAAGTCTTCCTTTGGATCCCTGCATGTTAACATTACATGTATAAAATAATATAAAAGCATGGTTTTCTCTTCTCCAAAGTAATCATAACACAGCCAGTCACATACTAATTTTTGAAAAAGCTCACAGCCATTTACGAACTCAAGGACCATATATATCTTGGTCTTGCTTGCCAGTACCTGATTTTTAAGCAGAGTTATAATATCAGAATGCATTAAAGCTAATTCAAGTGTGGTATTCCATTTATGGCAGTATAACAACAAAAAACTGAACTGACAAGATGTATATAATTAAAAAACAATATCTGGAGCAAGGGAGGCTATTAATTTCACATGTGAGCTGGGGCTGACCAGGACAAACTTATAGGGCCCACTTTCAAGTCATTTTAGTACTGTTCAATGTTCACATCTATAAGGGAAAAGCTTACGCAATTCAGGATAAGTGAAACCCCACAAGTTCTTTTAAAAATTCCTATGATGACAGCCACAAGAGTTATTGTATTGTTGTCAGAATATATTATAGCATAAGCTTATCCAATCTAGGACCACAAGCTAAAGGAACATGCAGTGAAACTTAGAAGGTATTGGTTCTGTTTATTGTACATTTATAAATCATGCTGATACGAGAAAGCTTTTTTAATGGTCAGATCATATTCATCTAAATCCACCAATCCAAGAACCAGTTACTCATCAGATTTGGTTCTTGGGATTGAATTATTTTTGCGTGAGAATATAAGAAAAGTAAAGTCAAAGCAAAGCTGAAATGTCAAATCGTTTGATAGTGAAATTCCAAAGATGCGTTCACGTCTGCTTACCTCATGCAACCGGACAACATTTGGATGCCTCAGGAGCTTTAAGGTCTCAATCTCCCTCTTTATCTGCACACAAAAAACACAACAGAAACGACAAGTTATCGAACTGGTGAAACTTGTTGGTAAAAAATGGAACTTCTGAAGATATTTTACTGGTGACTAGATCTCTTTTAATGGCCTATGAAAATGGGAAGTCAACAATAATTGCAAGCACTTTTATCCACAGCTCATGTGACAATTATAACCAAATCAAATTTTTAGTAGATAATGAAGATCTTTAGTGTAATGATTCAAGTAAAACTAGGTTACTAGCCTACGCCATAATCCTATCTTGAGGAAGGTGACATGACAAAAAAGGAATTTCAAATTGAAACGCAGACGTAACTGATAAGAAACACACATACGCCTTGACGGAAAGGCAATCTAGGGCTAGAACAGAGATTAATCAGATGAAATTAATATCCTGATAAAAAAATGTACCTGATCGGTGATCTTAAGATCTATGATCCTCTTCTTCTCAATGATCTTGATAGCAAATGGAAGACCAGATTCAACGTTCCGTGCGTACTTAACTTTACCAAAGTTCCCTTCTCCAAGTGTACGGCCTAATTCGTACTTCCCCAAACGCATTCCAGTCTTGTTTACATCGCAGATTCGGTCGTTTTCGCCGTCGTTGCCTGAAACCATGACGATCAATATATATATATACAAATCCAAACCACCTTAGGAAGGATAACGGTACGGTGACCGTTTCCTGCTACGCCTCCGGAAGAATGATATTCTTCAGGGGAGAGGAATCAGCGGCGAAAGGACAATGCCAGCATGTGAGATGACCTTTCAATCTATATACACACAAAAAGGTCACCTGGTCCTGGATTTCTTTCTATTTCTAACAAACAAACAAAAATGTCCACCTGTAAAACTTAACCACGATTGGATGGAAAAACATTGATGGGTCGGGTTGGATCCGATTATAATCAAACTTATGACCCGACCCTTTAAATATATATGACCCAAACCCGATTACTATCCATAAGGTTTAGATCCGTCTGGGTTATCATTGGGTACAGTTTTACATTTATTTTTTACATCTTAGCTAGAACAATTTATTTTTTACATTTTAAAATGAATTGTTATTAACACTTTTATATTTTACAATTCAACATATATGTATCTAAAATAGAATATATATTTTAAGTCTATATTCCAATAATAAATTCCAATTCTAATAAAGAATATAAAAGCACTTAATCATCAATGTTAACATTGATCCAATTTAATTTATCATTTTGATCCCCTTTCTTCAACTAATTATGGGTCAATATGACATTTAATTACGAAAAAATTGCATAATTAGTCCCCCAACTTACGAGCTGTGTAAATGACATGTCCTACAACTTACGAAATTGCAAGAATGACACCTAAAGTTATCAATTCCGTTTGTTTTTTATCCTTGACATTTAGCACCCGGTTTCTGTAAGTTGAAAACCGTTTGAAAACTCATCACAAAGTACACAAATATGACTCGTTTAAAAAATAATACAAAAATTACATTTGATATTCGACAATTGTGTATGAAATATTAAAAAATTACGAGTTCATTAAAGTTTTAATCATAAACGATATTGAAAACTTGATGTATCTTATTTGCATTTAATTGAAGTTTGAGGGCTATAAATGCATATTTTTATCAAAAAATGTACAATATTTGCAATTTCTTAACTTGGATGGCATGCCCTTTACACAGCCCGTAAGTTAGGGGACTGTGGGCAAACATCACCCATTTTATTACCCTTTTAACTATATATGTAATAAACTTGATGGTACAATAATGCATTATAGTGTTCATACACATGAATTTTTTTAAATTATTTTTTAATGTGAAAATTACAATCTATTATATATATTTTTATAATTTTTCAATGTTCTATATTTTATCACAATCTGTTATACCAAACAAATTCAATATAAAATCCCAAAATTTGGGGATGAAGGGCAAGGGAGAAAGTTAGGTTGCACGGGTACGGGTGCGGGGTGTATGATGTGAAGTGCGAGGGCCGAGGGTGCGGTATACATAAAATTTTAATTAGTGTGCTATATATAATTTAATAAAAAAATATATTAAAATATTAATTAAAACATTTAAAATTTAATAAATAATCAAATTTACAACAATAATATTTTGATTAGTACTAATTAATTTATTCTTTAAATTTGAGTTGTTAAAGATAAGTACATTTAACATATAGAGATTTGAAATACCATCTTTATTCAATTCGACTATTTTTTATTGATGAAAATAAAAACATATTTAATATTTGATTATACGTGACGTTTAAAATATATAATTATATATATATATATATATATATTTTTGATGTCTCTACATCCACAAATAAACGAATGCCAATGATATTTAAATTTCAGATTTAGATAATAAAGTTTCATAATGACATACCCAATAAAGATTTATACATTCGGTACATTGCGGGTGCGTTGAAAGATACACATCCTAACGAATTGTGCAACATAGGGAGAAAGACAAAAGGGGATTATTTTCATATTATTTGATTTATGATTTTGTGGTGACCAAACAAAGACAAGTAGACCAACTTGGGTATGGGACAATAACAAAGGAAGTAATTGCCAATTGGTGATGTAAGAATAGTGGCTTATTATTGGCTATTCCTTTCATGCTGATTCATCACTTATCTCATTACCATTCAACTTTTAATGAATATTTATAATTTAGGATTTAGAATTTAGGGTTTATAAAATATTTCTGATAAAATTACGCACACACCCTTTAAAATTGGTCATCGAGTGAGTAATATTGATTTTATGTCCATTTTTTGTCAATAGATTTGACAAATTAATGTGTTATTTTTGTAATTTTCAAAATTTATAGGTATAATTTTAAATATTTTTTATGTTGAGAGTTAATTACAAACTAGTGATGAATTTATAAAACAATTGTTTTGATGTTTTCTAACAATCAGGCCCCATACTAAACCATTTTTCATAAAATTTATTCGAGGTATCGATTCAAACTAGAAATCCTTGTAAGACTAGAGGTTCAAATGAGTGAAAATTATGAATGTGCAAAAAACATTTTATATTGTAAATTAAGGTAATCCATCATTAAATACTTTTTTCCAATAAAATAACTATTCAAGCATATTTGTTTATAGAGAAAATTGTATAAGTAGCCCCCAATTTACGAAATTGCAAGATGACACCTAAATTTATCAATATCATTTGTTAGCACTCGATTTTCCGTTGAGTTAGCAAACATTTTTTCGTTGGCATGATTGCCCTCAAAGTTCAAAAAGTATGCAAATAAGATCTTATTGTTTGAAAAATCATAAAGAATTAACCATTGATGTTCGAGAGTTGTGAATAAAATACAAAATATTAAAGAGGTCGTTAGAGTGTCAGTAATAAACAATATTGATCTTATGTGCATTTAATTTAAGTTTGAGAACTACAAATACATATATTTTTTTAAAAAAATGTATCATATTTTCAATTTTGTATCTTGAATGACAGTAGGCAAACGTCACCCTTTGATAATATAAACACATGGCAAAGTTATATTAATATTTATGATTTAAAATAAGTTTACACCTAGCGTGTGTGTTTTTTTGTATAAAATACATACTAATATATAGGGGTATTTTATAAAAAGTCCCACTGTCAAAAAATGTTTATACCAATCTATCCATTTATAGCAAAATTATTTTGTCATTTTTACACTTTGATGGGTAGATTGTCAAAAGAAGTTTTCTGTGATGGGTATAATGACAATAAAGGCTGTATATAGAACATATGATAGAGTGATATTACTCGAAGTTAAAATAAATTTGAATGTTATGTGTGTTTCTTTCGTATAAAATGCATATGGTACAACGATAATATATTTTACATGTTTAAATAAGTTTGGATGAGTTTTTGAATATATAGAACCAACTCGCAATAAATTGTATCAATCAATTAGTTTTACAATGGGTTTTTGTAAGAAACTAGATTTGACCCATTTTGTTTGATAAATGTTCTTTCGGAATCGGTGTACCAATAAAAAATCATACATTCCGTAATTAAAAATATGTGAAGTATAATAGTACATGTATATTACCTATTTTACTAAAATTGTCAATAACTGTGTACGTCCAATCTGATTGAACACCTATCCGTTGTCACATCATTTGGTCACTCTCATCTTTGAGGAAAGAGAGTGATCAAATCAAAATAAAAAAAATTATAATTTTAAATAATTATATATTTAAAACCAAATATTATACCGATTATTAATAATAATGTGATTAATCGGTACTAAATGTATGAAAATATAGATTAATCAATTTTACCGTGTTAGTAATTTTAGTCGATCGATTATACTTTTAATTTAGAATTGTAATAACAAATGTAATTACTAATTAATTAAAATTTTAGAGTGTTTCACTGTCATGAAAACTACAAGTATTATTTTAAAATATAAAATGTGATTTCTATGATAAAAATATCATTACAAATAAATAGTTATACAAAATTATGATATAAAAAAGTTAAAAATTATAAGTGTTCGGATATTGTTGTAGAGATGAGAGGAAAGTTATTTATAAAATTAAAGAATGATGATGTGTACAGAGAGAAAGCTGATGTGGAGGAGAGAATGAAGTTTCCAGACGGACATGGTTGGAAATAGCCTAATCGGTATTAGTAGAAAACTTTAAAGAGTATGCCAGTAACCCTAAACCCCGAACTTGAATATAATGTAAAAATAGTGCATTCAAAATTTGTAAATTACATATAAAGCCTACAAAGTTGATATAACGTGTGTTGTTGACTACACAACTTTTAAAATTTATAAACACAATGTCATCAAAGTTTAAGAATTGTGTCGTTGACCCTTGAAGTTTCAAAACCGTTTATATTTAATCATAATACTCGTTAATATTTAAATGCATCAATAGTTTGTATTTTATTGTTTAAACTTGAAAATATATGATGACTGTATCAAAACTTTGAAAAAAAATTGCATATAAATTGTCAAAATCATTCACACGAAAAAAAGACGAAAACCATTACTATTAACCCGATAGTCATTTCTTGAACAATTTTGAAACTTCGAAAGATTTGCATTCAATTTACAAACTTTTGGGCATAACATTTACACTATTTTAAACATATGAGACCACCGTCATAATTTTCACAAACTTTAAAATATTGTAAAATACATATTCAAAGTTTGAAAATTGTATTAAGAAAAAATTACATAAATAACCCCCAACTTAGTAGTTGTGTAAAGAGTATATCATTCAATTTAAAAAATTGAAAAAATGTGCATATTAGATATTTCAAACAATTTAAAACATTTGAACTTTGAGAATAGTGCATAAAAATTCAACATTTGGTTTTCTTTCTTTAATTTCAAAGGTCAAATTTGTATTATTTTTTAAAATATAAGTCTAATTTACATAGCTTCAAAATTTGAAGGATTAATTTATTAAGTATAGAATCATGCATAAAAAATAAGAATAAATTATGTAATTGATAAGTTTGAGGAATCATTTTCACAAATTATAATTATACGCAATTTCTATGCTACCAAAGATGGTTATTGTATTAAAGAAATTATTTAATTAATAGGCATTTTTGGTCTGTAAAATTTAGGTATGGCGGTGGATCTCGGGAGGGTCGTCGTCAATCGTCAACGGTCACTGTAAATTTGCATCCCGGTAGATTAGTACATGAAATTCAAGAATTTGCTTATTTTTTCTCAAACTTGGGGGATCTCTGGGCTGTTAATCTAGAGATACATGTATTATTCCAGTCGCTGCGGCGGAGGGCTTCTGGCTGTTGCGGCGTTTGTTGTTTTCCTCTTTTTGTCAGTGGGTTGTGATGGGGTAGGCGGGGCTAGAAGAGAAGTGCAATGGCAGATTCTTACCAAGTTAAACTACAACTCTCAGATTCGTCTCCACTATCACCTGCTTCTCCTTGTCTCTGTACCCTGTAAGTATAATTACTCATCTCTTAATTTAAGGTCGTATTTGCGAAAATGGCATTACGAATGATATGTCGTGCATTTGCCAGACAGAGTTAACTGTGAATCTGGCCTATGTTTTTTGCTCTAGTTTATTGCTACAGTGAGAAATTGAAAATGAAATTTCGTGATTTTTGTGGTTAGTGGAAGAATTTTTTCTTAAGTATTTAAAACAGGAAGTGAAACTTGTCATCATATGGTTGCGCTCTTGAACCACTAGTTTTATTTTCTATGGTGATTTTTGTTAGTGTTCTGAACTTTAATGTTTCCGCCCAATTTTAATCATTTTATTAGGGTCTGGTGAGTCAAGGTCTCTAAGGAAGGAATTGGCTCATGCCGTTGCAAGTGATGAACAGAGGTTTGGTGGCCTGAAGCTTATGGTTTTGAACAGAAATGATGAAAATATGCTAGCCGATGCACTTGGAGCTAGTGATGGAATAACATTTTTTTATTACCGTAATTCGGTTTCTTATAAATATTCAGGGCGGCTTCGTTTGCAAAACATATTGTCTTCCCTGCAGTATGCTATGTCTCTTTCGCCCAATGAGCTTCCCTTTAGATCTTTGAGCACCCAAGGTGAACTGCAAGATTTTCTTCAATCAACTGATAAGGCCGTACTTCTCTTGGAATTTTGTGGATGGACACAGAGATTACTGGCCGAACATACTGTAGCAGAAACTAAAATTGGTATGCAATATGTAAAGCTCTCACCTTTTGTATTAACATTTTTTACCCTGAAATCCATAAATTTCTTGAAGAAGAGATTAATATGGGGAAGTTCTATGTGCTTTCAATTTCTTATCTGATGCTTACAATGCAACTTCATTTAGGGTCGGATTATCTTGGAGAAGAGTTGAATATAATGAACAATGAGTCATTCATTGTTGAAGAAACGGATAACAGGAAGGTTGATGGTAGTTTCTTGATTCTCTGCATCATATTGCTTATTAGGTGCGTTGAATAAAATGTGATTCCTTATCCGTATCCCTGTTTTTATCATGTGGATAGGCTTTCGAAGATGACAACCTTACTTGCGGTATGGATAGTGAGTTTAATGAACCAAACAGCCTGACTATGTTCACTGTTGGGAATGATACATTGGATTCTGGAGACTCTTGTACTGATTATGAATTCAAGAATTTTGAAGAAGTTCTGAAGAAAATTATAGTACACGCCAAAGGCTTCTTATTGCCTCCTGAGAGGCATCGATTTGCTCTGATTTATGAAAAGTCATTTTTACCCTTGCTGAATATTGAGGAGCAGGATCCATGGATGATTGCAGTTCATTTTGCTGGCTGCCCTAGTTGTTTTCAGCTTTTCAAAGAAGCTGATAATCTACAATCTGTCCTACAAGCTCAAGTGTCACCAGTTTTGGAGGTAAGCTGCCTATCAATTTTCTTTTACATATCTCAATTTATTAGATTGTTTTTGTAGGCTCCTCATTTTGGATTTGCATTCATTTTACTGCCAAGTTCTTTGTACCAAATAGTTTGCCAACAAACAGGTTTCATATTGTTATTATTAGTTCGAATGATAACATAGTTTTCAACTTTTGTAGGGAAGGTAAAATCTGGATAAATTGCTTTTGCAAGTCATTTATTTACATAGAATGATACTGTTTTTATCCCCCTCTACAACGATTTTCAGACTGTTGTCCACTGAAGAAAAAGAATGAAAAATTACTGCTTAGAAAACTAAATTTTTGAATCATGTGAATAGAGAAATCTACACATGTATGTGCTTTAGATTTTATTTTTGTCATTTGAGTAAATGGCCAGCGTAAATTATGGTGTTTTGTTGATGATATAGGCAAAATTTGAAAACTGAGTTGTAGGATTTATGATTGTCTATTTATAACTCAGTGCTTTGTATATGTGTAAGAATCTGAGTTTGGTTTGACATTTTTCTCTCTAATTGATGGCTGAGTATGCAATTGGAATTTTTAAAATTCTTTACATATAATTGTGCATTGTGCAGTTGGAAGATGTCACTCACGGAGTTGAGGCTGCTTTTCCTGCAGAAGGGCCTACAATGCTTCTATTTGTAGATAGATCATCTGACAATATGCAAGTGAGAAGTGAAAGCCTGAGAGCACTCGATTCTTTTAGGAAATTCGCGCAGGGGACAGATTCGTTACATGATATTCAGAAACCTCGAATTATGAGGCCTGAGAGTATCTATAGTAAAAGTAAAGGTAACAAAGCATCACTTAATACGTTTGGGCAGTCGAGGCTTCACCCATTCCCTTTGTCACAAAGGATAGTACTTACAGATAAGATGTCTGTAATGATAATGAAAGATGGGAAGCAAGTTACCTTGAAAAACCTTGCCCCTAATTTGCAAGGTAGCTCTGTGCATGAGATTTTGAATTACGCTCTGACAAGTAATGAATTAAAACTAAGTTCAGTTGCAAAGAGTGCAGGGTTTCAACTGCTATCTCAAGATTTTGCGGTAGAAGATGTTGATGCTTTACCATCAGAAAGCAAGGATCAGTCAAATCAAGCATTTAGTGAAGCTCCGGTTGAATATGAAAGTTCTTATGGAAATGAGCAGCAAATGCTGACCCCAGACACCAATTTACAGCATGAGAAGCTTGAAAGTCCTTATGTTGAGCCTATTATGATGGAAGGCAAAGATGATTTGGTTAAAAGTAACTTGTTATCAATGGAGTCTGAGAACGGAGAGAGAACGAACGAAAGAGAAATCACAAAGACAGCAAGATCAGACATAAATGAAAACAACGGAGAATACTTTCCTTTCTTTTTCTACTTTATAGATGGACACTTCAGATTACTAGAAACTTTGACAGGAGGGGTGAAGTTCCCTTCAGTTGTTATAATTGATCCTAGTTTGCAGAGACACCATGTCTTGGATAACCGTCTGGTTCTAGACCATTCTTCGCTATCTACGTTTGCTAAGGATTTTATTGCTGGAAATCTGCCACCTTACATTCAATCAGGTGTCGCGGTGTCTCGCTCTAAAACTGCTCAAAAACCACCGTTTGTTAATCTTGATTTTCATGAGAAAGGCTCAATTCCAATGGTAACAAGCCATACTTTTGCTGATTTGGTTTATGGTAACACATCTGATCCGAAAAATTCAAGCAATTCATGGAATAAGGATGTGTTTGTTCTTTTTGGCAATGACTGGTGTGGATTTTGCCAAAGAATGGAGCTTGTTGTCCGAGAAGTCTATCGTGCCATCAAGGTCTATCCACATGTGAAAAGAAATTCCTCAATAGAAGAGAAATGGATGAATATTGATGGTAAGAAGCTCATTTTTTCAAGAATATGGTATTCACATGTAAATTTAAGTTTCCTAAAGTTCATGCTCTTCTTATGCTGCTTGACATCACAAATAAATTATGAAATTTGTAGCGTTTTTACGGAACTCTCTTTTTAAAAAAAACGATTGGAAGAAGGCAATTGCTGAGCTTTTGTGTATTGCTCTACATGCTGAATTATTCTATAGTGGTGCAATAGAATTGGGCTATTTTCATTGTTTACCTTTCATGCATTGGTTTAGATTATCATGTGTATCGAATGAACATGAATAATTGCGATTAAATGATAGTGGATTTCTGCTTTGCTGAAATTTTGTGCATTTCTCTACATGCTGAATTATTCTAGAGTGGTGCATTAGAATTTGGCTATTTTCATTGTTTACCTTTCTTGCATTGCTTCAGATTATCATATGTGTTTCAAATGAACGTGAATAATTGCGATTAAATGATATCGGATTTCGGATTTGCTGTCTTGATGTATTACAGATAGTTCTGAAGATATATTATCAAACCTGCCACTTATTTATAAGATGGATTGCACCATAAACGACTGCAGCTTTATCCCACAACAAGCATTGCAGGTGTTGGCACTTGAATTATGTTCTGACCTCAATGATATTTTGACTATTATATAATATGTTTAGATCCATGATTTGCAGAGACAAGTATATCCACGGCTTCTTCTATTCCCCGCGGGACGGAAGAACGATATTGTAACATACGAAGGAGACATTGCAGTTTGTGATATTATCAATTTTTTGGCTGCTCATGGGAGCAATGTAAGAGATACTATCATGGATAAAGGTGAGTTTAGCTGTTATTGTTTACCTTTGAGAAAATGATGTGTTTATTTTTCAAAGTTTCATGATTTTGGCAAATTTGGTCATCAAACATTAATTTGGCGTATGTAGTCTCTGTACTTTGATCATTTTAGGAAAAACGATCCCTAAGGTTTCCCAAATTCAATCCTCGATGTGCAAAACTAGTCCTTAAACTTTGAGGACTAGTTTTGTCAAAATTTTAAAGTATGGAGACCAATTTTGTCTTAAAAGAACTTTAAGAAATTAGATTTGTCAAAATTTATAAACCCGGGGAATAAATTTGTTAAACCATACAAACAATGAGAACTTTTACGTTTATTGGATTGTTTTTATTCAAGTTGAGATTATGTTATTCTGACTTTTTCTTTTCCTCTAACGCTGTCTTAAAAACAGTGGATCCCGGCAGCCAGAGCTTCCACCACGAAGTCATTCTCAAAGATCGTTCAAATTCAATGACTGAACACAACGACCAGATCATGACCAAACCACCATTCACCTCACACGAAAGACCTTATATATCTGTCGGTTGCATTCTATTTGCTACCGAGAAGCTTCTCGATATTCACCCGTTTCACGAATCTAGAATCCTATTAGTTAAAGCAGACGAAGTTACCGGATTTCAAGGCCTTATTACCAACAAACCAATGACATGGGATTCCATTGAGCTTGTACAAGATCTAGTAATGCTCAAAGAAGCACCTTTGTATTTCGGTGGCCCTGTGATGCCTCATGGGATGCCTCTTGCTGCTTTGACACAGATTTCTGTACCAGGAAAATCAATGGAAGTTTTGCCAAGTATTCACTTCATTGATCACTTTGCAATTGTCAGTGTACTCGAAGAGATTAGAGTCGGTAATCGATCGATTAACGAGTTCCTATTTGTATTGGGGTACTGTGGTTGGTCATGGGAACAACTATTTGAAGAGATTGAGAGAGGAGATTGGAACATAAGCCAAGGTAACAATGAACTTTTGGGGTGGGCTTGATAATTATCATGCAAGAAATAGAGGCAAAATTTGCCTAAACTGAGTTCCCATATGCAGCCAAGAGAGTTTTGAGAGCTTGATTCTTTTCCTCTATGTTCTTGAAACTTGCTCTCCTTCCATGTCCTGAAAATTCATGATCATTTTAGATGTTATCCAAACATAATTGTCAATGTTTTATCGAAGTTTAAGACTAGTTTGTAAGACCTATTGGGAGTGCTAAGGCACCTTAGACAAATTCATGCATCAACTATAGATGGTGATTATCACAAGATCAAAATACGGGTGAGATGCGATGAAATGTTGAAATCGTGATTTTTTTAATGCACACAAACATAAGCCTAATTACGATGTGATAATAATTAAAAAATTATGATATCATCATAGTTGTTAAAATTAACTGTGGTCTCATCGTGATTTTGATTTTGAAAAATATCCATCACCCTTACTTCTATTAATTATATTTATTATTATATACACATAAGGATATATTAGTATTTTTTACATAAATGACAGTCATAATACCGTAATTTTACCAAACATACTTAAAAATTCGCAGTCATTACATCTCACCTCATCGCAATTTTTTAAAGTTTAATCAAACACCCAATATGATAGAGTGATCAACGGGAAGTTTAACATTAGGAAAGAAGTAATGTTGGGAGAACTATATGGTAGCAATGTTTTCGTATCGGTCTGGAATCACGCACTGGTATGGTATGATCGATATACCGGACAATACCAAATTTTATTTTATTTTTTAGAAAATGAATATTGAATTAGTTTTTTAGGATCAGACCCAAAAAAACCCGGAAATCGATCCTAATACCCGATACCGGACGGTACGAAAAAAATACCAATACCGAGCGAAATTTGATCTACCGGACAGTGTACCATCCGATATGAAAACATTTTGTGGTAGACAATATTATCCATTAGGACAAAACATATAATATTGTCCACATGAATCAACCTAACTTGGGTGACCTATAGAGTTTGACCCTAGAATCAACCCTAGAGTTTGACCAAAACATACAATATTGTACCGTGAGAAATGGGTCATAAAAAATGATATTCTCTTCCACACATGAAATCAACCCGACTCAGGCGACTTGGAGAATCCATACATATTGCTCTAGAGTAATAAATTTGATTGCTCACCTGGAAGTATCCACTCAAAATCCCAATCAAGCAACTTCTCTATGCTCTTTAGTTGCAGGGGTACTGCAATGAAAGACAATGGAGAATGTGAATGTGATGTTATAAAGGCCTTACACCCATTATTTATTGAGAAAATGACACATTTAGTCTTCAGACTTTCGTAGTTTTGGTAAATCTAGTTCTCATAACTTGTTACGATATATTTAATCACCAAAATTTAAGGTTTAGTAAATTTCATCCTCTAAATTTGCAACATTTGGCAAATTAGATCCCAAATAGCCACATCGATCACTGAATTTTGATTTTGGACGAAGAAATTTCAAAATTTTGAGGACTAATTATGTCATCCACGTTAAACTATATGAACTTGTTTTGCCGAAAATTACAAAGTACGGGAACTAGTTTTGTAATCTTCATAGATCACAATTCTCACAATCATAAAACTTTGGGGACTGATTTTGCCAATTTAGGAATCTTATTTGCCAAATATTGCAAACCTGAATGACCAAATTTGCCAAACCCTTCAAATTTGATAACTAAATATGCAAATTTATCAAAAAATAGTTAAATTCTAGTGTCATCCTTATTTATTCTACAATGGGACAAGAAAAAGAAGATGTATAACAAGAACCTGAAAACCAGTTATACTCCTCTGTTATGCTCAATCCAGACTCCCCCATAAAAAGATGATCTCCAGTGAAAAGCACTTTCCTAGTTTTATCAAGTAAGCAAACTGATCCCTGTATTTTGCGTAATCGTATAAAGTAAGAACTTACGATGATCAATAACCGATGAAGCTTGAAAATAAAGCTTACTTCTGTATGGCCTGGAGTGAAGATGAGTATAATATCATCATAAAGCGTCCATGGACCTGTCCCTTCTAGTTTCATCTCCACATTAGCTCCAGAAGGACCAACCTGGTGAATTCTCTATTTTCTATTCAGGATGTTACAGTTTTACCCGTGTGTTAAATTTCCAGTATACCGGAAATTTTGGACGTACCAGTTCTGATCGATATTGGTACGAATTTTGAGCGGACTGGGCCGGATCTAACTTATTTTTTCGAATTATAAACAATATAAATTGAGAATGGTTAAAATATTGCGCATTTTCTCTAGGTTTTTAATTTATTTTATTATTCATGTACTTATCAAATATACCGATACCATGAGTGTCCACTATACACGTCGGTATAGGTTTTTAAAACATTAGTTTTAACTAAATCTCAATGATTTTCAGGTTATCTTGTGTTGTCATACCTCATCGGAATGAAGAATCCTCGGACATTTGAATTCTTTCGACCACTTCTCATGATCCGCAATATCATCCCTGCATTATAGCATTAGTACAACATACAGAGAATGTAACATTTTAAGCACCTGTGGGAGAGAAACATATATCGGATTCCTCCCATCTTCCGAATACTGTTGACCAATGGTGCAGTACATCGAGGACTGCAAATGAAGATTGATAATGTTGAAATTATAGAGTCTTGCTGAAATAACAATGGGGAGCGAGAGCGTGAATGAACAAGATTAAGGGGATGAAGCCACACATTTAAAAAACTTGATCAATCGATGACATTTTTCACCTTATAAACTTAATTAATCTCATTTCTCTAACCAATGTGAGACAAATTCAACACTCTCTTTCCGGTTCAACCATAAGGTTTGGAGTTACGATTTGAAATGAACCGAACCAACTTTGATACCATATTGAAATTATAGAGTTTGGCTGAAATTACAACAGGGAAGTATGAACAAACGAGATTTAATGGAAGAAAACCACACATTTAAAAAACTTGATCAAGTCAGATAACATTCCTAACCTCTCTAACAAATTCAACATATAATGTAAAGCTGCAATACTCAAAACAAGAAAAACTATAAGTCACCTATCTATCAGTATATTCCCTTTTGGATGTGTAATAATATATGATGCAGCACCATATGATTTTACAGAATGATAACCAGAGTGATATACTCCCTGCAGACATTAACAAGATACTGAATGAACAACTTTTGAGTACAGTAAAACTCTGATGACCTTTATAGGGGTACCTTAATTCTGTGATCATCCACTGAAATAGGCAATGTTTGATGAACATCTTTAATATCATTAGGGATTCGCTCGGTGTGGATCGAGTTTGTAGGGCATGAAAGCAATGCCTTGAAGAAGGAAAATTTCATGTAAGATTTAATTTATCAGATTTTTGTAAAGCGAGCGAGAAGAGATACTGTTAAATTTCAAGAGTTAGGTCAATTTCATGTGGGGAGTGTGCATGGATATAACGAGACTATACTGTAAAATATTTGAACAAATAATTTAGTATGGTCCACAATCTCTCTTGTACATCAATCCAACTTATATCCCACTTCCAATGTGGGGCAAATATTATATTTCAACACAATCTCTTAATTCTAACCACCTGACAAGTTAGACTTGGCTATTCAAACTATTGGATTACCAATCGGTCAATTTCATTAAGCCGGATTAACCCACTTAAGGTTACTCATGATTTTTTTCGAACCCGTTCCGATACCATATTAAATTTCACAAGTCAGGTCAATTTCATGTGGGAAGTGTGCACGGATATGATGTATAAGAATGAAGAGATTACACTGTAAAAAACTTGAACAAATCATTTACTATAATTCACACTATCTTATAAACTAATCCAACTTCTATCACATTTCCAATTTGGGACAAATGTTATGTTTCAACACACCTCTCTCAAGGCCAATCACATGAGAAGTTGTACTTGACTATTCAAGCTGGTGGATTACCAACCAATCAATTTCATTAAGCCGGACTACCCTCACAAGGTAACTCAGAATTATTCCTAACCTACTTCGGTACCATATTAAATTTCAATTTTAATATATATAATAAAATCAATTTTATTATATAAGAAGAAAGAGACCACACTGTAAAAAGCTTGATTAAATCATTTACTATGATCCATAATCCTTCTTATAAATCAATCCAATTAACATCCCACTTCAAAAATGTTATATTTCAAGAGGTACCTGAAGAGCCCTAATTCTTTCATCTTGACATGTAGGTTGCTTAAACACTGCTGATTTACTATTCTGCCTATTGAATATTTCCTGAAAGGACAAATTACTCAGTCATAAATGATCAATTAGGTCACAAATGATCAAATTTGAGAATTCGAGAGTTACAGGAGCCATCCAACGGCAAGTATCACAATCTATGCAGGTTGTATCTGCAAAAAAAGGTAAAACTTTTGATTTCCTTCGGAAAAGAGTTATGAAGAGAAGAGAAGTTACCGACAAAAAAGTCTCCATTGACGTTCTGTGGGCGTCTGATGATTCTCTTGTTCGCAGGTAACGAACTGCTTGATGAAGCTCTGATACGGAATACCCATGGCGTGAGCGCCGTAGCAGCCATGAAAGATTAGAGAAATCACAGTTTGCCGGTTTTAATCGAAGGCTTCTGTGTCACGACCCGTATCGGCTTTAGTTATTGGGTTTTAATTGTTGGATTGTTGGATGGGTCTAAACCAACGAATACAAATTTAAATCCTGAATTGTATTACGATAATTATATCGAATTATTGATCCAAATTCTCTATTATCTCTCTATAATTTCTTCTCCTTCTCTCTATCCCTTTTCTCCCTATCTTATTCCCAATCCTTCGTCTTTTCTCGGATCACGACCTAAAGAGAATGACATTCTGTGAGTTTTTGAACAAGAAATATACGGGTATAGTATGAAGAAGAAAGCAAACCCAATCAATCATAAATAATAAATAATGAGAAAATTACATAATTAGCCCCTCAACTTACGAGCTATATACATGTCATATTCTCAAACTTACGAAATTGCAAGAATGACACATAAAGTTATCAATACCGTTTATTTTTTACCCTGACATTCTAGCACTGGTTTTCCATAAGTTGAAAATCTCTCACAAAGTACGCAAATAAGACTCGTTTGAAAAATTATACAAAATTTACCATTGATGTTCGATAATTATGCATAAAATATTAAAAATTTACGAGTTCATTAGAGTGCCAATTATAAACTGTATTGGAAACTTAAGATAATTTATATGTATTTAATTGAAATTGGAGGGAAACAAATACATGTTTTTGCTAAAAAAAGTATACTATATTTGCAATTTCGTAACTTGAAGATCATGCCCTTTACACCGTTCTTAAGTTGAGGAATCGTGAGCAAACATCACCTAATAAATAATAAATAATAAATAATAAATAATAAATAATAAATAATAAATATACCATTTAACCTAGTTACTGTCTATTGAATCCTTTATATGATTTTGAATTAAAACATGTTGTTTATTTGGATAAAATATTTAAGATCTTGAAATTTACCAAAACTTTGGATAATCAACCCTATAAAATGCATAAATATTAATATTTATAACTTATTAACTTACATAAATATTATTTATTCATTTTATTCATCATTTATTAATATATATTTGATGGATAATAAATGTTATATATAATTGGATGTAATAAATTTCTAACCGATTAAATTACGCTAAACTGGGTAAAATAATGTTAAGAAAAAGTTCATTTATTATTTTAGGATTGGACAACACATATCTCATAATTGTCACATAAGCAAACACGTGGTTTTTTAATTAAATGTTGAAAAATTATGTAATGAACAACATTTGAACCTACATCTCATATATTTTCAATTCAATGACAAACAATTGAACTACTCGCATTAATGTTATTGAACAAGATCCTAGGATCGAGTGCCCATTAATTGATTGGTCCGTACAGATCAATGCGTATGACATATTCAGTTCTCAAGTCATGAAGAGGTTCGAATATGGATGACATCGGACATAGAAGCGGATACAAGGCATGTGAGTGAACCGGGTACTTCATAGGTAAACTTACTTTTCATGGGCCGCTCTAAGGTTACATCTGACGCTACATGTGGCCGAGGTGTCGATAGAGACATGACAACCCTACAGTGGGGAAGTTAGGAACATGACAACAATTCCGACACTTGTGTTAGAGGATCATTGCATCCTCATTTTCATGGATTATCTACAATGTGACCAATGAAAAGACGTTTAATCAGATAAGGACAAATATGCTAAGAAAGATAGTTATGCAGAATCAAATATTATTAGACACTTCCGAAAGTCCATAGATAAACGAGAATTGCACTCTTTGTACCTACGAGTCTTCTACAAACGACATCATTTGTCTTGATTAGTGAAAAGTTTGTCCAATGATTCATCTCTAGGTATCATGGTTATTTCCCTAGAATTTTCTACATAAATCTTGTGTATCCGATGTATTCAACATGTCCGTTATTATTCATATGTTGTTCAACAAATGAATAATAATATTTATATTAAAATTATTATTCAACAAAATTTTAATAATATAATTATTAAAATTATATATAAGAATACTTATTTCCACGAGTATTAGATATATATAGTACAAATAAATCAAATCAATTTAAATATTTTTCTTAAAATTCAAATAACAGTTAGGGTTCCAAAGAAGTATTATTTACATATTACCACGTGTCAAAACTTTTATTTAATGCAAATTACCACGAAATAGAATATGTTGCATTTGAAATTCATAGATATGAGCACGTGTCCCAACTATTAATTTCTTGTTGAGTGCAGTTGTATAGATAATGAAGTGATAACAACCCTAATTGCTGATTAATCTAAAGGCGGCCTTAAATTAAGGCGAAATCGTTAAGGCTGGAAAATATCTGATATGAAAAGCGACTACTTGGAGCGGGCAAGGGCTGGGGACGGAATGCAGATGCTAATATCTTCTGAAAACCACGCAAGTTTTCTTCTATGGCGATCTAATTTGTAAATCGTTTTTGCTAGATCTATCGTATTCTGCATTGTTGGATGTGAATGGGATTCATCGCCATTCATTAGCTATTGTTGCGCTTTAATGGCTTCCTATCAACTTATCAAAGAGGGTTGTGAGCAAGGGGAATCCAAGTTTAATAGCCGAGATTGCGTTCTGCCTATTGAGGGAGGAGCGATTGTTTCATCTTCTACTCTGCCGAAGAATGCCGCTTTAAATGATCTGTCATCCGGTCGACTGGTTTCCCTTGATGTCTTTCGCGGAATTACTGTCGTTGTAAGTGCTTTACTTTACCTGTTACCGTACCCTTTTTTGGGGTTAAAATGTTTTCACTGAAACTTGTTTCCTGATCAAAATCCTGAATCTGCCAGTTTATTTTGGAGAAAAATGGTTATTTGATGTGCATTGAATAAAAAGTTGCTTCTGGGTTATCTATACGGAGATGGATCGATGTGCTGAATATATATATCTTAAGTGGAAGTTGGATGCAAGAAAATTAGATCATATGCTCCGAATGTGATAAATAAATCAACTTCATTGCATAGTTCACTTCTTTCCTTTGTTAAATGTCATAATTTAGAAGTAAGAGGCAGCTATTTCTCTGATTTCTGAATGTATGGATATATTATATCACTTTTCTTGCAGTTAATGATAATTGTTGATGATGCTGGTGGTATCCTACCGGCTATAAACCACTCCCCCTGGAATGGATTGACACTGGCAGATTATGTCGTGCCTTTTTTCCTGTTCATGGTCGGGGTTTCACTTGGCCTTGTATGCAAGGTATACCATATATAAGCGTTTGCAGCTGAATCTTTATGCTAATAAAAACCACTGTTTAAAGATTCTCTCCATAATAACCCCTGTTACTCTGTTTTCTTGATTAGAACGTACCTTGTCGAACTGCATCTTCAAATAAAGCATTTTTCCGGGCACTAAAGCTTTTAGTACTGGGGATTTTTTTCCAAGGTGGATTCTTCATCTTCACATTGATAATCATATTTGCAATTCTTTGTTAACTCATTCTCACATTCTTCTTTTCTTGTACTTCAGGTGGCTTTTTTCATAAGCTTAATGATCTAACATATGGTGTCGACATAGAACAAATAAGGTGGATGGGAATACTGCAGGTGTGTGCATAATCTCACATCCCATGAGGAAATTTAATCATCTTTAGTGTAGATATTAAGAGAGTTTACTTCTAATGTTATTTTTTTGTTATTATTCTTTAATATTTGGGATTTACTTCAGAGAATTGCAGTTGCATATCTGTTGGCAGCATTATGTGAGATTTGGCTTAGAAATGATGAAAAGGTTACTTCTGCTGCATCATTGCTTAAGAAATATCAGTGGCACTGGTTAAGTCCTTTGCAAATTTTAGTTCAAACATCTTAACTTTTTTATGTTTAATATATTAATTTATTTATCCATTCAAAATTTCAGGCTAATAATGGCCATGTTCACAGCAGTTTATCTTGCACTGTTATATGGTTTGTATGTCCCTGACTGGAAGTACCAAATTCGAAATGGATTCTCTCCGGAGTTAAAGACAGTCTTGGTAGGTCTTTCAATTATTTATGTTGAAATTATAGATTTTGGTCGAAATTATGAAGGGAGTGTGCATGGATATGACGTATAAGAGGAGAATACCACACTGTAAAATACTTGAACAAATCGTTTACTATGGTATCTATTCCTTCTTATAAACCGAACCAAATTTCATCCCAAATTCAATGTGGGACAATTTGATATTTCAACACACCCCCTTAAGTCCAAATACCGGACAAATTTTTGAACTTGTGAATTGAAATGAACCAGGCTTTCCCGGTATTAATAATCAGGATTTTGATCGAACTAACTCCGATAATATGTTGAAATTATAGAGTTTGGTCAAAATTATGACGGGAGTGTGTACAGATATGATGTATAAGGGGAGGATACCACACCTTAAAAGACTTGAACAAGTCGTTTACTGTAGTATCCATTCTCTCTTGTAAATCAATCCAACTTCATCACAAATTCAATGTGGGACAATTTGATATTTCAGCATTTAGTTCATTAGAAACTCCTGCTCACATTCTTCCTTGTCTTCAAAGGTAAAATGTGGTGCACGAGGTAACATAGGACCAGCATGCAATGCTGCCGGATTCATTGATCGGACAATTTTAGGGATTCCACATTTGTATCGAAAACCGATATACGCCCGAACAAAAGTAACTCTCTCTGCCAATTCATATAGATGCTTTCATTCCTTTCACCTGTTATCGTTATGAAGATATTACCTCGTCTTTTGCAGCAATGCAGTGTGAACTCACCAGATTATGGCCCTCTTCCTCCTGATGCTCCTTCATGGTGTGAAGCTCCTTTTGACCCTGAGGGAATTTTGAGGTTTTTTTATTCACATAGTATTTATTTGTAATCCAAGGAACATGTAAGTTTTTACTGCTAACTTTAGTTCTGTAATGTCGTAGTACCTTGATGGCGATCGTAACATCGTTGCTCGGGTTGCAGTATGGCCACATTATCATCCACTTTAAGGTACAACATTAGCATTAATTTGATGCTCGATTATTTAAGTCATTCGCTCCTAAATGCTTTATTTTTCACTACGATCAGAATCATAATGATCGACTTTTAATCTGGCTTGGATCATCATCAACCTTTGTCATTTTCGGAGTTGTATGCGATTTTTTAGGTACGATTTCGACATCTCGTAAACCTTTTATAACAACTATTACATTTTCCTCATCATTGTATCCTAATTCCTAGGTATGCATATCAACAAGGCTTTGTATTCTTTAAGCTATACATGTGTTACCGCCGGTGTTGCGGGAATTCTACTTTCCGCAATATATCTACTGGTAAACCTTCCCCTTTAAATCCTTTTGTTCATGAATGTTGAATATTCATTCATCTATGCCTTATAGCGGTGCATGCTAGTAGTATTCTCACCCAAGCACACTTATCTTTTGAGTTCTTATGGGATACGGTGCATTAGTGCTAGTAGGACTTGCACCAGTATCAAAATGTTGAATTATGAATTACTTTTGATTTCGTTGAATTGCATGCTTTCGTGACAATAACTTGTTGTACAAGTATAAGTTTTGGGCCAAACGGTCAATATTTACATATTAGTAGTTGGTAATCGAACGGGGAACCAATTAAACGAACCGAAATTGACCGAAATGATATCTTTACAGGTAGATGTGTATGGGTACAAACGATTCATTGGGGTATTAAAATGGATTGGAATGAACTCATTGATGATATATATTCTTCTAGCTTGCAACATTATACCACTTCTTGTCCAAGGATTCTACTGGAGACATCCTCGGAATAACATTGTACGTCGAGTCGAATCTCGTCGTTTTTTCCCTTTGAAAATTTATGCTTTGTTTTTTTCCTAATCTATTAGTCTTTTTTGCAGTTTTCTTTGGTTATGGGGAGAAAGATGGCTCGTTAAACATCGTCTCGATGTTCGAGATCATAATCGTATGGTTCTCAATCCATACGAAGCAATATTCCACGGGTATTCTCTTTATACAACCTAAACAAACATAATAGAATGTCTACTTTGATCTATTGTTTGACGTTTGCTTGATATCTCTTATTATAATTAATTTTATTTAAAAGAAATTCATATTTAGCAATGTTTCCATATCGATCATTATGTTTTTTGTACGAAATTTTTGGGTGAAGTTGATGCTTTATGCTATATTTTTTGGGATCATTGAGTTTTGTTCAGGTTTCAAAATCGCGAAACAATTTGAAAAACGTTGTTATTTAATTATTTATTATTTTGAGGTTTTTTCAATTTACATTGTTTATGTAGGCAAATTTATGCATTATTAATGAGTATAGCTTACTAACTTTAAAATAATGAAACACAGCATTCCAAAGTTTGTAAATTATATATAAAACCCTCAAATTTGATAGAATATGTGTTGTTAACTCGTAACCTTTTTATAATTATAAATATGATTCTTTCAAAGTTTAAGAATCATGTGATTATTTTTCGAAATTCCAAAATCGTTTATGTTTGATCTTAATACTCGTAATATTTTAAATGCATTTATAATTTGTATTTGATCTTTTAACCTTAAAACATGTAATGATTATGTTTTTAAATTTTGTAAACTTAAAAAATAGCACATAAATTATTAAAATAACACACAAAAAAACCCAAAATTGCTATTCATTCTAGGGTTATTTTGAACAGTTTTGACATATTAATTTGCCCTTACGTTCACAAACTAAAATATTATAATGTTTATTTGTGTATATACATAAGTGTATATTAATATTTTTACACAAATAACTATTATAATATAATAATTTTAAGAAATACATTTAAAATTCACGATTATCACACCAAATTACATCTCAATATATCCAATTTTTTTATTTGTTAACTCAAACAAACCCAACGATTTGATACCCTTATCCCACATCGAAAAATGGAAATAAAATGAGGCATAAAGGAGAAATTTTTTTAATGTGAATAGAATAAATATAATATAGGATTATTGAATAAGCAAACATATCATTCTATAGTGTACATTCTTCAAATTTCATATGTCATACCAACTCGAAGAAGCCTATCCCTCGGTATGGCTAACGTTTGCTCTGCTTGCCGAAAATTCTTCCTTAAGAAATGGTACACAGTATTGATCACAAACTTCTTTAAGAAATTCGATTCACGATTCGCAGCAACCTCCGTTTCTCCCATCATATAAAACACACCTTTCTCCATTGCTCTTTCAACAAACTCCACTTCTTCCTCAACATGTTTCTTGTTCATAGTAATAGTAGACGATTCGATCAAAGACGAAGAAGAAACCCTAGATTCATCTTGTTCAGTTGTCTCTTTTATTACACCAATGTTTTTTTCGGACTCAATCATATAATTCTCATGTTGTATGAATTCTTTTAGCTTCTCAACTAACTCAATCTCGAACTCCTTCGGCTCCTTAACGATATCGTTATATCCATATCGCACTACACAACGAAACACTCTATATTCCCTTGGTTCCATTTGCCGAAAAAGAAATCGTTCCTCAGGTATCACTTTATTAATGGGAATCGACTTAATAGCAACCATAACGAACACAGAGTGAACCGAGGGAAGATTTTGAATCAAATGTAGGAAAATCGGAGGTATCCCTTGAACGAGTTCCGAGTAAAGAAGTCCGATTCCGGGGAGCCTATGAATGTTATCATCATTAGCTAACTCCTTTATATAGTCATTTGAAACCTTATGAGTGAGCTCATATAAGTATCTTTGAGTGTGTGTGTATTGCCAAATTCCCATTATCATCATAAGAACAAAGGAAAATGCTAAAGGAAGATAGCCTCCTTGGACGAATTTGAATAGAACCGAAGAGAAGTATAAGAGTTCTACGGAAATGAAAACTCCGAAGAACAATACGATTAACCATATATTTGTCTTCCATATCATAAGCATTATTAATGTAACAAGTGATGTTGTTATAAGCATCACAGCAACAACAGCAAGTCCTACAAAAATTGATATAAATTTGATTAGAAAATGAAGTTTTCATCCCCCAAACCTTCGTATTTTTGACAAATTTGGTCCAATAATTTGTAAAAACATACTTTTTCTCATCACACTTTAAGGTATTGATAATTTAATCTTCCAAATTTATAACATTTGATCAATCAATCCCCAAAGCAGCAAAATCGGTCCCCAAAATGTAACTTAACTTTGAAGACTAATTATGTCATACAAACTAAACTTTAGGGTCTAATTTTGTTAAAAACTGCAAAGTATGATGATCAGTTATGTCATCTTCATATTTTAGGAATCACAATTATCACAATCATAAAATTTTAGGGACCAAACTTGCGTATCACCCAAATCTTTAGAAGAAGTGGAAAAATAACGAGAAAATGTCATCTTTCTTACCGTAAGCATTGCCAATATTCGATGTGTTTTTGAAGCCTAAAGTGACTGCAACACAAGCAATCATGAGAAAGTAGTTGATCTCAGGGATGTAAACTTGGCCTTGATGTTTTGTTGATGTGTGAATAACTTTAACTCTAGGGAAACATCCAAGTTGAAGGGATTGTGAGATTATAGAGAATGTGCCTGAAATCATTGCTTGGCTAGCTATAATCGAAGCAATAACGGCAATAACGAATGTCGGCCAGTAAATCGGGTCTGCGTAAACTCGAATGAGACACGATTTAAGTAAAAAAATTATAAAAAGTATAATTTTATTATATCAAATATCAGATATGAGAGTAAACTTACTAGGAACTGAGGCGTAAAATGTGTTTCCGACATTGTCCGGAAACTTGGTTAGATACGCAGCTTGTCCGATGTAAGCGAGCGATATCGCGGGAAATACCATTGTCGAGAAACTTATTTGTACAGCACGAACATTGAAATGACCAAGATCGGCAAACATTGCTTCAGTTCCTGCACGACAAACATTTGTCACACGAATTACGATTATGTTGTCGTATTGTATAACATATATCCGTTAGGGATGTGCATGGTTCGGTTGTGGTCAAAACCACAACCCTACTAATCATAAATACACATGACCCAAACCCAACCCGGACCAAAGTAAGAATCTATGGGTTTGGATCCATCGGATCTTCATTGAGTACGGTTTTTAAACGGGTTCTGAAAATCTTATATTTTCGCCTATTAGATGAATCGTGATGTTAAAAAATCATGCATCTTGGCAAGAGTAAGTAGAATAATATGATAATAAATGATTTTAGAAGAGAAAATGTATAATTTTCTTTGATGAATAAGATCTCCGATCGGTTATGAATAAACCCGACTAAACAAATATCAATTTTAAAATAATAAACTCATATATGAACCCATGCCCAATTTTGAAGACCCAAACCCCAACTAATTATATTCGAATTTGTCGAGTTTCGTATCTGACCCACTCTTTGCATATCACTAGTTCTGTTCGAACACAAATTGTAGTAAGTAATAAAAAGAGAAACTTGTAATAAAAAAACTAACCTGTAATGCAAAGAATAACACCACCTAAAGACACCCATCCTTGTTTGCCATTTCTCTTCAAGTACTCAAACATCCATTTCGGATTAAAGGCACGTAAAACCGTTACATCGTACTTGAACAAATTGTACAAACCGATTCCTCCGATAAATATAAACCACAAACTAATTGCTGGAGCAAAAGTATATCCAACTTTGTCTGTCCCGAAACGTTGTACTGAGAATAGAAGGATCAATATGACTACTGAGATATACACTGTAGATTCTGCAAATAAAAAGAAACATGTTTTAAGATCCAATTACAGTTATCTTACACGACGTGTTCGTAGTTACCGCCGTGAAGTCCCTTGATTCCTTCAACAGCAGAAAGAACTGCAAGAAACCCCAACTAAAAATCCTCAAATTTCAATTAAATGTAAAGTCGATACATAAAGTTAATAATTTTATTTACCACTCATCCTAAAGTTTTAATGACACTCTAACATTTAAAATGATAATATTTTAATGTTTCATCTTTCAAAATCATAATATTTTGCCATTCAAATCTCCGAAATTTTGCTTAATTAACTCTCAAAATCACAAATCAGGCATATGAAGTTCGAGAAAAAAATGCAAATTTGACTTTTAAAGTTTGAAACTTCTGCGTTGACTGCAAACAATCCGCTACAATGCAAGAGTTAGAAACAAATAATACACATAATTTTGGGTGTCATTCGTGCAATTTCGTAAGTTGTGATATATCATTTACACATATCGTAAGTTGAGAAATCATTAATGCAATTTTCTGAATGAGTATGTTTACCCGAGATACAAGGCGTGAGAATACCATCTCCGATCACCATAGAAGTTCCTAGTATTGCACAAAGGAAAAGGATACATTTTGCGAAGCTACTCGACTCGAGCTTCTGTCGTATATTAAGAGATCGCCCAAGTCGAGAAGACGGCACTTCGAGTCGATAATTTGATAAGGCTATATCCTCTGGTTGATGATTTGGTACAAAACTAACATTTGCATATCTGCAAATTTTAGAATACAAAGCAAATGTTCCTCCTGCAAAGTTACATATATTAATTTTCCATTGACCCTTTAAAAATAATGATATTCGAGTGATCAATCGGCGTACCATCGCCACTGTCGTTAGCTCGTAAAACTATAGAGACGTATTTGATCATAGGTATCAAGATAATAGTATAGATTATGAAGGATAAAACACCAAGTATATCATTTTTGTGCTTGATTCCATCGGTGAAAGAACTCGAATAAACGTATAACGGTGATGTTCCGATATCTCCGTATATGATCCCGATACTTTGGAACGCAAGATGCATCGTGATTCTCCAGCTTGCCTGCACATCCATGAAGTTAATACATCAACAAATGTGCTGAATTTTTCTCATATTAATTTGTTCAAGTCTTTTAAATGTATGGTTTTCTCTCGATTCTGATACCATGTTGAAATTATATAGTCAACCAAAATTACGATGGGAGAGCGTGAACGAACGAGATATATTAAGAGGAGGTCGCAAACTTGATCAATATACTCCATCGGAGTTTAATAACCAATATGAGAGAAATTCAACAAAAAACTCAAAAGTATGAAATGAGATCGAATGATTTAATAAGATCACCGAAGAATGGTTATGGCCGTGAGACGATGAAAACATTCCGGCCTCGTGGTGAAGGGAGTCGACTCGACGGAGTCGTCTCGAGATGGGAATTTGTTGAAGTGTGTCATCTGGAGCGGGCTGAGGAGTTTCATTGGCCTCACCCATTGAAGCAAGATGAGTTACTTTTATGTGATTTCTCTTGTCTTTTATAAACGAAGAAGACTAACTGAAATTGACAATTAAATTATGTGAAGAAATTATACAAATCTCAGTATTACTCGAATAATAGGCTGATCTATTTTTATCGTCTAAGTGGATGTACTTTTCTAACGTTTTTTGTTTTTTAGAACTATACGGATCATCCCGAAATCAACCTAGCCTCGATACCATGTTGAAATTCATGATTCGATGGATCAGAAGAAATGTTTGTATAACATAGTACATAAGAGAAGTGAATCATATTAAAAATGTTAGGTCAAATCAATTAATTAAGTGAACAAATGCTACGATTTAGTTACTTTGCTATTTTACATGAAAAAGAGAAGTTCTTCACCTGGACGTAATAGTTTTGGTCAAAAGGGAACCATAAATATTAAATATTGGCTATATGGTTATAGCTAGGAGTATAACGAAGCGAGTTCAAACTCGGTTTTTTTGAGTCGTCCTTTGTTTAATCGAATTTAAATTTCCAACGAACCGAACCTCGAACTTGAAAATTTATAATGAATCGAGTCGAGCATACAATATTAGAATATATTATGAAAATATATATTTTTAATTAATTTTGAACTTAAATTCGATCTCGAGTTAAAACCAATGTTTTCATATCGGACGGTATACCGTCGGTATACTGCCCGGTATGTCAAATTTCGTTCGGTACCGGTATTTTTTTTCGTACCGCCCAGTTGCTGGTATTTGGGTCGATTTCATGGTTTTTTTAGGTCTGATTCTAAAAAACTAATTAAATATTATTTTTTTAAAAAATAAAATAAAATAAAATTTGGTATCGATCGGTATACCGGTCAGGACTGGTACGTAATTTCCGGACCGGTATGAAAACATTGGTTAAAACATCAATCTGATTGGAATCTCAAATCTTATATTTTTTAGTTTTTGAACCAGAACCCAACCTCAAACATAACATTATCTATTGCGAATCGAACTCAAACTTTTAAAAAATTAACTTTGGTTCAATTTAGTTTGGTTTGTTTACACAAAGAAGTTGTGGGTTAATTTATTGAAAAGAATTAATAAATATTTATAAGATAATAAAGTCAAAATGGTATATATTATTAATTTTCCAGTCCTTTAACATATATACATAGATATTATCAATCATTCAATTACATTACATAAAAAAAAGATGTCATTAAAGATTTTGAACATATTTGGACATTGGATACTATACTAAATTTATAGAGTCGAGTACATTTACATGATGAAAATCTTTAACGACATAACATCTAAGATGTTACAAATCAATCTAATGCTCTCTCAAATCAACTTATTTAATAGGAGAAACGCAAAATTGGTCTCAATAGAAAAATTTGATCTCCATAGTTTTATAATTATGATAATTATAATCCCAAATTTTTTATAGTCAAAACTGCTCTATTTGACACATGAATTTCAATGTCAATTGTTGTGGTAAAATTGATTACCAAAATTTACAATTTTTGCAATTGGAGTACCAAATAAATAATTAGGACAATCAGTTTCCATATATTCCAATTAAATGGAAAAATTAGTCTATGATGCGTATATGCGAAGCTTTGCGTCCGCTGTCATTCGCTTGTCTAAAGATACAAATGAAAGCGCAACGTGCAAAAGAAAAATAAGAAATTTGACATTTACGTCGTTATTTAACGAAGTGGAAAAATTACATAGACTAATCTTGCCAAATTAGCAAAGTTCGACGGTTGGTTTTATCATCACATACAAATTTTGACAACATGTTTATCCATATTTTAAATTTGAGGATTAATTCTCATTTTTATGAATCAAATTTGTCTGATTTTATGAATTTTGATACATCATTTTCTCTATGTAATAAGTTGGATTTGAAATATATGTAAAAATGTGTTAAAATGGTCCCAAATACGTTGACGTCATACAACATGCGGTTTCTCAAAAAAATTTAAAGTCAATTAACCCGGTTCATTTTATGTAAGAAGGAAATGACGTTGGAATATTCTCCACGTATATCCGTTATTATTACATCAATTAATGTTTTAATCTTACATTGTATTATTAAGTAGGATTAGCTCTAATTAATGAATATTAAGCATTATATTCTAATTAATTTAATAATATTATTATTAATTAGGTTGCCTTGTTAAATAAGGTACTGTGACAATTACTGAGTTAAATATATCAATAATGTTAAGTGACATCAACATCAAACACTTGAAATTAATAAAATACAAAAGTAAACTGGATGGCAGGATAAAATATAATAATTATAATAATTTTTATTTCTGTTTTTATAAAAATAAAAGTAAAACCAATATTATAAATCCCCGATCCGTTATTATATCAATGAGAAGTAAATTATTGAATTAGTTTAGTTTTGCGATTACAATCTATGCGACACCGACTCTTCAATTTTTCACATTTTCTCATGTTGAGTCGAGTCGGACTCTTCGGCTCGCTCCGACTCTTGACACTTGACACAAAATGACGTCGTTTTAATTTCTTCCTTAATTTGATTTTTTTATTCATCGGAAACATATCTTTATGTGTTTTCACGACTTTTTAATGTTGTCGATCTACTTGAGAATTCTTTGTACAAGCGATGATATATAAAAAAGTTGTTGTTTTTGGGAAGATGTTAGAATCGACGAACGATATTTGTTTTTTATAAGTTAAATCTTCTTATGTAATGAATTGATAAATATTTGTAGTTTTAAACTTGACTTTATGCAATTTTTTATAAATTCTAACAATTATTTTTTTTAATCTTGCTTTTATTTAATAATCCGAGTCGAGTCGAAAATCTGACTCTTATACTCTTGCCGAGTCGAGCCGCATCGAATCGGTCGGACTAGTCGATGTCGCATAGATTACAATAGTGCTGAGTTAAGATCAAATTTTCAATCATGATTTTTTTAATACAACAAAATAAAAACAAAATTGTAGTGCGAGAATCGTTAAAAATCACGAATTCATTTCATATGCTAAACCGTTTTGATATTATGTTGATTTAAGAAATGACTAATTTACAAATAGTTAATAATTATAATATGATTATATTTATTATTTTATATATAAAAATATATTAATATTTTTACATAACTCACCATATACCACAATTTTATCAACATCAACATATTTATAAATTCGTGATTATATCTCACTACACCTCTGCACATATCACAATATCTCATCACACCTCAATTTTAAAACGTTAAATAAAAAACTCATTGTTAAATTGTATTTGGAGTCAAAAATCATGTACACATTTACAAATAATATAAAATAGAATGAATTCGGGTAAGATCACAATTAAAATTTTTCGGTATACTGTAAATTTTGGGTGTACCAAATTTTGACAGTAATTAAACAAAATATCGGTCAGTATAAAATTTAAAGGATTGAGTCATATTTAACTTGTTTGATTTAGGAAAAATGTAGTTTATAAAAAAAATTATTCTTATTTCTTTGAAATATAAACAATATAAATAGAGAATAAATTAAATAATTGTGTATTTCTACTATTTAAATAATTAAATTTATTATATTATTTTGGTACTAATCTCATATATCCGATAAATATTTAATTTATATCGATAAACTTAGCTCTTCTACTATACCGGGCGGTGGCCCTTTTGAAATATTGGATAAGATTAAGGGTATAATTTGAAAAAAAATATCTTAAAATTTATTAATATGCAATTTGAAGTTGACTAACAAATAATGTAACAATTCAATTGTTCAATGTATCGACAACGAATCAACGTACACCCCAAACAAATTGATTGGATCTGAAATTAATATTGGTTCAAACTAAGCAAAATTAGCATTTGCAAAAATACCCACTGCAAAAATGTACTTTGCTAAAATATCTATCTACTCTTTAAAATCACACCCCAAAAATGCTTAGATGAATATTTTGAGCAAAAGTACAATTGACAGTGGGTAATTGGGCAAAACAGACAAATTAGCTTGACATCGACATCATTTTGACTTTTGGTACCTATAAAAAATAGGAAAGTATAAAAAAATGTATTACTTTATGAAAACTAATGAGAACTCTAGGACCACACATCCTGTGACGGATAAGACCCATTAACAATTGGGCCGATTCAAATGGTAGAAACGAACCCTTGCAGCCCACTTGTACATTTAACAAAGAGCGGCCCGATATTCCACGAGAGGACCAAAGATAACCTTGGCGAAATAAAGCATTTTCTGGTAACTGGCTCAATGGTTCGGTCAAACGGTTACAAACCCACGTTTTTCATGCTTCGGGCCTTCACACGTTTACCACGCCTCGGGCCCGATCACGCAGACCACGCCTCAGTCCCAACCTCGTTTTATATCGTGCGACAACAACCTCTAACAAACCTGTAAGAGGCGGTTACAGAGCGTGATTCGCACACGCCGCTAACTCTATAAATACAGAGTGCGACGACGGAAATAGCAGGACCTTTTGGACGCGTAAGAACATGCCGTTACCTGCCGGAGTTCTTACTGTTTTCTATTCTCTTGTCATTTTCATTAAGCCTCTGCTGTATTTTGTATGAATTATTTGATTAGTGAACAGGCTATGAGCGTAATTCGCTATTAGTCAAGTGATTTTGTCCACTATAAATCGCCGTGTCCATTTATTGTTTCCGGTTTTAATGGTATTCCACACCAAAAACAAATCAAAATCGAGTTCGTCTGCTGACGAACCGGACGACTGTTGGTACCCCTAAAAAGGGACTATAACAAAAACATTATTTCATATTGGTTTTATTGTTTAATGGTTTTAGTAATATTGGTACTCAAAATTTTATGATTATGACATTTGCGATCTCCAAACTATTAAGATGGCAAAATCGATATGCATANAAGGTCCGAGGATATCGATCCCCCATCTGTCAAACGGACAAGGGAATGGGGTAACCGATAAGGGAGCCCCAGGCAGCTGCGGGATCGGAGCATGGTACTGACATATGGCGCAATGCTTAGTGTATTTTTTGGCATCCGCAAGCAATGTTGGCCAAAAATATCAAGCTCTAGTGATGCGGTGGTATAAAGATTGAGCCCCTGAATGAATGCCGCATATCCCTTCATGAACATAAATCATGACGGCTTCAGCCTCAATAGGGGATCAGCAGCGCAGAAGTGGGCCCTCGAAACTCTTTTTAAACAAGTGTCCGTCAACCAAGATGAATCTCTTAGCCCGAACTTCTATTTTTCTGGCTTCAGACTTATCTTCAGGGAGATAGATGTTTGAAATGTATTTAATAAAGGGGTCCATCCAATTGGGTTCCCCAGGAGATTCAGTAGCGTTAATATTCAAGTCCTGGAGTTCATGGCATAGAGCCCCGATCTCTTCAATAGACTGTTCGGTCACTGATATCTAGACCGAAGGTCGGTCTTGGATGTGGACCGAAATAGTGCTCGGCTCTATGTCAGGAATGCCCGCGGCCAATCTGGCGAGTGCGTCGGCATCCTTATTTTGCTCTCGTGGCATGTGGTAAAGAGAAAACTCACTGAATTTTTTGGATAATTTCAGGACTTTGGCAAAATATAACCTCAACATCGAGTCATGAGTTTCAAATCTCCATGCGAACTGTTCCACTACTAACTTTGAGTATGAGAACATTCGCACTCTGCTAATTCCCATTTTTCGAGCCAAGGTCATTCCCGATAATACAGTCTCATATTCTACCACATTATTTGTTCTAGCAAAGGAAAATTTGACTGCGGAATGAATAAGATCACCCTGTACCGTTGTTAGGGTAATGCCTGCTCCTCTTCCTCCGAAGGTCGACCCATCTACGTGGATCGTCCATTGATTATCCTCTTGTTTAAGATATATGGCCGATCGGGTCATTTAAACCACAAAGTCGGCTAGGACCTGAGCTTTGATCGCCCTTCGAGGCAAGAATTCCAGATACATAGCGCTGAGTTTGATAGCCCATTTTGTCAATCTCACATTCAAATCCTTTTGTTTGAGGACAACCTTCAGAGGTTGATCCGTGTAAACATAGACCGTTCGGCCTTTGAAATAATGTTTCAGCTTGGATACGACTTTTTTCAAAGCCAGCATGAATTTCTCCAAGGTGGAATATCTGGTTTCGGCAGATACTAGAGAATGACTTACATAATAAACATGTCTATGAATGTCATCTCGGATAGTCACCAGAGCTGCGCTGACGGCAACTTATGATACAGCAAGATATAACCCCAAAGGTTCATCACAAGTTGGACTCACCATCACCGGGGGAGTGCTTAAATAAGTCTTCAGCTCGGAGAAGGCCCGATCGCAATCTTCGGTCCAATCTAGATGGCTTGCTTTTCTTAGCACTCTGAAAAAAGGTAGAGCCCGGTATGTGGATTTTGAAATAAACCTGCTTAGTGCGGCGAGTCGGCCAGTAAACCTCTGAAATTCTCTTTTGTTTCTTGGAGGTTGCATATTAATGATAGCCTGCACCTTTTCAGAGTTGACTTCTATGCCTTTTTCTGAAATGTAATATCATAGAAATTTTCAACTTCGGATCCCGAAGCAGCATTTGTTTGGATTTAGTTTAAACTTATATTTTCGGCATACTTCGAAGCAACGAGATAAATAAGAAAGGTGGTCTTCATCATTCATAGATTTAACAATCATATCGTCAACATAAACTTCCATCATATGGCCTATCAATTCTTTAAAGATTTTGTTGACCAACCTTTGATATTTTGCTCCAGCATTTTTGAGACCGAATGACATAACCACATAATAGTAAACGCCATATTCGGTCATGAATGATGACATCTTCTGATCTTCTTCAGCTAGGAAAATCTGATGGTATCCAGAATAAGCATCCATGGTACTCATCATGGTGCTACCAGACACAGCGTCTACCAGTCGGTCGATATGCGGCAAGGGGAAAAGGTCCGACTCACAGCTTTTGATAACATCGGTGAAGTCGATGCACATTTGCCATTTCCCATCCGGTTTGGAGACCACTACTGAGTTTGCAACCCATTCAGTATAGTGGATTTCTCTGATGAATCCCGACCGCAGCAATTTATTCACCTCAGCCCGGATAATCTCGATTTTTTCGGGAGAATAGCGTCTCCTCTTCTGCCTAACAGCTTCGTTCCACGCTCGGTGTTGATCCGATGTTCACTATCGGATAGGTCAATAGCCGAATATCGTCCGGGGTCCATGCGAATATATCCACGGGGCTTCTCAGCAAGTGGATCAGTTCTTTTTCAAAAGCAGGGGCTAAGTGTGCCCCGATGCGAGTTGTTTTGGTTGAGTCATCCTCAACCAGATTAATCAACTTGAACCCTACGGGTTCCATTGCTTGCCTCGGGTTCGGCGGCTTTTCCAGCAGATCGACCCGGGCCCTTTTGATAGGTGCCAATGTTCGGCACGAGCTCATGTAGCATTGTCTAGCTACATTCTGATCCCCCTTGACATAAATAACTCCATGAATGGAGGGGCATTTGAGCATCATATGATAGGTAGATGGGACCGCCTCAAACTTACTAAGGTCGGTCCGTCCGATAATGGCATTGTAAGCCAAGTCGACTTCAACGACATTGAATTCCAGATCCTCCGATCGGTCCTTGGATGGTTCTCCAAGGGGGACTGGGAATAAAATCTTCCCGCATGGAATGACGCTCCTCTAGTCGAACGACCAAAGAGTTATATTAGCAATCGGGAGGTCATGAACATCAGCTCCCAACATTTCGGCGACTTCGCGCTTCATTAGATTGCACAAAGCCCCGGTGTCCACTAGGATCTTGTGGACACGAAGATTCTCGATGACTCCAGTGATGGTAAGGGGATCATCGCATGGATCGATGATCCCTTCCCGATCGGCCATAGTGAAAGTGATATCCTTCCCGAAGGGAGGGGACCGTTCCGCTAGATCATATTTAACTAGCGCCACAGATTCGAAGATCTCAGCGGAGTCTCCGCACGCAGTTCTCTTTCGGTCCCGGACTGATTCATTTATTCTTAGACCACCGGAGATAACATAAATATCTCCGGCTACTTCTCTGGGTGCCGCCTCATTTTGAGGAGGTTGGGCACCTGTTTCCGCATGTGGAGGAGCGGCCTGCTTCTGTCTTCCACCCTCGTTCTGCGGGGCTCTGCCGCCACGGCCTCGCCATCTTCTTCTTTTGCCCTGACCACGGTTCTCTCGACCGTATTGGCCTCTATCTTGTTCTGGCGGAGGAGACCGTCGGTCCTCCGTCCGATCATTATAATTTCGGGGTTGTCCCCGATTATCTCTTCCCCGCGGCCTGTGACGGTCGTCACCCTGGTGGCCCTTTCGGGGGGATTCCGCTCGCTTTCCCTTCTGACCATTCTGGTCGTGCTTCTCTTTATTCATTGCCGCTACTGTCTTTTTCAACAGCAGACACTTCAGGGTCGGGTGATCGCGATTATGATGTAGTTCGCAATACACCCGATTTTCCGCCTGCTGCGGGGGGACATGTTTCTCGCCCACAGCCGCTACTTCTCGCGACTGCTTCTTAGGGTAGGAAACCCTATGATCACCTGCGGGCTCAGAATTCCCGCTAGGTTTCCGATAGCCTAGCCCCAGCGCTTCATCCACCTTAATATACTTGTTGATTTTCTGAAGAAGTTTTCCCAAGGTGGATGGTAGACTCTTTACCAAACTGGCCGAAAGGCCGCACGGTCCCAAGACCTGCTGTAGAATATCAATCTTATCCCGGAGCTCAAGCTTGATGCCCCGGGGGTCCTATTGAATTTCTCCATGAAGGACCGAAGACTCATTTTTGCCGGGATATATTTCAACTGATATAGTTTCTGCCTGCTTCGGGGCGGTTCTACATTTGGAGCAAATTGCTCTGAGAAAGCCAAAATAAATCCGCCATACGACTGTATGGATCGGGCCGGAAAATTTTTGAACCACGTTCGGGCGTCGCCTTGTAATCCTGCCGCGAAGATGCGGCACTTTAGTGAATCTGAAGTCCGAACGGTTCCCATACGTAATTCAAAATCGGCAACATGATCGATTGGATCATCGTCGCCACGAAATGTCGGCAACCCCTCGGGGTTGCGATAATGCCGATCTGGGACTGCTGCCCAGATCTCTTCAGAGAATGGGAGCATCAAATCTTCCAAGGCGGCTGATACGCCTTCAGATTGTTGGGACGATGTCTGGACCGCATGCAGATTATGCCACCAGTCATCATCCTTATTTCACCTGATTGGGGCCTCCATGGCCCTGTTGAATAAACCAGGATTGCGTCCCAGATTGGGTTCGCAATCCTTCAACGCACACATGCTCTCCAACTCCCTAGTGAGCTCGTCAATTCGTCGCTGCATCTGCTCCTGATCATTTCCAAGAGCGGGAGTTAGAGCCCTGGCCGGGGGAGGAGGAGTAGACCGATATCTGGGCTTCCTCATTGTTACACCACGCCTGATGATTTCTTCGTCATCAGTGTTGCGCTCGTCAGGATCACTATCGTATCCTCTGCTTTTGGGAACAGGGCTCGAAACAACCGGTGGTTCTGTTCCACTTCTCTCCGACGTAATCTCCAGTACTACCTTCCTGACGACAGCTTCCAGATCCTGCAAAGTGAATGTTGGTGCTGGGAGACTGTCGGGAACCACGTCACTGTCATTTGTCGAAGTTCCAGTCGCCATGCCTTTGATTATCCTATCCCTAGTAGAAAACTCAAATGGGATTAGAGAATCGTCCCCACGGACGGCGCCAAACTGTTGTGGTCCCTTTTTAGGGGGTACCAACAGTCACCCGATTCGTCAGCGAACAAACTTGGTTTTGATTTGTTTTTTATGGGGGGAACGATTAAAACTAGAAATAATAAAGAGGCGCAGCGATTTATAGTGGAAACCCCAGGAATTGGGGAGAAAACCACTTGACTAAGAGCGAATTACGCTCATAGCCTGTTCACTAATCAAACAATCCATACAGAATACAACAGATGTTTAATGAAAATGACAAGGAATAAGAATGCAGTAAGAACTTCGGCAGGCTAACGACATATTCTTACGCGTCCAAAAGGTCCTGCTATTTCCGTCGTCGCGCTATGTATTTATAGAGTTAGTGGCGTGTGTAAATCACACTCTGTAACCGCCTCTGATAGGTTTGTTAGAGGTTGTTGTCGCGCGATATAAAACGAGGTTGGGACCAAGACGTGGTCTGCGTGATCGGGCCCGAGGCATGGTAAAAGTGTGAAGGCCGGAAGCGTGGAAAGCGCGGGTTTGTAACCGTTTGGACCGAACCACGGAGCCAGTTACCAGAAACCGTTTTATTTTTCCAAGGTTATCTTCGGTCCTCTCGTAGAATATCGGGCCGCTTTTCGTTAAGTGTATTAATGGGCTGCACAAGTTCGCTTCCACCATACGGATCGGCCCAATCGTTACTGGGCCTCATCCATTGCAAGGTGTCCGGTCCTAGAGTTCTCATTGGTAATAAAGAAGGTACAGTTCGCCGGCTTCAATTTTTACTTCTTCGAATGATTTCTTCAAAGTTGGTTTTTACAGGAAGACAAGGACGATGATTCTCATTCTTCATCAATATTCTCCTATTTAGGTTGAATGTTTGGCCAAAGAATTCCTTAATGGTTTTCTCACGGTCAAGTAAAGTACTACTTAGGGTTACCAAAGTGTCATTTTTCTTTTTATGATGTTTTCTGTTTCCTTATGATCTTCAACGGAAACGACAAGGTATGTAGGTGTGGGTTTTAACTTTTATAAATGGCTTGTGAACTTAAGAGAGTATGTAGGCTTAAACTTGAGAGACAACAAAAAATTTCAATGATGTAAATTGATGCATTCATATATGGAATAATGTGAAGTACAGATTACATACGTGATTTTAATCCTGGTATGCCTTCTTTTGTACAAATTACATACGTACAAATTACATACGTGAATTCTAAAACCATATATGGTTTTATGCATTCTTTTGTTATATTACTGGTTCAAAATCTTAATTATAAGGAAACATGGTTAGGATAGTTTCGTTTTATAACAACCAAATAAATATATTGAAGATAGTAAATCCTGTAACTATTCCTAAACTTTTGTTTGACTATGAATTGCAAAACAGAAGGGATACCGAAAACATCATTATCAATATTTCTATTCGATGGCCCAATGTAAGCTTTCAAAGTGTAATGCATATTAATTGTCATATTTCATGAAAACAATACACAGGTACCGAAGCAAAATGGACACACGGAGTGCGGAGTATACGTGATATACTACATTTACTGTTTTTTGCAATATGGTCCTGATGTGTATTTACCAGTTAGTTACTCTATGTTCGTAAGTAAAGCAAACTCGGTTCTTGTTTTGGTCCTAACTATGTTGAACTGTAATATGTTTTTTGTCAAAATATGTGTGCAGATGACCGAGCGTTGGTTCACATTATCAAACATTATGAATTTTGCAAAAATGTTCATTGTACAATCCTCCACCAACGGGTAGTCAAGACTATATTGTACTAGGAGAAATTAGCACTTTCAAACTCGACTAATTGTTTTTTAAAACCATTTCGTAATATGAAAACAATGATGGGTATTGTATCAACCTTGACATTGTGTTTCACACTATTATAATTCTAGTTTGAACAATTATATTACCAAAAATATGATTTGAGTTTCGTGTCTTATAGTTATTGTTTAAACACGATATAAAAAACCGAATTTTTAACAGTTCCATAATCACAATCGAATGATATTAATAAAATGAATACCGTAAATGTAGAAAATCATAACGCATATGTGATTTATGCCGATATGTGGTGTAATGTTTGTAATACAACAATTTTAAATTAGGCACCTACCAATATTTGGCTCGTACGAGACATATCGTTCCAAAGCGACAAGAATTTTAAGAACGTTATGCAAACATTGCTAAAAAGACCAAACTTGCAAATTATTGATTATTTGGGAGCTAAATTGGCGTTTAGGGACCAAAATCGCCACGTACTCCAAAGCTTGGGGACTAAATTAACCATGCATAACTTGAAGGACCAAAATCGTCATAAATTATAAAGTTTGGGGACTACTAACGGTGTCAGGGACCAAAGTTGCCACATTGATCATATTATGAGGACTAAATGTGCCATTACCAAAGTTGTAGGACTCCATTTGCACAAATTACAAACTTCAGAGACCATATTTGTCATATACATGAAACTTAGATGATCTAATTTGCCAAATGTGGCAAAGTAAGAGGGCTTATTTTGCCACTGATATTGCCCGGTGGTATTTTCGGTATTACGACATTCCGGAAGCTCGTCCAACGTGACTAGGTGGTATTTTCGGTATTCTTGTGTATTTAGTTGTATTTTCGTATATTTGTGACGTGGCATATTTTTATGGGGTATTCTTGTAATTCAGGCCTCCCGGACCTATATATGGGCATTTAAATGACATCTCTATCAGTCTCGGACAAATTCAGTCCCATATAGGGGCCAAGGGTATTTTCATAATTTAGCACCCGGGGGCGTGCCGGTAGTGTGGGTTGTATATTCGATATCTGGAGGCAATGATTTATTATACGAGGTTCTCCGGTATTATCTCACTGACATTTCTGGCTAATTCTCTATCGAGATGCATTTCCGAAGTTCCAGGGAGGTATGACATTTATTCCAGTTTAATTAAATATTATTTCAATACTTTGGGTTGAATCAAGTGGAATTGGGCTCTTGGGCCTGAAACTTATTAATTGAGCTGAATTTCTCTATAAATATGAGCCATAAGGCACTAAAAAAAGATTCAAACTCTTTGTACTTCCCAAAATAAGACTCTCGCTCGAACTTGTGACGGTACTCGTGAGATTTCGTTTTTAAGCCTCAACCCGCGACTTTTCGCTCAAAAAGTCGTGAGTCGCGACTTTGTGTCCCAAAAGTCGCAATACATGACCTGACTCGCGAGTTTTCGCACAGTTCACTTGGTTACGCAGTTCCGTATCTTATTTTGTCAAGGCAGACCCGCGACTCTTTGCCTAAGCCGGGACTTTTCGCACTACTTGTCTCGCGACTTTTTGCATGGCCAGGGGATCCGCGAGTTTTTGTCCAAAACTCGCGACCAGTATCCCATTCGTGAGTTTTTGGCTGCTTCGGCGTGACGGAGCAGATTCGATCGTTTTTCAAGTCGTTTTCACCTGGATTATCATTATCTCTTAATTGTAATTGTATTACTCGATTGATATAGTGAAAACCAAGGTAGGGCTTCGCTCTTCCAAGGACGTAAGCTCATGCATTGTGGGCCCAACCTCGTATATCGCTCGTGTCCCCACAATAATTGAACTCAAAATTATATAAGAAATTGACTTATCATAAATAAATACCCAAAATATTTTCAGACGAGATCAGTTTGGCGCCGTCCGTGAAGAACGAGATTTTATCCCATTGAGAGCTTTATTGCTGGGTTTGGATTTCTGTTATCATGACTACTCGGAATTCTGATGATGATGTTTTCGATGAAAAGATTGAGGTAGAACCTAATCCTCGGGCGAACGATGAGGTTACTGCATTACCGGGGACTCAACCACCCATTCTGGTGGAGCCCCCAATACATGATGTTACTTTTCGGAGCGGACTTTCATCCGGAAGGGCACCTATATTTTATCCTCCCCCACCTCGGTGTTTATCAAGGTGCTGTGATTTTGGTAGAGTTGGCCGAGTTGATGTCCATAATAATGCCCGTCTTTCGCCACCCGCACGCTTTAGATCCGTGGATCAGATCGAAACAAATGAAGATTTGGAAGAGCGAAGATGTACTTTAATCGCTCAATTAGAAGAAGTTGAAGCTCGAAAGACAACCCGGAGGAACAATGTTATCCCGGAACCAATTGACGATAATGACGAGGCAACGGTGGAGGATACTGATCAAGTACCGAAGCCGCCAATAAATACTACGGCAACTCGAGAGCAGAATGATACTCTACAAAGGATTGGATATTTGATAGAATTGAAGTTCAAAGAGATAAGCAGCAAAATTGATCAAAACGATGCTAGAATGAACCAGCTTGGGCCAATTTGACTCTTGGTCAAGAAAGAAGACGTGTTTATGGCGAGCACACCGGAGATATTCACCAAACTTCTGCCTACGAGGGAGATTATATTGAACATGAAAGGGCTGGTGAGCCTTATGGCAATCGAGGAAAGACTTTACCATCTATGAAGTCTTGCAAAGTCCGTGGAACACTTCAAACACCCTGTCACTATTTTCCACGGCGATTATTAGTGCGACTCACTCTGAGTTTATTGAGATGCCGAAGGATCTCCCCCAATACCATGGGTCAACTGACCCACATGCTCATACATCGAACTTGAAGATTCATGTCAGTTTGATGAATTTCAGCGTTGCTGCAATGTGTTTTGTTTTCGCAGCTTCTCTTAAGGAATCGGCACTCCGATGGTTTAATCGTCTAACAAGACGATCGATTGTTTCATATCAAGATTTCAAGGATCAATTTAGTTCAACTTTCGCGCCCTTCAAAGCGCTAGTAAAGTCTATCACATCTTTGACCGCGTTGCGGTATGATTATTCAGAAATGTTGTTGGGTTTTATTACCCGTTTTGAGGCCGAGTGTAGGAAGATACCTCGAATTACTGTTAGTGAGAAAGTTGGGGTGCTCCAGCTTATTCTAGCTGGACATCCGTTATGTAATTCTTTGAATAGATACCCTCCGGAAAGTGGAAGAATTGGCTTTGAGATGTACGCAATACATCCGGGATGTACGCAACTAACGATACATCCGGGAGGATGAAGGCTTGCGTGATCACGGGGTGATTGAAATGCGAACTTATGGTTCCCACAATATTGTTGCAAGCCATGGGCCGGACAAGAACGTTTCGCACTCAAGACCTAAAATAAGAGTGTTCCCAACGTTCAATTATGAACAGATTTTTACCATTATCGAACACAAAAAGGGTGGATCTTTTCTATATCCCCCTCCGTTGCAAGAGCCCACACCGGGGACTTATGAGTCACAAGTACTCTATCGTTTTCATCAGAGTTTTGGACATGCAACTAACGATTGTCGAGAATTGATGTCTGAAGTTTAGAGATTATTGGAATTGGGTCAACTATATGAGTTGATTAACACTGTAGAAGCACTGCCAGAAGCTAACCTGGGAAAGATTGATGTGAGTGCACAGTTGGGGACAGCAGCGACCTAACACAAGGGGTCGTGGATATGGAGGACAACGTGGTCAGCATCAAAGGGGCGGTCAAAGGGGATTTCATAATAATGGTCAGCAGAACCGCAAAGACGGAAGGAGAGACAATATAACCGTGGTCGAGGTAGGAATCAACAAGGATATCAGCAGGAAGACTATCCACCTGCCCAATGAAATCAGCAACCCCCTGCCCGAATCCTGGTCAACCTTTCTTGAATATCGAAGAAGGTCAGCCAATGTAGGGTAACTGGGCCCCAATATTATGACGATTGCAGGAGGAAGGAGTGTCGGAGATTCAAGTCGTGCTCGTAAGCGATCCTACCGAGAGTTGAAACAGAAAGGTCGCTTCATGGAAGTTAATTTGGTAGAGTTATCCGACCTGGAGAAGATGGCTATTTCTTTCGTACCTGAGGATTTATTTAGAGTTTTCTCTCCACAAGACGATGCTCTTGTCATATCTCCTGTTATTGCAAATCATCATGTTTCTTGAGTGCTGGTCGACACCGGAGCTGCTACTAATATCTTGACTCTTGTAACCTTTGAACAAATGTCTTTGAAAGGAACCACCAAACTCCAGTCGGTGCAAACAAAATTAGTTGGTTTTAACAATAGTGTTGTTGCTGCTGAGGGATATGTTTTTCTACGGGTCACTTTGGGAGACCCAGAAATATCGAGGATTTTGTTAGTGGAATTCGTGGTGGTGGATCTCCCTATACTTCCTTATAATGCAATTCTTGGGAGAAGTTATTTGAATTTGTTTGGGGCCGTAGTATCTCAACCACATTTAATGATGAAATTCCCCACACCTTCCGGTGTTAGAAAAATGAAAAGGTACCAGGAGTTGGCGCGTTCTTGCTATAATATAATGTGTATGAGTGGCATAGATGGTTCGAAAGCGAAGAAACCAGTTTGTATGGTTGAAGTCTTATATGAGGAAACTATTGATTCAGACAACAAATCCTATAATAGAAAATACAAGGAAAACGAAATGAAGATGGAACCTTTAGGCATTAAGACAGTGCTTTTATTTTATGACAACCTTGAAAAGACAGTCGTAATCGGTTCTGAGATGACATCAGAGTTTGAAAAGTAGGTAATTTCTATTTTATGAAATAACATACATATTTTTGCTTGGTCTTATCAAGATTATGTGGGGTTGGATTCCCAAGTTTGTTCTCATAGACTCAATGTTAACCCATATGTGGGACCAGTTCATCAGAAAAAGATGAAGTTTTACCATGAGAAAGAGAGAACAATCAATGAGGAGGTGGAAAGTTTGTTGCATGCGGGATTCATAGAGCATGTTAGATACGCAGATTGCGAATATGAGCGGAGAGGAGCTGCCACAGACTTGTTATATTTCTAATTTGTGCAAGTATTATGTGTAGACGTGACTCATCGATCTTTTTAAAATAAAATTTTCCCTCTATTTTATGGCCTTATTCTAATTTTTCAAGTATATTTTTTAACGACATGAATTCAATCGACTATGGGACTTGTAAGATAGGAGTATGTCCATTGCATTTTAGTATGATAGAAGATGGAATAAAATAATAGGTTATATTAGAAATGCAATGTACCACATGTCTTGTAGTCGATCATTTTCAAACTCGTCAAATTAGATATTGTGTCAAAATACATTGAACATGATGAGTTTTTCTATCCGCGGCAGAATTGTCTGTACATACATACTGTTGGAATATGTCAAGGGACCCAATTTATTATGAGATAGCCGGCTTAGTACCGAGCATGTTTCAGTGGCAAAACGGGGTGCAAGTTTATACCCGACTCCTCCATGACATGCCGCCGAGAGTCGCGCCCTCGTCGGAGGCTGGTCCATTTCCGAGTGGCCCTGGGTGCAAGTATATACCGGCGGCGAAAGTGTGATGGCCCCGGGTGCAAGTATATACCGGCGGCGAGAGTGTGATGCCACGGTGCAAGTTTATACCGTGATGACTACGGTGCAATGCCGATGTGACAGTGTGATGCCGCGGTGCAGGTTTATACCGTGATGACCACGGTGCAATGCCGATGGGACAGTATGATGACCCCATATCCAAATTTATGCTGGAGGTAAAGTAAGATAATCTCGAGTTCAAACTATGACTTTTAAAAAGCACGTTCGTCAAAATCCATTATTTTAAAGGATCAGATAGTTTCGACTGTTATTGAAATGGCCGAGGGTCAAACCCCGTTACACATGAGTGCATTTATGGTTTTTACTTGAAGAAACAATCCGAATGGCTAAACGATCGCCTTATGATTATTTTCACAAACAAAAATTATGATTAGTGGGGACTCTTAGGCATACTTAAAGTTATCGGAAAGTATTATTTGCATGATTATCGAACATCCTTACCAGCATCGGGCAATATCTTGGACTCGAGCAATGCCGAAGGATAATTTATCTCTGATCGTCAAATTATGTGGAAAGTTATTATTATTTCGGTGGCTAATTTCTCAATTTGGATTATTCGGAGTTGTGTTTTTATGAGAAAGTGTGATGAGAAATCGAAAAGAAACGAAAGTTATGTGGAAAGTTATTACTATTTCGGAAGCTAACTTCTCAATTTGGAGTATTCAGAGTTATATTTTTATCAAAGTGTGACGAGAAGTTAAAAAGGAAACAAAGCAAATTTTTATATATATCGGGCAATTCAAAACGGGGGAGAGAGAGTACAAAAGTGAAGAAGCTATATTGGGAGGTTTATTTCTTCTTCTTCTTGGAGCCCGAACCTTCACCAGGTTCCTTACTAGCTTGATCGTCGAAGGAGGATGATGCTCTTCTTCTATAAGTTCCACAGTGGTCAGCTTCTTCGGAGCAAAACCCGCCATTGCAACCTCATGGCGTTCTCGAGCTTCTATCACAATGGTGGGAGTATATATCAGAGGATCATAATGGGACATCACGTCCTCGTCTTTAAGAAGATCCTCCACTAGGGAACCCACCGGTTCCGGGAATAATGAGGCTTGTCTTCGAAACGCATCCGGCGGCGGGCCTTCTTCGGTTTCAATCTCCTCCGAATATAGCTGCCTGTGCAAATCCTCCTCCAAGTTGAACTGGAGCGCCTCGAATGGATCCCGCGAGCAGTCTAATTTATCTTCAACAAGTACGGGCTCGAATTTCCCGGAAAGACCGGGATCTGGCCTCTCTTTCTCCTCAGGCGTCAGGGATGTTTCCAAGATTCTTTAGGTCTGGATACTCCCTCAAAAGAAATACATGACAGACGACTTCGCATTCGCTAGGGCCACCAAATTTCGGAAAGTTGGGAAGTGTACTATAAACTCCCATATCAATTTCCGGAAGCAATCATTGATTTGGGACGGCAACCTAGCATCTCGAGCCCGGAGACGGTCCACGGTAGACTGGAGGGATTCATTCTTTGATGTCAATTCTTTGACCTCCTCCGTGGCCTTCTTGAGATCTCTTTTATCTACTGCATTGGCATCATTGGCCTTCTTCAGCTTTTCCTCGATCTTAGTTTTGGTCTCCTTCAGCTTGTCCTGAGCGTATTTCTCATTGACCTTGAGAATGTCTATGGACTGCTCGAGAGCATGCCTATTCCCGACATGATAGGCTTTACACTCCGTCAATTCGTTGCGATGAGCTCGGGTTAAAGCTTCTATCGCCTTGTTATGTTCCTCCCAGAGTGCCGCCATATCTTGGGCATGCTTTTCCCGTTGATTTTGCATTAGTTTTTCAGTGGCTTTCTTCGCTTGCTCCCCTATAATATATGGACAGTCGAGCTCCGAATGCCTAAGCATACAGTATTCCCCTACTGCAGATGCGGTGCCCAGCTCCACTATCGTCCGCTTCATCTGAAAGAAAAGCAAAAATTATGAATAAACAGATAATATATAGATAAAACAAAGAGCGTATAACGCATGAAGTAACAATGGTCAATGTTATTACAAACCTCTCCCACCATGCTTGGCTCATCAACCGACTAAAATCCGTAAATACCGTGTGGTCGTCCCGTTCACGCGGTGGCAACGTCGGGTTCCTGTCAAAATACGTCAAGGTCGATCTATTGGAGACGCTATCACCCCTCGGAATCTGAATAGTAACTCCATCTTTCATCAGTATAAAACCGGCTTGACGTCCCATCTCGAGCTATTCCTTTACAGTTAATTTCGGGATATCCCTTATGCGGAAGGCATCGAGGAAGCGGTTAACTCACTCTTCTTAATGGGTTCCGCAATCTCCAAAATGGTAGGGCCCTCCACCGGTCTTTCTCCCTTGTCCGGACGGGCCTCCTGGGTTGTTTCCCCCTCCGAACCGGTCTCCTGCACCACCTTCTCCACCATCGGGTCTATTGGTTGACCCTCGTTGATTTCTCCTTCTTCATCATCCCAGATCATATAGACTAATGTCTCAACGAAATCATACATCCCCTTGTCAGGGGTAAGTTCTCCGGTGGTGAGTATTAATCGCTGAGAGACAGGAGTCAAATCGTCAATATTCGGGAGAATCTCTACAGCCGGGGCGTTTTCTCCTTGCTCCAAGGGCTCTATAGCCGAACCCTGAGTCTCCACTATCATAAGAGGTTGCGGAGGGCTCGCAACCCTTGTCTCATTAATCGGTGGCACCATGTCTTGTAAAGCCAATTCGGCCGTCGCAATTCGGTTCCTAACCCCCGGTGCCTTTTCAAAAATTAATCCATCGTTCTCAGAGACCAGCACGCAAAATGACCTTAACATGTCTCCCAATCTCGACGAATTATGTGCCGAAGCCATTATCCTACCTGCAAAACAAGCAAGTCGTATAAGTTACCTAAGATGAAGATTATAAAGCATGCCTATGTTTATACGGAGTAGCCGTCTCGTCCTATCAAGGAAAAGTCTACGGAGAGGGCCAGACACTAATATAAGAGATAGATACCTAATAATTCCCTACTTAAATGAAGGGGAGCGGGGAGAAGCCTGAAGGCGACCAGGATCAGGGCATAGAATAGCGTCTTCGGGGTCCAATCAACGCCATCCGATCTAGAGCACGCGATAAGGATCCTCTCTAAGGGTTCAGGAGTAACACATCGCATGATAGGATAATAAGACTCCGGAAAGAAAGGTTCCCCCTCAATTGGGAACCGCCAGGGAAAGCTAAGCGCAGACAACCTAGTGAAACCTACACAAGTGACAACAAAGAAGTGTCTCTTCCATTCATGATTCGATTGGGGATTTGAGAATGGAAAAGAACTTTTTTGGTGTCTTAGATGAAAAAAGATGCAACCTTGAGCTCCATAATGGATAGCGTCACTGATTTGAAAGATTTGGAAGAAGCTGTCAACGGTCATCGAAATATGATGTCTCCATAAAAATGATAAAGGCAACCACCAAAGATATCGAATTTGGGTTCCACTGGAATAGGTGGATATTTAAACGGATTAGGAGTGTGGAAATGAACGGATGAAACGGAAAGCGGAAACCACGCTCTAGGTACTCAAGACAAACAGCATGAGTGCCAACCGATGGACGTAGAATCCAATCGTAGGGACCCGGCTGGTACAGAACACAATCGGAAGGAATGTAGTAATTTTCTATTAAAGACATCCACTTCCGAGGGTGCATGCTATTGGACTGGTTAAAAGATTTTAAGGCTTTGACGAAAGAACTCTAAGGAACAATCGTATTCTCAAGATGCACAATTCGATCGAAGAAGTATGGATAAGGGTTCGTAATGGTAGACCGAAAAGCTGACAAACTCGAACTGGAACTCCCCGAACCGGAAGAGGATTCCGAGGAATGAGATGACGAGGCACCGGAGTCTAAGGAATGAGCGGAGCCGGAACACATAGTGTTAAATTCTCAAAGTTAAAATTCTTACCAATTTTTCCAGATTTTTATTAAGTGTCTCGCGAGTTTTCGTACCAAAAGTCGCGAGAGGTACTGTGCAGACTATGCAGTCGCGAGTTTTTGTTCAAAGATGACAAGTCTACCTGTCCGTCACTGTTCAGCCGATGTAGTCGCGAGTTTTCGTTCAAAGATGACAAGTCTGCCTGTACGTCACTATTCACCCGATGTAGTCACGAGTTTTCGTTCGAAATGTCGCGAGAGAGTGATGAGTTTCCGCGAAATGGTGCAGTAACAGGGGAACCAGAGGTATTTATAGGGACGGACCCCAGAATCGAAAAACCCCAAGATTTTTGCCCGATCTCAGAATCTGATGTTCTTAGTGTCAAAACTATCGCGTTGACGAGGGGATTCCAACCCTACTCATGGTTTTCCCATAAAAATTTCCGAACGATTATTGACTTTCGGGACGAGCTAATATGATGTGGTTTACGACTCAGAATCTGAAAACCAGAGACTATTGATATTGTTCGAGGGTATTTTCGGTATTACGACACCCCAGAAGCTCATCCAACGTGGCTAGGTTGTATTTTCGGTATTCTTGTGTATTTAGTTGTATTTTCGTATATTTGTGATGCGGCATATTTTTATGGGGTATTCTTGTAATTCGGACCTCCCGGACCTATATATGGGCTTTTAAATGGTATCTCTATCAGTCCATATATGGAGGTCCGAATTACAATATCGTTGGGCCCCAATTCGGACCTCCCGGACCTATATATTTTCGTAATTTAGCACCTGAGAGTGTGCCGGTAAGTATTAACGATAGTGTGGGCTGTATATTCGATATATGGAGACAAGGATATATTATACGAGGTTTTCCGGTACTATCTCACCAACCTTTCCGGCTAATTCTCGATCGAGATGCATTTCCAACATTCCAGGGCGGTATGACATTTATTCCAGTTTAATTAAATATTATTTCATTACTTTGGGCTGAATCAAGTGGAATTGAGCTCTTGAGCCTGAAACTTATTAATTGGACTAGATTTCTCTATAAATATGAGCTCCAATACACAGAAAAAATATTCGGACTCTTTTTGTACTTCCCAAAACAAGGCTCTCGCTCGAACTTGTGACGGTACCCACGAGATTTCGTTTTTAAGCTTCAACCCGCGACTTTTCCCTCAAAAAGTCGTGAGTCGCGACTTTGTGTCCCAAAAGTCGCGACACCTGACCTGACTCGCGAGTTTTCGTGCATTTCACCTGATTACGAAGTTTCGTATCTTATTTCGTCAAGGCAGACCCACGACTCTTTGCCTGAGCCACGACTTTTTGCACTACTTGTCTCGCAAGTTTTTGCTTGGCCAAGGGATCCGCGAGTTTTTGGCTGCTTTGGTGTGACGGAGCAGATTCGATCGTTTTTCGGGTAGTTTTCACCTGGATTATCATTGTCTCTTGATTGTAATTGTATTTCTCGATTGTTATAGTGAAAACCAAGGTAGAGTTTCGCTCTTCCGATGACGTAAACTCACACATTATGTGTCCAACCTCGTATATCCCTCGTGTCCCCGCAATAATTAAACTCAATTATATAAGAAATTGAATGATCATAAATAAATACTCAAAATACTTTCAGACGAGATCAGCCACACATAAAGTTAAGGGACTTAATCTGCCACCATTGTCAAAATAAGAGGAGCAAAATTGTCAAAATAGGAAACTACGATAACTAAATTTGAGCATATCCCCTTTAAATATCATTATTTAAATTTTGTAAGTTTGTATATGACTGAGGCCAATGTTCTCAAACAATAAGCAATGCTTAATACTATAAGGAACTGCTAGATGAATACACAAAGCTCTTGAAAGATTACAATTGAAGAGACAAAGAGATCCAAAAACTAGCATAAAATAGACATATCCATGGCTAGCAATACATAAAAGGAATCAAAGTTTGTTTCAAGAATATCACAAACATAAACAAATCAGTCACCTTTTCTCCTGAATGAGCACCCCTCAGTGAGCCTAGCCCGACCACCGGTGGGTTGGCACAGCACCAACTGGCAATTCCCACAGAACACCACAGTCTGAGAATGGCTGAACACAGTTGTTCTACATCACCCCAAAGCAAGAAAACAAGATATAAACAAAACATGTATAGAATACTAGTAATTACAAGATTGATCAAGAAAATTGAATTTACATATTAAAGCACCCCTGGCACTTGACATCCTGCAACAAGGGCAAAAAAAGAAAAAACTTAAGAAAGAGGATCAAAAGAATTAGAAAACGCAATTTTGTTAAATATTCTGAGAAATGAAGGAGATTACCATGAAGAATGAATTAGGAGATTGAATTAAACGTTTGAGCTTATGCTTCTTCTTCTCAAGCTCCGCCGGCGGGTTGAGCAAATCAATATCGTTGGGGAGAACCTGTGAATCAAAATTTCGATGAAAAATGAGAGAAAATGGATCGAATAAAGCTGTAATTTCATGAAAGAAACAAGAATTTTACCATCTTTGTGCAGAGATCAGGCGAATAACAAAATACCAAAGACTGCAGTTGCACGGGCAATTTAGCTAAATGACCCTATGTGAAAATCCTATTGGCTAAATAACATGGTTTCAAAAAGGGTTTGTTGAATGATCTGTTTTACAAAATTATTGGCGGAATAACCTACATCTATATATGTATAATAAAAATAAATAATATATATATATATTAATTTAAAATATATAATAAATTTAATTATAATNCCCGCACCATCTTTAGCTGAAGCTTTCCTCATTTCGTCAAGGATAAAAAGAACGCAGGCGCTCGACATATTCCCGTAATCCCTTAATATATTTCTCGTTGCCTGTAATTTCTCCGCCTTCAGAGAAAGCTTCGCTTCTACCTGATCAAGAATCGCCGGTCCACCGGGATGAGCTATCCAGAAAATTGAATTCCAATCGGAAATTCCCAGTGGGTCAAATGCTTCCTTCAAGCTATGTTCAATATTCTTCGCTACAAGCCCGGGAACGTCTTTAAGAAGATGAAAAGTAAGTCCCACTTCACGGAGGTGACCGTCGATTGCTCCATGGCTGTCTGGTATCAGAGTTTGTGCCGCGGAAACCATCTCATACAAAGGACGTTCAATTCCGACGATGGGATCAGCGCCGACGATGACCGCCGCAGCTCCGTCGCCAAACAGCGACTGCCCCACTAAGCTATCGAGATGAGTTTCACTAGGACCACGGAAAGTACATGCAGTAATCTCAGAGCAAACAATCAGAACTCTCGCACCACGGTTATTCTCCGCCAGATCTTTAGCCACACGGAGAACCGTACCTCCGGCGAAGCAACCTTGCTGGTACAACATGACGCGGCGGACGGAAGATCGGAGACCCAGTAACTTAGTAAGCTGGTAATCACATCCAGGCATATCAACACCAGAAGTAGTACAGAAAATCAAGTGAGTAATCTTAGATTTAGGCTGTCCCCATTCCTTGATCGCCTTTTGCGCCGCCTCCTTCCCCAACTTCGGCACCTCCACAACCAGCATATCTTGACGAACATCAAGCGACGGTGCCATATACGCACAGATACTCGGATTTTCCTTCAAAATCTCCTCCGTCAGATACATATACCTCTTCTTAATCATCGACTTATCACCTGCATAAATCACAGAAAAGAATCAAGCCACGTCTCAGAACAGTAAGAAAACACTCTAGAATCTTCATTACACGTTACAGCCATAAAAAAACAAACCATTCCCATTTCATGCATGTAAAACCAGACTTACACATGCGCTTAAACTTCTCTTTAAGCTCAGTCATATGCTCACTGTTCGTGATCCTGAAATAGTAATTTGGATAAGCACTCTGATCAACGCAGTTTGGCGGTGTTGCAGTACCAATAGCAAGAATAGTAGCTGGCCCTTCAGCTCTCTGAGCACGGCGAACTTCCTCTACAGTTACCATGTTTTCTAATTTTCCGATTCCGGCACGGCTGAATGAGGAGGAGGGCGTTGGTTTCTAAGGAGAAGACGGGTAGTGAATGGTTGTTTTATACGTGGGGAAGTGGGAGTTGTGATCGGCGATTGGTAGCTCAAGTCACGTGCCCAACTGTAAACAAATGATGATTAAGTACAACAAACTTTGTAAGTAGAATACAAGGCGCAGGGACCCGGTACGTGGCACGCAAACTTAACATGCGTCAATTTTTAATTTCAATTTGCTTTCTACTTTTTTATTTCATCCTTATAGGTACATGGGGATTAGGATTATGGCTTTTACACTATCCGAACAGTTCGTGAACAATATGTGTTCAGTTTGTATGTGATCGTATTCGTTCGTTCAAATAAAAATATGAACATTATTCGAACATTATTTTTGTTCGTTTATAATTTGAACGAATATGAACATTTTTGTGAATAAATGTGAATGTTCGTGAATAAGTATATTATTTAAATTAATTATTATTATAATATATTATTATAGTATTTAAGTTTAAAAAACTTTACAAAACCATAATTTCCACTCATTGACTCTAACGACGGCTGTAAATCACTTCTTAACTCTTCATTAGATTCAAAAGACTGAAAAGAGAGGACACTTGATATTCTACAAAACTCTCAAAATGTAAAATATTGAACAAGACCAATGTTTTATCACCGTCAGTGAACCTTTTGGATGAAGTTATTATTTTTTATGATGAATCAATTTCTATAGAAAATAAGGATGAGTTAGAACATGAAGAACCATTTGGATGAATTTTGCACAAATAGTACAAACATGTTCGAACAAATCGTACGAACAAGCTATTAGAATAAACATGAACATTCACTTAATAATTTGAACAATATTCAAACATATTTTCACGTTCGATTAAAAATATGAACGAATATGAACATCTTCGAATAAAAATATGAACGAACATGAATACATCGCGTTCTGTTCGTTCGGATCGAATAACAGCCCTAATCAAGATACATAAACTGAGGTATTAAAAAAGTGAAATCTTGTAAGGTCTTGTCAAATATATATGATATAATCGTAAATTATATCAATATTTAATAAAATTATGGTATAATTATAATTTATGTAAAATATCATTAAATCGTTATATATATAAATAATAATAATGATACTCATACAATTAATTATTTTACAAATTATAATTGTACTAATATTTGTTTTCCAAGCGTGTCATTGAGGATTGCGGGGCATGTAGCTTCTTTTGGAGGACTAGGCATGGTGAAATTGTAATTTTTTATGGGTGAATTTATCAAAATATTTAGTAAAATTATAATTGTAATTTATGTGAGCTATCAATATATCATTATATATATTTAAATAATAATAATGATTTATAATTATTAGAAGTATGTGTAAATTAATTTTTTCGTAAATGAAAGAAAATTAAATTAATTTTTAAAAAATTAAGTTTTATTAGTTCTATATCACTATACAAAAGTTATGAGATGTTTGTTTTTTATAGATTATACTATTTAAAAATTAATGATGAAACATTTAAAAATGATTAATATTACAAAAATATGATTTAATTAAAAAAATTTTAAAACATGAATAATAAAGTATTGTTCACAAAATTAACATTTTATAAATTAAATATTTTACAGAACGATTGACGTATATTATCAATCTTATCGCCATAATTAACGTTTTTTTCGATGTTGATAAGTATTCTTCTCATCATACTTTTTTCTTTAACGTTTTTATGTAAGTCGTAAAAAGAGTTGTTTTCGATTTTATTTATTAGTGTAACATATCACAAATTAAAAGATTTGAGATTCAATTGTAATGTGATTTAAATGACAACGATTTGTGATAGAAATGTTTAGTAAACGTGGTTAATATTTAAATAATAAACAATTTCTGAATAATATTTAATTTTAAATTAATTGAGATTTTAAGTATACTTTTCTTTGTTTTTTAATGAAATTTTAGAGAAAATGGCGACCTTGGTCCCCAAAGTTTAGATAATTTGATAATTTTGGTCCCCAAAGTTTCGAGTGGCAAAAACAGCCCCCAAAGTTTTGATGATTTGGCAATTTTGGTCCCCAAAGTTGCGTATTTTCGCAAAATACGTCCCCAAAAGTTTGCGAATTTTGGCAAAACCGACCCCCAAATTAATTTTCGTCCGGGAACCTAATTTGCTACAAATTACAACTTTGGGGACCAATTATGCCACACGCACATAACTTTGGGGACTTGTTTTGCCAAAATTCTCAAACTTTGGGGATCGGTTTTGCGTACATGAAATTTTGGTGGCTGATTTTGCCAAAATTAGAAAGTTTGGGGACCAAAATTACCAAAAATTTCAAACTTTGGGGACCAAAACTGCATTCCGCCCGAAATTTTATAATTGCTTGCACGGAATTTGTGATTTGAAATGGGAAAAGGAAAATGATGATGAAATGAAATGTGCGTGAACCCAAATTTAACCGAAATTTAGTGCTGTTAATTGTCATGTTCAATTTTTGTTTTGTTTAAATAATCATATAATATATTTGTCCCTAAAAAAATAATGTGTCATAAAGTATAGTTTTTAAAATGATAAATGAATTTTTTGACAAAGATAATAGTCTAAATTGTATAATACAAGATAAATCATTTCTTTGAAAAATTGTTTATTTTGAGAAATTGAGGTTTTGTAGGATATTTGATTTTAACAAATTTGATAAATAGAGTTTGTAAGACATTTATAAATGAAAAAATAACGTGTTTAATGTCCAAAATTTTGTGATTTTTATAATGTGGTTCATAAACTTTAATTTGATATTTATAGTCCAAATTGTTTGATTATTTTAACTAAAACGGTCTTTAATGTTTCACAATTTCAGAAATATGTCCCCATGAAGTAAAATTAGTGCCCAAAAGTTGAAAATCAATTTTGCGATACATATTAAACTTTTAGGATTATATTTATCAAAATTTTAAAAGTATGAGAACTAATTTTGACAAAAAAACAAAATTTGAGAATTAGTTTACCTTAAAAACATTGATTATTAAATTTACAAAAATTTTAAAACTTCTGTAATTAATTATCAAATCATACAATTTTGGGGATCTTAAATATTGGGGTTGTTTGATTTTATGGTGGCTACTGCGGTAAGGTGATCGTAGCGTAATTTTATTTTCAACAACCAAACGATTTAGGTAATTACAGTGACCGTACCATGATTTTTGGTGGTCATATGACCATGCCTAGATACGTATGACCAACCCACCGTAGACTGGTAAATTTTAAAATTGTCCTTCAAAATTTTGTTAATTCCTTTAAAATCAAACCCTAACCAATTTTATTATTATTTTACAAATATTACGCAATTTTCTAAGTTGATGTGGATATGCGTTTTTTAGTTTTTTTGTTGATGTTAGAGAATTGTGAAACATTCGTAAAGTTGATGTTCTCGTCGGGGACATTACCGCATCTCATAATTGGTAAAATTTGTAATATATTTTGATTGAAATCAATATATATTTATAAATTATTTTAGTAAAATCATAATATATATTTCGGTACATTATTGTAAAATAAATTATTAAAAATTAGATATTAATATTAGTTTATTGTATATATAATGAACGTTTTAATATTTATTCGAGTTATAGTTATCTATAACAAATATATTAAATAAATGTTAAAATAGACATTTTGTTATAATCACAATAAGATCATCGTAGTTTTTGCAAACAGTTTTCTAAATCTCGATCATAAAATCACGGTCATCTCAACGCACGGTACGATCACCGCACCTCACCGTGATTTTGAAAAGCTAAACCAAACAACCTCATTATCCGTCACATTTGAAATTTTAAACTTTCATTTTTTCATTATTTATCCTTAAAATTTATAAAATCGAAAAATTTAATCCTAAATTTGATTTTTTGTGTAGAATTTGCATATTATAGATCAATTTTAACACATATTAAATTTGCATATACAACTTTGCTAAATTATAGATAATATTTTGTTTTAAACAAACTTTTAGGGTAATAATTGCTAGAATTATTTTGTGAATTAAATTTTAAAAATTAATGAAATAATGGGACCATTTTTTAACTTTAATCACATGTTTTAAATCTAAACATGGAAATTGCGACAAGTTAGAATTCAATTGGTAAGTAGCGTGCATTTTGTGTTATAAATATAGAGGATTCACCGACAAAGCTTCGTGATCTTGATTCTAGGTTTTTGTAAGGAAGTTTTATTTGATTAGTATTCATCTCGGAGTGTTGTAATAATGGCTAGGAAGATGCTTATTGATGGAGAGATTAGCAACGATAGTACTGAAACCGAGTTACAATACGATTTTGATTTGTTCGTTATTGGAGCTGGAAGCGGTGGAGTTCGGGCATCACGATTTTCAGCGCAGAATGGTGCTAAGGTGCGATTTCTTACACCGCGAGTAGTGTTGAGGCTTGAGCTTCAACACTATGTGATGTATTCATGGCTGTACATGAGATCATTACGTGCGTGTCTTTTAGAGTTATAGTAGACAATCCATAACACTAGAGATACTGCTAAATGTAGAAATAGAAAGAAAAAAATTGATTTTACTGAACTTGTCCCTTCAGGTTGGTATCTGTGAGCTTCCGTTTCACCCTATCAGCTCTGAGGTTGTTGGAGGAGTTGGTGGAACGTAAGTGTGCTCTACAAATTTTCTATGCTCCATATTGATTATGTTACGTTTTTTAGTCTTTGCATATTGTTTTTGCCTTTTTAAAACTTGCAATTATATGCGGTAATGCAGCTGTGTCATCCGTGGTTGTGTTCCTAAAAAGATTTTGGTCTATGGTGCTTCTTATGGCCCTGAACTAGTGGTATCTTTATCAGTTCATGATACAAGTAGATGATAGATAAACTCGTTGCTATTTAACTGCTTTATAAGTGATCACATATGCTCTGTTTTCAGGATGCTAGGAACTATGGGTGGGAGCTTAATGAGAAGCTTAATTTCAACTGGAAGAAACTTTTGCAGAAGAAGGTTTGGAAAGTGCTTATATTCTCAATATTAATCATTTCTCTATTCTGGTATTCGTTCACAGGTTGCACGGGACTACTTTTTTTATTATGCTAGTGATGAAATCCTGCTTATATTTAGTATTTTTCTTCAATTATACAGACTGAAGAAATTGTTCGATTAAATGGAATCTACAAGCGTCTTCTTGCAAATGCAGGAGTTAAGCTATATGAAGGGGAGGGGAAAATTGTTGGTCCGCATGAAGTTGAGGTAGTCCAGTTGGATGGGACAAAGATTAGCTACACAGCAAAACACATTTTGATTGCAACTGGAAGTCGAGCTCAGCGTCCAAGTATTCCTGGACAGGTTTGTAATTTGCACTATCATTTTTTGGCCAATTTAATTGCAGTTTTTTCTTGTGTTTATTTTTGTTACTTCATTACCTGTTGACAAGTCAATTTCATCCATATTTATTATTTCCTTTTAAGGAATTAGCCATCACATCTGATGAGGCCTTAAGCTTGGAGGAACTACCCAAGCGAGTTGTTATACTTGGTGGAGGGTAAATACTGATGATGCACGCTTCTAATTTTTTTGCTTGCTTTTCTCTCTTATCCTTTACAGCTTTGTTCCAGGTACATCGCTGTTGAGTTTGCTTCTATATGGCGTGGGATGGGCGCAATTGTCGACCTTTGCTTCAGAAAAGAACTTCCTTTAAGGTCACAGAAATATATACTGTTTTTCCAGCCTATTTTTAAATATTTCACCCATTTATCTTACATGGGATCATTTCAATAGAGGCTTTGATGATGAAATGCGTGCTGCGGTTGCAAGAAATCTGGAAGGAAGAGGTATCAATCTACATCCCAGAACAAACTTGACTGAGGTACTTGTCGTCCTGTGTTTCCTTAATGGTGTTGATCCATGAACCCTGTAAAAATATATCTAAAGCTTCAATATCCTTTTATTCTCTCAGTTAATATGCCTTAGGAAACCACAATTTATGAACACATGACTTTTTATGCAGCTAGTTAAGACAGTAGATGGTATAAAATCCACTACGGACCATGGTGAAGAAATTTTAGCGGATGTTGTACTCTTTGCCACTGGTAATTTTACCAGGTTTTTATCATGTTTCCAGTTGTAGGCTTTTCCTTTAATCTATTTTCTACCATCCAATCAAATTTGTCATGATTTGTTTCTCTAGAACATCTTAATTTTTTGTTAGCTACTGCTTCATGTAGTGTGGAAGTCTACTGATTTTGATTACGTATTGGCAAGGAATGATATGTAAAATTTCTTTTATCTGATTTTCACCTCTTATTGCAGGCAGGATCCCTAACTCTAGAAGGTTAAACCTCGAAGCCATCGGTGTTGAGCTTGACGAAAGGACAGGGGCTGTGAAGGTCATTTTTTTACGTGGAATTCCCACTTGTCCGTTTTTACTTTGCACGCTTCCTTATTAAGGGTGTAATATTTTTACTCCCGCCTACAGGTCGATCCATACTCTAGGACCAACATACCTAGTATATGGGCCATTGGCGATGTTACAAATAGAATGAATCTTACTCCGGTTGCCTTATTAGAAGGATCTATGTTTGCTGTATGTACATTTCTCCATTTTTTTCTATGGATTCTGAGTAGTTCATTTTCTTTCTCAATTTAACATATTTTTTGGTTCTGATTTCTCATTTGCAGAAAACTGTCTTTGGAGGACAACCCAGTGCACCTGACTATAACCATATTCCTTGTGCAGTGTTCTGGTATTACAAGTTTCATGTCATACGGATGCTTTATAGCGATCATAGTTTCTTTGTTCCATTTATTTGAGCGTCTTCGTTTAAACACGATATATATGCTACTTGGCAGCATACCACCACTCTCTGTAGTTGGTCTAAGTGAGGAGGAGGCTGTTGAGAAAGCAAATGCCGATGTTTTGATCTACACATCGACGTTTAATCCAATGAAGAACACGATTTCCGGGTACATATGCAATTTATATAATCTTTTTAAACATTTTTATACTATCCGAGTGATGGAATTACGATGTTCTGTTTCAGACGGTCCGAGAAGACATTAATGAAGCTTGTTGTGGATGCTGAGACCGATGAAGTTCTAGGAGCATCGATGTGTGGACCGGATGCACCTGAGATCATGCAGGTACCTGAGAACTATTAAAATACTGTTTCACATCAGTTGTGGAAATATAAATGTTCTAGTATATAAGGGGACTAATATCATAAGTAATTAATTTTGGTCTAGTCTTTTCACTGTGATTCACTTCTCTTATGGATTGATTTATATAGATGCTTTGTTTTATTCAATAGGGAATTGCTATTGCACTCAAATGCGGAGCTACGAAATCACAATTCGACAGTACTGTGAGTCATTTTCGGCTTTGAAGAATTCTCGAAAAGACAGTGAAAGAAGTAACACTAACAGATTCAGTATGTTTTCACAGGTTGGTATTCACCCTTCTGCAGCAGAAGAATTTGTGACCATGCGTTCATTAACCAGGCGAATTGCTGCCACTAAACCAAAATCAAAACAGTGAGCATTTATCCCGACAGGTAACTGCCATTACAAAAAATGAAGCTCTTATCTCTGTAGAATTTGATTTTCGATTGTTTATTCGTGTTATGCATTTACTTATGTTAATGAAAAGTATATTACAGTAGAATATATCAACCCGTATTTTTATTGTTTCACACTGTGATGAAATTAAACTCAGAATCAGACTGATAATTCGAGGAAACTTTGATACCGGATAAAACCTCGACTATAGTATACTAATAATTCACAATTTGTATCAAATTTCTTGAGTGACCTTGCCGCCGAGTTAGTCCTGTTGAATGAAATTGATCGGACGGTAATCCATCGATTTAAATTGTCATGTCCAATTTATCAGATGGTTGGACTTCACGAGGGTATTGAAATAGTAACACTTATCCCTCATCAGAATGTGAAGTTGTTTGAGTTTATTTATAAAATGAAATGTGAACGATGGTAAATGATTTGATCAAATCTTTTAAATATGCGTTTGATCCTTTCAATCCTGTTCGTTCATGCTCTCATAGTCATTTTGGGCACATTATATGATTCTAACGAAAATACCAAACAATATAGGTCATTTTCTATATTTGTAATGAACAATTGTCAATTGTGTAAAATCATAAAATAGACTCTATAATTAAGTATAAATGTTTTTTTGAATATTTAGGGGTAATTGTGTAATTATTTAACTTAAGAAGATGTAACTTTACAAAATTTAAAAATTTGATATCAACAGTTATATTAAATTCATGTGTTTGATACACAATTTTTTAATATGTGATTTTTACATTATTGAGTTTGTAAATTTATATTTTTAAAACATTACATTATATTTAATTATAATATTGGGCCGCTGCCCAGCTGTCCTAAGCCCATAGCGATTCTCCTCTTGAACATAACCTATCTTAAATGGATATACTCACGGCGTCATGGAATTCGCGAACTCGGATTTGAAGACTCAGATTTGTTAAAGAGTTCGATTCGTTAATATCAATTATTTTTTTAATTAAAATATAAAATTTTTAAAATATATTTGTTGTTACATTGTTCATAATTAATAATAAATAAAATTATATTTATCTAATTATATTATACAAAATAATAAATTACTACCACAAATATATATGATAATTAATATTTAAAACCTGTAAAATATCGAAATAATTGGTATAAACTATATTATATTCCAATAATACTGATATACAACTAATTTTTTAAATATTAACGAATTATATTAATATATATAAATAAAAATAAATTTAAATAATGACTATTTTAAAATAAATAATAATAAATTTAAATATAAAAAACGACTCGTGTCCAACAAGTATCCGAGAAGAGTCGATGTCCTAGAAAAATCGATATCCTATAAGAGTCCGATTTGAATTCGACTTTTATTTCCCCATACAAGAATCCCTTTAACATAGAAGATAACAAACTCTTCCTGACAAATTAGGGGTAGTGAAAAAGGGGGCAGGGTTCTGGAAATAAACTGTGGATTGTTCTGTGCATTTGGATTCTTGACAGTATAAAGCAGATAGTGTAGAGTATTATCTGTAATTAGTAGGTTTCTTGGGATAATCACAATATTTAATAAGACAACATTTTGTCTGTTGAGGATGATTTTGATTAGGGCTCATAGGGAGGATTCAATTTTGGAATCGGGAGCCCAGATACAGTTGGAATGTCATGCATTTGAATGCGATGTATATGAGATGTATGATGGATGTCAAACCTGCCCATGCCTCTCTCAATTAAACAGGGTGATATGATAATGGTGAAGCAGCGGGGGAGTTTTTGGTTTTTCCTAATGGAGGAAGGGTATAGGTCTGAAATTGGGCCTGCTGTTCTGCTTCCAATAAAGGTCTCTCCTTTTTTATTTACTCTCTTCAATCTTTTTCACTTATTCAATGCTCATGCGATATTTTATTCCAAATTTCCTTCATAAATGTCTATGAGTAATCTGTGTTAACTGTTATGCTCTTTGCCCCTTTAATTAATGCGCTAAAATGATAATGCCTAAAGACATTTTTAAACAGAACTAGGTAGGAGCTGTTTTTTAGAATTACCCTAGAATTTGTTGTGAACCTGTCTTAGGTTTCGGTTTACTTGTCAAGATTTTAGGAGCTATCATGAATATTTATGGATTTGTACGTATAGAATTTGCAGAGGATCGAGATTTTAATTTTGATTTTTTTGGTCCCTTTTTTCGAGTTTCTATGGTTTGTTGTGTGAGTTTTATTCTCTTCACTGTCTCTCTCCAGATATCACTTTCTCTTGAGTCTCGAGATTGGCGTATAAGATAAAACCCATTGGACCGCAGCGCTTCTCGTTCCTTTCTTTCTAAAAGCTCTGTTATCTTCCCAGTTTGATTTTGCATAACCCAGTTTGCTCAAACAACCATTTTGGTGAGTTATAGATGAGGCTCTCTATCACTAGAGAGCCTACCTGTTCATGCAACCACTTTATCTTCAACGAAGGTTTTGCTTATTGCTTAAAGGGATCTTCTTTCACTTTCTATGCACCGAGATTCGATTAGCGCTAACAGTAAGCAACAGGCCATGGACAGCAAGTATGTAAGGTACACACCTGAGCAAGTGGAGGCTTTAGAGAGGGTTTATGCAGAATGTCCCAAACCCACTTCCATGAGGAGGCAACAGCTTATTCGGGAATGCCCGATTCTTTCTAATATTGAGCCGAAGCAAATCAAAGTTTGGTTTCAGAACCGTAGGTATGCATTTCCCTTGTTGGTGAGCTAATGTATCATGTTATGAAAACTTAGTAAATGAGCATTTTTGTTTGTAGATGTCGTGAAAAACAAAGAAAGGAAGCGTCTCGTCTTCAAACAGTAAACAGGAAGCTGACAGCCATGAATAAACTTCTAATGGATGAGAATGATCGCCTTCAGAAGCAGGTCTCTCAAATGGTTTACCAGAATGGTTTCATGCGTCAGCACTTGAACACTGTGAGTTATTTTTCTTGTTGCATTGTCTTCTTTTGCTCATAAAATATTATTATTATGTTTCTTTCAGGTTAGCACGAATACCACTGATACCAGCTGTGATTCAATGGTTGTGAGTGCTCATCCACAACAGCAGAACCCATCACCTCAGCATCCTCAGAGGGATGCAAATAGCCCAGCCGGGTACGTTTACCTATTACATATCTATTCATTCTGTTAGTGAATGAACAATTTTTCATTGGTTTGTCACTGAGTGTATTTACTGTATCAGTTTACTCGCAATTGCTGAGGAAACCCTGGCAGAGTTCCTTGGTAAGGCAACTGGAACTGCTGTCGACTGGGTGCAGATGATTGGAATGAAGGTGCGTGCTCATTTTGTTTGCCTTTTGAATTTGTCACCATATATTATATTTTATTTCGATTTTATTCCATATTCACACAGCCTGGTCCGGATTCCATTGGAATCGTTGCTGTATCTCGCAACTCTAAGGGAGTAGCAGCACGAGCCTGTGGACTCGTGAATCTTGAACCTAGAAAGGTATTTATATTTGGAGTATCATGGTGCTCTTTTTTCCAGTGTATAATGACTACACTGGTTACTGTTTAGGTAGTGGAAGTTCTTAAAGATCGCATGTCTTGGTTTGTTGACTGCCGATGCCATGACATCAGTAGTACCATTAACACAGGAAATCAGGGGTTGTTGGAGCTTACATATATGCAAGTTAGTTTTGCACTTGGTTTTATCTTGTTTTAGTATTGGTTGCCGCCATCAACCAATACACATATATGTGATAACTCTGTTATCCAGGTATACACCCCTACCACATTAGCATCGGCTCGGGATTTTTGGACACTGCGGTACACTACAAGTTTGGACGATGGAAGTTTTGTGGTAAGCTTACACTTCTCTGTTTCGAATGTTTAGGAATGAATTTATTTTGCATGCTTACAACAATTTTTATTTCTTTTGATTTTATAGGTTTGTGAGAGGTCATTGACATCATCAACTGGTGGCCCAGTTTGCCTACCCAATGCTAGCTTTGTGAGAGCTGAAATGTTACCCAGTGGGTTCCTCGTGCGGCCTTGTGAGGGTGGTGGATCCGTAATCCATATTGTTGATCACTTTGATTTCGATGTAAGAACTCGTTTACTGAACTTTTTTAATTGTGTATTGGTCGATGCATGTTGTTAGTTTGTCTGTCGTGTTTTTTATAACGCAATCGCCTTTTGATCAGGCTTCCAGTGTTCCTGAAGTTCTAAGGCCCCTTTATGAATCACCCAAAATCCTTGCTCAGAAAATGACCATGGCAGTAAGAAAGAACATATTTTTATGTTCGTTTTAATTGTCCTCATTTTTCCAACAGAATTGAATAATTTTTGTTATTAGGCGTTACACCATGTCAGGCAAATTGCTCAGGAATCAAATGGCGAGAACCCACGAAACGGGGTTCAACAACCTTCTGTACTCAGGGTATTGAGGCACAGGCTTTGCAGGTATGAATTATACTTGCTATACAAATTAATCTTCTTGATAATTTCTTATGGTTTTATGTGATTCATGCAACTAGAGGCTTTAACGATGCTATCAATGGATTTTCCGATGATGGATGGTCAATAATGAACAGCGATGGTGAAGAAGATATAACCATTGCAATCAACAATTCCCCAAGCAAAGTCATGAGTTCATATTACAGTAATATGTCCATGATCCCAACAGTTGGGGGTGTGCTTTGTTCTCGGGCATCAATGCTTCTCAAGGTTTTCGTCTACTCGTTACTTTGAACTGAAATCAATTTTCCAGTTTCTTATGTCATGAAACTGCAGAATGTAGCACCAGCTATGCTTATCCGCTTCCTCCGTGAACATCGTTCGGAATGGGCTGACCATGGGATTGATGTGTATTGTGCTGCTTCTCTAAAAGAGAGTCCTCACTCTGTTCCATGCATGAAATCTGAGGGATTACCGAGTAGCCAAGTGATTATACCTCGTACACAAACAGTCGAAAATGAGGAGGTTAGAAAACCTGTGTATTATTCACTGCTTTCTTTATGAGTTCCGGATGGCAATAAGTCTATTTTATCTAGTGCTTGGATGTTGTTCGTTTGGGAGGCCATGCATTCCCCCCCGAGGAAATCACAATATCAAGAGATATGTATTTGTTGCAGGTTTAATACTTCTTACAATTGCTTAATTTTACCGAAAAGCTTTATATCTCATTTTTTTTATACAAATACTCTTCGTATTGAAGCTATGCAGCGGTTCCGATGAGCTCGAATTTGGTTCCTGCTCCTCCCAGCTTATCTTTGCTCCCATTGATGAATCATTTGGCGACGAAGCTCCTCTGCTTCCATCTGGTTTTCGTGTCATTCCCTTGGAACTAAAATCTGTTAGTGTTCTTTCTCCTTTCATATTTGTTGTCTTCTATTTCACCCGAATTTTTGTTTCATCATCAGACCGGGCCTGCAACAACTCCAACTCTCGACTTGCCTTCGACCCTTAAAGTTCGACAAAGTGGTACTCACTCAGCTGTTGATGCCAGCAATCAGAATCTTAAATCCGTTTTGACAATTGCCTTCCAATTCACTTTCGAGAATCACTACCGTGACAGTATCGCTGCAATGGCTCGTCAATATGTTAGAAATATAGTTGGCTTTGTCCAAAGAGTTTCCATGGCTATAGCTCCATCCCCTTTAAGCTCCAGTTTATCTACAAAGCCACTGCCTGGTTCCCCCGAATCCGTCACATTATCACGTTGGATTTGCCGAAGCTACAGGTGTTTATAATTTTCTCATTCTCTTCGTTTTTTCTAACTACATCAAATTGTTATATCGATTCGTTTCAGGGTACACACTGGCAGAGAACTCGTACCAGGAAGCGAATCGTTAACCGGAGATCGTGTACTGAAACAAATATGGCTTCACTGTGATGCTATAATGTGCTGTTCTGTGAGAACGAATGTTAGTTCTCGAATACATATTAATATCGATAACGATTCGTGAAACTTGACGACTTTTTCTACTGAACCAGGCCTCTGCATTTTTTACTTTTGCTAACCAAGCCGGTCTCGACATGCTCGAGACCACACTGGTCATGCTTCAAGACATTATGCTAGAGAAGATACTCGATGAATCTGGACGCAAATTTGTGGTTGCGGAATTCTCGAAGATCATGCAACAGGTTGTAATAATCGTATCCGTGTAGTAAACTCTGTTATCAATGATGAATTTTTCGATTTTGTTTCAGGGTTTTGCGTATTTGCCTGGTGGAGTTTGTGTATCGAGCTTGGGACGATCGGTGTCTTACGAGCAAGCTGTCGTGTGGAAGGTTCTCAACGAGGATGACTCGAATCACTGTCTTGCGTTCATGTTCATGAACTGGTCTTTTGTCTAAAGGTGCGTGGAAGTTTGCTTTTTGGTACGGTACTATGAATAATCTGCATTGGATTGGAATTATGAATCATCTTTTGATTTATTTTGTGGGTGATATGTTAACCTATCGAACTTATAATCTTTCGGTCTATTCTATTAAGGTTAATATTGTTCATAGATGATATATAATAAAATTGAGGTGGGCTTAGACCACGGAAGTCATACCGGTGGTATACCACTCGGTAAACCGGTAAATATCGATCGTGACCGGTACACCGGTATTCCGATATATCGTCGGCATACCAACGGTATATTGTAAAAATCACTCGTACCAAGTATCAAGTTATGATGAGAGTGATTTTATAAATTTGGGATCATTATACAAATGGTGATTTTTTAATATATATAAATCAAAATGGTTTTATAAAAAATAACTAATTTTATTTATAACAATTATAATATATATATAAATATATTACTATTTTTACGTAAATTAATATCACGATACTAAAGTTTTATCAAATATATTTTAAAATTTACTATTATTATATTTCTTAGTTATATTTGAAACATTTGGTAAAATTGTAGTGATTTATGTAAAATAATAATATAATTTTATATAAAAAATACAATCATATAATAATTATTAGAAGCAATAGTTTAATTATTAACTTCTTAAATCATGATGATATCATAATTATTTTTTACGTAATAATAAAATCATGATTTTTTAACTCATAATAATTATAATTTTGTTTTGTGTGTATTAAAAATTCATAATTTGAATATTTTAAATTGTAGAAGGAAACAAATCCAATACAAAATTTAAATTCATTTATTTAAATTAAACTAATTAGAAAACTATAACAATAATAATAAATTTGTTTGGTTCAATTTTAAAATTGAGGTATAAAAGAAATGTTAACGATAAATTTATAAAAATATTAATATACATTTATATATAAAAATAATAAATATAAATAAATGTAAATGAATTTTTATCAAAATCAATATCATATTATATATGATTTTAACAGTTATGATGAAATCATGATTTTTTAACGATTATCACATTACAATAACGTTTGTGTTTTGTATACTATACAAAAATATCCATCTTCGCACGGCACATTTGTAATTTGATTCCAAATAAACTCAATATATCTATTATAAAATATATTTAAACAGAAGCGTTCGTTGAAAGAAGCATGCTGCCTATTAGATCATGTCGTCTTCATCTTTTGATAGTGATGTTGTGAGTTCTGTGCGTAAGTTAAAACCCATATTCAAATAGTCAAATCAAATCTCTCCTTCCAGTAAGTACTAAGTAGCGATCTTTCCTTAAAAACTGGCTAAAATCCCATGAAGAACGGTGAGGCGAGGAGGGGTTCCCCATTAACCGAAACCTTGATCGAACCATCTCCGTTGCCGCACTGATTAAGAAATAGCTGAAACAAAGAGGTTGATGACGACGGCCCTCGATTTGGTATTGAATCAAGCTCTCTGTGGTTTTAGGGGAGAAGCGTAAAGAAGAAGAAAACGATTTCCGCCGCCATTCACAGCCGTGCTGCTTCGATCGGCGTATCTGGTTAAAACGTCTCCCCCGCCGGCCGGCCGCATGAACGCTAAAATTGTACTATTTTAGCATTGAATTTGTATTATTTTTATATAAATTATTTTTATTAATATCAAGTAGTCTGGTTTAGTGGTTTGCGCCTGTTATATTCCAATTTGTTTTTCATTTCTTTTTTTATTCTATCCGCGAAAGGAACACCATACCTGCAACGGATTTGTCGGCAACTCTCTCAATCATTTCTACGCGACTGGAAATTCGAGAATCCCAGGGCGCAATTGATGTAAGACTCACAAGATTTATTTACTGTATTACAGAACGGAGTCAACACCGCGGGACAGATTGTACATTCTAGGGTTCGAGTCGACGGATCTGAGTACGAGTTTACATTTTGGTCGTGATCCTACAAAATTCAACATGTTTTGGCGAATGACAGGCATAGCTACTTCATCCCCAGTAAGTTGTCGCAATTATCTTCAATTCCGGTGATTTTTTTTGTTCTTTATTGATGACGAAATTCATTGGGATCCGATTAGTTGGTAGGGAAGAATGTGCTTAGGCTTAAATTGTAATTCATTCTATTGTGTTGATTAATTAACTTTTGAGTAAGTTTCCGTGTTACAAGATAGCAATGACTGCTATGAGGGCTCTTGATGCAGTATTTGTAGTTTCTTTATGGAAGAATCTTCAAACGTTGCATGGGTTACATTGATTGGCAAGGTTTATGTTTTCCTTTGTTGCTAGAGGAATCCTCCATCTTCTTGTTATACAGTAATCTTCTAAAGATATGGATTACATTCTTTCTTTTCGTCCGCCAATTTTCCGCATAAAGGACTCTACCAACTGCTCTGTAATCTTAATAATATCATGTTTTTTATTATTTTATGCAATGCCTTTAGCTTTATGCTTCGTTTCTCAACATTCAGGTGGAAACTATTCTAGACAAGGAAAAGTTCACACTGGAGGAGCTACTGGATGAAGATGAGATAATTCAAGAATGCAAAGCTCTTAATGGGCGTCTTGTTAATTAGTAAGATCAATCTTTTACGCGTATAATTTTCTAGAGTAGGCAATCAAAATTCCTTCATCTGCCCTTGTGCTCATATTTACTATTTTTTTTGTAGCTTACGAGAAAAATCTACCATTAAGCAACTGGTTGATTACATGGTTGAAGAACCTCGTGAAGATGCTGAGAGACAACAGAGACTCAAGTAAGTTTTCTTGGTAGACTTGCTGAAATTGCATGTAGAGCGCATTTTGATTCACTTCACTTTTTTATGGATGCAGGTATTCTTTAATCGCTTGTGAAATTTTTACCTGTGAGATTGATATTATACTGAAATCATTAGTCGAGGATGAGGAGGTCTGTATTGGTGAAAATTACAATTTGTTTGATTATTTAGTTTCTAATGAAGGAATCAATTTTTAATGGGCAGATGATGGATTTGCTGTTTTCTTTTTTGGATCCTGTGCGCTTACATTCTAATATTTTGGCTGGATACTTCAGCAAGGTGCGATGTATCAGTTTTCTCTAGATCTCTGCTCTTTTTAGAAGGCATGTTAAAACATAAAAGATTGCTGTACAATTTTTTATTTCCATTTTTTAGGTTGTTGTGTCCCTTCTTCTGCGGAAGTCATCTCCTCTCATGAACTACATTCGAGTGAGTCCTATTTTATATGATTAAATTATGGAATCACCATGCATTAAAAACCATAGCTTATTCTCGCCTCTTTGTATTGCTGTGGAAACATTTTTGTTTATCTTCTTCATTTTTGCTCAACTTCATTGCCTTGAATTTTCATAACTGTTGCATTTGAGTCAACTCTTATTTTCCTGATTTATAATAAATTAAGCTGCTATTTTTCCTAATGTCTGAATTTTGTCCTTCTATTTGTGATCATGTAAATTATAATGGTTGGATATCATTCTCATGGATGTTGTGGTCTTCTCTCTTGCATTTAATTGTTCAGGTACTTATGTGCTCCATTTTATATTTGTACAGGTTCATCAGGAGATCATTAATAGGCTTGTTGACTTAGTTGGAATTACATCGATAATGGAGGTGTATTTTTCTATGAAACTTTAGTCATTATGGCTTCATTTAATCCTTTTTATTTAGTTTTAATTGATGTAATGGTGGCAGGTCTTAATCCGTCTAATTTGCATCGATGAACATATTTTTTCCAATTATGCGGAGTATATACAGTGGCTAGAAGATATAAATGTTCCGGTGATGCTTGTTGACAAATTTAGTTCATCTGTAAGTTCATCATGCGTGTAAAAGCTCAAATAATGACTTAGATAAACTTTTGAAGCATTTAGCACTATGGTGGCATTATTTTTAATCGGTTATCATATTTCTTCACTTTGTATTTCTTTAATCCACACACCGGGCCTACATTATGCGGGAAAAAGCTTACCGTGATATTATACTCTCTGAGATACAGATTTATGTGCAATATGCATTTGCAGGACTGCCCTGAAGTGCATGCGAATGCTGCAGAAACTCTGTGTGCAATTACTCGATATGCTCCTCCAGGACTGGCTTACAAAATCTCCACCCCAAGGTTGATTACTATTTTCATTGCCCTCTTCTGAACCTCGCTTCTCTCCCTCATACAAGTTTGTCTATTTTCTTTTTCAAAGTTTTATAGGACAATTGTTTCAACATGCACTCGAGGAGTCTAGACCAAAGTCTGTTTTGGTTAACTTGTTATCCGTGTGTATATCATTGTTGGACCCTAAGAGGCTACCATCAGGTGCATATTACATGTACGTCCGCCAAGCCATTCTAGATTCAGAAAGTGCTGCAAATCCCGTTACTGTTCAAGGCATGCTGGAGAACTTAGGTAAGTATTTGGATTTTGGCCACTGATGGTTGCTTGACTGAGGCTACCATACTTTAAGCTATCAATCTGAAAGATAAAAATAGTATGGCTTAATGGAAAGAAACGCAATCATGGTTCAAAATTATTTTGTGCTATGGAGAGATTTACAAATGTATATATGAAGCAACTGAACAAGCTATGAAAGTGGTTCCCTTTTTCGCATTAAATTATGTCCTTGACATTTGTATTTAATGAAATACTTCTTTTTCATGCTATTATCATAAAATAATTTCAGGTGATCTTCTTAAGCTTCTGGATATTTCATTAGAGGACCATACGTTGAAAACTACATATGGAATGTTGAAGCCTCCTCTAGGAAAACATCGTTTGAAGGTTGGTTTATTATCCTGATACCATTGATTTCTGAAGTTTCTAATCACAGCAAGACATTTTCTACAGTTCCTTTGGTTTCATGAAAGAGGTTTGTTAACCTTGTCCGGTCATGTAACAGGTTATTTCCAGTGCTTGTGCATTCACTTGTGCACTTTGATTGTTAATGCTCATGAATATAAGTTTTGCATGTGTACGTCTCATTCCTCACTCATTTGATCTAAACATGTTTTTATTCATATGCCCTTATATCATGATTGCCAGTTTTTATACTGTTTGTTTTAGTTGAATCATTTTAATGCTTTGAAAATTCCTGAATCATAAATTAATTGCATTTCAGATCATAGAATTCATATCAGTTCTGCTGTCTGTTGGCAATGAAGCTGTGGAAAAGGAGTTGATTCGACTGGATATCATGCAGCGTCTTTTGGATTTGTTTTTTGAGTAATTTGGATCTATCAATTCCATTGTTCATCCACCTTATTGATTTTTCTGTAGTAATCAAGAACTTTGTCTGTGTTATATCTTTAGGTATCCATTCAATAACTTCTTACATCATCATGTTGAGCGCATTGTGCTATCATGCATAGATAGCCCCAACACACAGTTTGTTGAGTATTTGCTTCATCACTGTAATCTTGTTGGAAGGATACTTGAAGCAGAAAAGAACTTCACATTGACTTTTAAATTACACAAGGTAATGATGTGTCATTTAGGAATGTTTCTGTTGGTTCCTCTAATTTCCAGATTATGGGAATTATTCTGACATATATCTTGCACAGCCTGCAATACCTGTGGAAGGAAGACAGCCACCACGAATTGGAAACATTGGCCACCTGACACGTATAGCTAATAAGCTCATTCAGTTGGCAAATAGTAACAGTGAGATACAGACATTTTTGCAGGTTTTTCTGTCATCTCAAACTTTTATTCATCATTTTTTCCTGAATATATTCACCAAATATCGATGTTCCGCTAGAGTTATCTAACGGCGTTGCCGATAAATGGATGGTTTTCAGAAATGCTTGGCAAAGCTTAATTTGAAAGAATTTTTATTTTAATTTACTTGCAGGAGAACAGTGATTGGGTTGATTGGCACACGAATATTTTGCTTACACGCAATGCAGTGGAAAATGTATCCCAGTGGACATGCGGGTTAGTGGTTGAAATTGAATATGTATTCACAATTTTAAATAGTAGATGCATAATATTTTCACTTTCCAGGCGACCCACTTCCCTTCAAGACCGGGTGAGAGATAGTGATGACGATGATTACCAGGATAGAGATTATGATGTTGCTGCTTTAGCAAATAATTTGAGTCAGGCTTTTCGATATGGAATTTACAACAATGATACTGCTGAAGAGGTTTTTCTTACATCTAGCTTTCTCTTTTTGACTGGCTGACATTCCATTTGTGCTTTTATAGGCTCATGGTTCCAATGAACGCGATGACGAGGTATGTAGAGTGCCTGTTTTATTGATCACTTTCATCATGTCAATGTGTTGTGTTACGTCTTCTTCAAATTGTATTTCTTTACTTGTGCTTCCAGGATGCTTACTTTGACGATGAATCTGCTGAAGTTGTAATCTCCTCTCTTCGTTTAGGAGACGACCAAGAAAGGTGAGCAAAAGCCTTGTGGTTTTGTTCTCTCCTTACCTTTTTGAAACAAAAAATCCTCTTGAGTTTGCCTTTGATTGCAAATTTTTCTTACATTCGATGTTTAATATTGGCACAGTGGATCTTTATTTACGAATTCCAACTGGCTTGCATTTGAGGATGACCGGGAGATCAGCGAGCACGCATCATCTCCCTCTCTCGTTGAACATGAAGGTGTTGGTAAATCTCGAGATAAGTTCATCGTCGAGGAAAATGAAGATTCTTGTAACATTGAGCCTAGCAACTCGGACTCCATAAAAACTGAAGCCAGTGGTTCTGACAACCCTCCCAACTCGAGGGCAAGTTTATATTCTCCCGAGCCTTTAGATTATGATGAACAGCAAGAGGAGGAGCAAGGCAAGCCAACCGACATCAGACCCGATGATGCAGCTTCTTCCACGGAATCTGCAGAGGTTTCTGATAGTTCAACTGATCCAAAAGAGCACAATGGGACAAATCATCTGTCATCCAATGAACCAGTTGAAGGGAATAAGAAGAATCAGTCAATGAGTTCCTGACACCTGCATTGATTGGGAGTTATGATTCCATGAAGCTAATCGATACAGGTACAAGAAATGAATAAATTTGAAATTGTGTTAACGGTCAATTAACTCTGGTTGTTATTCTCATTTTTGGCTATGTAGATTTGTTCACATTATGATTTGAAAAACATGGGTTTCCATAGATAAAGGGATCCAAATGTGTAGAGGTTCATCCGATCAGTTGACATTGAAGTAGTTCCGTTATTGCAAGCATGGGTGGGCAGGCGTAGGCGTCTCTTATTGGGTTCATTTTTTTAAAATTGAGACGTGGTTAAGTGTGATGAGATATGTCGATCATAAATTTTTAAATATGTTTGGTAATATTATGATTATGATTTATGTAAAAATACTAATATATTTTTATATATAACAAATAATAAATATAATTATATTATAATTAATAGAAATAAGGATAAATGAGTTTTTTCCAAAATCATGATGTGATCATCGTTGGTTTTTAACAGATGTTTAAATCGTGATTTTTTTAATGTACACAAAATATAAGTTTAATTGTGATGTGATAATAGTACATATCCAAAACTCACCAAAACTCACCAACCCTGATGCATAACATGTGGTAATGATATTATTGGTGTGCTGTTTCTAGCAATTCACAAAATAAGTAATAAGTACTAAAAACCAAATCTTCAAATTTAATTGAATTTTGACCGTTAATTTTGTAACGTTAGAAAATCAACGATGACGTGGTTTCCACGTGGAATTTACAAAACTGTTTGATTTCATTGTCAGAGAGTGCATAATTAGTATTTGGAGGAGCGTCCCTTTAATTAATGATTAACTGAAGGGGACGCTCATCCTACTAATAATCCTGCTGTTAACCTCTAAAACTTGCAGACAAAACAAAACAAAAGGGATCTTCTTCTCTACTATTATTACCACTACTCCGCCATAGACTCTCTCTACAAGCTTTACGCTTCTCTCTCTTTTTTTCCTTTTGGAAAAGCAGTTCAGAACTCTCCGTTTTTACTACCGAAGACTGCTTTCTGTCGTCTGTAACTAGAGGATTAAAGATTCACGCAGAATGCGCGGTTGGGGAAAAGGTTTTACGAAGTTTTTTTGTGTGATCTCTCGTAGCGCATAGATCGGATCTGAGGTTTGAGATGTATTTCGATTTTACATATTTCATGCATTTCTGTTTATGTTTGTTTCACCCTTCCTATTTGCGGCTGTTTTCTTGTAACCATTTGGATTCTGCTTTTTCGGTTTTTAGTGTGGCACTTGATTGTTTGTATGTCTTTTCACTTTTCAGGTTTTTGAGTCCGATTGTTGGTAAGCGAATTTTCTCTTGTCGGAAACTCATTGAACGTGTAGTGCAGCCTTTTGTTACCAATCTCTGCATTGGCTGTTACTGGTGCAATTAAACCAGGTCTTCTAGAGCTTGTTTAGGCAATTAAACTGCTACTACCAAGAGCTTGGTAGTTTAGGCATCAATGTCTTGTGAAGATCCGGTGAAGATTCATGCTAATGATGAGACTCAAGAAATGGAAGCAGGAGGGTTACTGGAAAAATTGGGAAATGTTGATAATGGGAAGGAAGAAAACAAGGTACAGAAACCGAATGCTGTAACACTCACAGCAACTAATAAGAGCGCGAAAAGAAAAATAGAGGCAAGGACTGCTGCAGATTCAAAGGTTGTGGAGAATAGATCATCAACTTTGACCAAGCCAACTGTAAGCAGTGTTCCCCGTACATTAGGATCAACAACAGTGCCTAGAAGAAGCAGTACAGGGGGTTTAAATGTAAAGCAACCTATGCCAATAGCCAACCGAACTATCAATGTTGATGCGGCTTCAGCTGCAGCTCAAAGAAGCAGCAGTTTTTCTACAGAAACCATGAGAAAATCTCTCCCAGAATTGAGAAGGAATTCAGTATCTTCCATCGTTACGAAGACTGCCACCAAAGGAAGCATGCTTGCTGCTCAAAATTCAGCTTCTGTTTCACCCAATTCCAGAACGTTGAGGACAACTAGCAGTCCTAGTTCCAGTAAGCATGATTCCCTTAGAAAAGCTTCAACGAGATCTTCTATGTCATCAAGTTCCTCAAAGATGTCTTCTCCATCAATGGATAGCACGGGAAGTAGTAGCTCAATTAGGAGGCCTTTCTCTAGGACTTCTTCCCATTCAATTCACTTGCCTACTGTATCCAGCCAAGCGAGGTCGGTTGACAGTCGGGATGCACGCCTAATTATGCTCCCTCAAGTTGAGGCCAAAGCTAATGATGATGTGGTGCGGCCATACATTGGGTCTTTGGGGAACTGCATGGAATTTTTCTATGTTTAATGGTTTAAATTTTCTTGTGTAGAGATTGGATCTCCGTGGCCAGAAAATTCAGAGTCTCAAAAGTGGTGGAGTAAACTTGTCTGAAAATCTTGAGGTACAGATATATAATTTGGAGTTCTACTGATCTTCTCTTTTGACGTTATCCAGCTCTGCTACTTTTTTAGTATTGCATTATATTGCTATTTTGCAGTTTATTTATCTTAGAGATAACCTATTATCTTCGCTTGAGGGTGTTGAAGTCCTGAAAAGGGTGAAGGTGCGTGCATATATATTACATGCTGGCCAAGCTTCCCTGTTTTTTGTTGTGTAAAATTAGCTGACTTTTACATTTCCTTAACTAAGAGGCTTATCAGATACTCTACTCCAGCGTTAATATCTCACCTGTATTCTCCTTGATCATCATATTGATAATCCCCCAGGTTCTTGATTTGAGTTTCAATAATTTCAAAGGACCCGGCTTTGAGCCACTTGAGAATTGCAAAGCACTGCAGGTCTTGTTTTCAACTTTTATCACTGGTGTTTCAGTTAAAACTTCTCACGACTCATGATTTGATTTTTTTGCATTTTTGCAGCAACTTTATCTCGCTGGAAATCAAATCACATCCTTGAAGAGCCTTCCTGAGCTTCCGAACATGGAGGTAAACCACCTTAAATTTTTAGGTTTTAAGCTTTCCAAATTTGCTTGGATTTGGTCTGTACATGATGATAGCTTTTTCTTCTTGATTACAGTTTCTCTCTGTAGCTCAGAATAAGTTAAAGTCGCTTTCAATGGCATGTCAGCCTCGTTTACAGGTTATTTTCTGGTAATAAATGCCCTCACTACACACAATTCAGTTTTTGGAGGGTAAATGTTTTAATCTCAGGTGCTCGCGGCCAGTAAAAATAAGATATCCACTCTGAAAGGATTTCCTTACTTACCAGTACTTGAGGTCTTCAATTTTCTGAAGTGTGCCATTCTTAATTGTCCATATATTTAACAGTAATATATGCAGCATTTGCGTGTAGAGGAGAACCCCATACTTAAGATGCCTCATTTGGAAGCTGCGTCAATTCTACTTGTTGGCCCAACCTTGAAAAAGTTCAATGATAGGGGTAAGTCCCGTGGTGTGATTGGGAAAACTGTTTTAGTGAATTTTATCTTTTCATTGTTATTTCATGATGTATTACTGTAGTTTTTCCCGTTCATCTATTTTTTACCTATTATAAATGTCAATATACATTTCAAATTTTTTTTAACTGAAAGAAGAAGTTATATATTGAAATGTCAATATGAATTTCAATGTATATTTCTAGTAACCCTATTTCCTGTATTATCACATTATCTGAAACTCTTTTTAGATCTTTCCCGTGATGAGGTGGTTCTTGCTGGATGTTATCCTCCACATACCCCCTTGTGCATTCGAGATGGTTGGGCTTTGTGTCGTCCAGAAGATGCAACAGGTAAATAACAGCTCAACAAAAAACAGTATGCTTCGGTCTCATTTTTTTGTACTTCCCTTGTATATAAATCAGTTATGATGTAGATTTGGCATGCTATGTGTATGAATATTTCCTTGCAAACTTGACTGTAAAAAATTCTAAGATTAGCTATCTGCATGTGAGGTTCATGTACTATCCACTCTCTGTTAATTTTCACGTTGGAGTTTTAAGATTTTTTTATGAAAGGCTAGTCAGCTGATAGCTTTTAATCCATGAAGATTTTGATGCCTTGATAGCTTTTCATAGCTACCGGAGCCTTGTGCATTTTTATAATTTTTTTGATTGCATGAAATCCTGCGCCACCCTCAGATTCGACATTCATGTTTCTACTCAAGCACTGGAATGAGCACGCTCCTTCTGGATGCTTGATTAAAAAGGCATATGTGGATCATCCATTTGAGGGAGATGCCTGTAGCTGCCACTTTGAGTTGTCTAGTGAACTACCTGGAGATTCTGATTCTGATTTAGACTTGAAATATCAGTGGTTCGCCGGAGACAGAAGTCTTTCAATTTTTTTAAGAATTGATGGTGCATGTGGAAAGGTATGCCATTATTTCAAGAAATGGCCTCAGGTTTCATACTTTCAAGTTAAATATTTCATCCAATGCATGGCAGATCTATGTTCCCAAGCGTGATGATATTGGGAGGGTTATGAAAGTAGAGTGCACTCCAGTACAAGGGAATGTTGACTTTTCTTCAATTTATGCGATATCTTTGCCAGTTTCTCCAGGTATGGTGTATCTAGAAATTCTTGAGCAATTAAAATTTGATTAGTCTAGATATTTTTTTATCTTTTCTCTTCATGCTTTTGTTGTTCATGGTTTGCTTCTGGTTGCAATTTGAAATCAAACTGATATCTAACTGGCCTTTCATCCAATTATCAACAATTTCTCTCTTCATCTGAATTAGGTTCTGGCTATCACTTTTATGCATTTTTTTGAGGTTTTTCTCTACCTTCAACTATTTCCAGCTGTTTTGTCAGCAGAGTGAGCACACTTGGATCTCAATGTCATATTGTTTGTCTTTTCCTTTTACATTGATTATAAGTCATAATTAACATAATGTCATTATTAATTGTTCCTACCTGAAAAAACTTCTTTAGTGATCGAACTATTCTTTGGGATGTCTTGAAGGTACTGGAATTCCCAAGGTGCTAAATATTGATGTACGTGGGGATTTGGTGGAGGGCAGCACAGTTAAGGGATGCGTTGAAATTGCATGGTGTGGGGCTATGCCAGGGAAAGGTGTTTCAAGGTTATTCCCGTGCTGATGGCAACTCTTCAAGGAAAAAAGACCATCCTTTCTCATTATTGAGACAACTCCTAATATTTTCTTTTTACCCCCTCAGCTGGCTACGGAGACAGTTGAATGGCAGTCCTGTAGTAATTTCTGGCGCAGAAGAGGAGGAATATCAGATATCCTCTGAGGATGTAGACTCTTGTTTGGTTTATATGTACATCCCTGTTACTACGGAGGGCACCAAGGGCGAGCCTCAATTTGTGATCACTGGTTTTGTAAAAGCAGGTAAATCTGTTTTTCTTCTATGTTCAATGAAACTCCATATTGTCTCTGTTATGTTCTGTGTTGGCCTGATCCTTCGCAAATATTGCTTCCTTTCTTGGCAGCTCCACCATCAGTCAGTAATGTTCGAATTATTGGAGATGCTGTTGAAGGAAACACACTCAGGGGTTTTGGGGATTATTTTGGTGGAAAAGAGGGTCCAAGCACATATGAATGGCTGCGTGATGAAAGAGATACTGGGTTAGTATTTAATTTTTGAATCAATTGACATGAATGAACAGTACTGATGCATTCTGTGTCTGAGGGATTGAGAATAATTTCACCCTTGCCTTAGTTGGTAATCTTACTTATCTTCCTAAGTGTTGTTCATCATCTCTATGACACAACAAATACTGGACTCTAAAATGTTGCATGATTCTTTGTTTTTACTGGATATTCACTAGGCTGTGATGTTTGTATTTTCAGAGAATTTGCACAGGTACTGAAGGGTACAAATGAATATACTTTAACTAAAGATGATGTTGCAAATCGATTGGCTTTTGTCTATGTACCTGTTAATTTTGAAGGTGAGATTTTTCTAGTTTGATTATTCTAATTCTTGGTTCTTCTTGTTTTCTCAACGCAAAATTTTTATTTCAGGGAAGGAAGGAAAGTCTATGTCGGCAGTATCCCAGGTAGTTAAGAAAGGTATATAGCTTGTTTATCATGTCTGCCCGTCGTCAGAGTGTAGTGCATGTTTGTTTTTTATAACCGATGCGTACCAATTTTTTTGTTTCCTTTGATTTCTTAACTCTAATTCCCAGTAATTTATTCATTTCCTATCTATATGTCCTTAACTACAGCCCCACCTAAAGTAACCTGTGTGAAGATTATTGGTGAATTGAAGGAGGGAAGTAAGGTCACTGCAACTGGTATTATCACTGGAGGAACTGAATCTTCTAGTAGGGTGCAGTGGTTCAAAACTAATTGTTCTACCTTTGAGGGTGAAAATGCAGCTGAAGCATTAACTACATCCAAACTTGCCAAGGCAAGTATTGCATCTAGTTTACCATGCTTATTACGCTCATGATATATTTTATAAATTCATTTTATAGGCATTTCGGATACCACTTGGAGCTGTTGGAAAATACATTGTTGCGAAGTTTACTCCAATGAATCCTGATGGTGAAGCGGGTGAGCCAGTCTATGCAATTTCTGAGGTAGCCATTCAGAGTAAGTAGCAATGCTAACTTACATTGAGTCTGAAAAGTGCAAAGTTCTTGAAAAAACTTACCATCAATATTTGTATGTAGTGCTCCCTCCAAGTCTTAACTTCTTGTCCATTACTGGTGATTACATGGAAGGTGAAGTGTTGACAGCTTCGTATGGCTATATTGGTGGTCATGAGGGGATGAGCATCTATAATTGGTATTTTTTTGAGGTATATGCCACTGGACGCCCAAATCTCTTATTCATGTTTGTTCATATGCAGTATTGAAATGCAGTTTTTACTAGCCAGTGCATCTTTGTGAAGCATGTAGTGAAATGCTTAGATTAGTGAATGGTTCATGGTCATTGCTTTATTTCCAACAGGAGGAAAATGACTTGGGAGTTTTGATTCGTGAGGCATCAGGTCTTCTTCAATACCAAATACCAAAAGTTGCCATTGGAAAATATATAGCTTTTGCATGTACCCCCGTGCGCAGTGATGGTATTTCTGGTGAAGAAAAAACTTGCTTTGGTCAAGAACGTGTTCTCCCAGGTAATGGCACAAAATTCTCGTATAAAAAGAGGCGCATCTCTCAGCATTTTGAATGCTTTTTGCTTCCTGAACTTGTAAGTTAAGAAATCTTCATGAAAACCACTCAAATATCTGAGAGCCAAGGTTTTGTATGTATTCGTTGAAACTGGCTGCTTTACCCTTCGTTAACCTTGAGTTTTGAACATCTTTCTTTCCTGTCAGGGACATCTCTGTGTCTGTCAGTTTTCATACATCACAATCTTCTTCTCATACTTCAAAAAATAGGTAGCCCAAGGTTGCTTTCAATACAAGTAACTGGAAAAGCTGTCGAGGGAACTACACTGATTGTTGAAAAGACTTATTGGGGTGGTGAAGAAGGAAAATCTATTTACAACTGGTTCAGGGTATTTTTTTTTTTGTTTAGTTCGTCAGTTTTTTTTTCATGCCCAACTGCTATTTCCATCTATGTGCCATGTTAACTGATTAACGTGATTTTACTCCAGGGAAGGTCAGATGGCACTCGGGATGTAATAAATGGTGCACAAACTTCATCGTACGTGCTATCAATAGATGATATTGGATTCTTTGTTGCATCTTCTTGTGAACCAATTCGGATTGATGGAGCCCGAGGTCCTGTTTTCATTTCTGAACAAGTGGGCCCAGTTGTACCTGGTATGGTTTAGGAAGTACTCTCCTAGAACAACCTTCTCCCTCAACAAGCAAAAATCTACTTTTTTATCCTGCTGTTGAAAAAATACCGCATGCATATTCTGCTAGGCTTATTTTCTGTATTCTAGGGCCTCCTATGTGCTTGTCACTTGAGTTTCATGGATCCATGGTCGAAGGAGAGCGCCTGAATGTGTTTTCTTCGTATAGTGGAGGGTGACATCTTTGCTCACAATTATTTTTGCAATTAACTACTAGTTATCTGGATTTTTATAAATTGTATTTGATCCAATGCTATCTATTTTTCAGAGTGAAGGGAGATTGCTTATGTGAGTGGTTCAAATTTAAGGGCAAGGAACGAAGGGAGAAAATTTTTAATGGAGGTGAGCATATTCATCTAAGGCTTACTTTTCAGTCATGTTTTTTCCTCATTCATGTGTGCTTCGTTTAAATTCGTGCAGAATATTTTGATTTAAGTTTTGATGAAGTGGAGTACTGTCTTGAGATTGTTTACACACCTATTCGTGCTGATGGCTTGAAGGGAAACCCGAAAACATTACAATCTTCTCCTGTTGCTCCAGGTTACCACTTTAGCTATTCTTCTTTATTTTCTGTCCTTAGCTAACATGTATGTAACTTTTATCTTATTATCCTTGTGATCCAAATTTTTTTCGAGTTGCTTATTCTCCATGGCAATGTGCCCTTTGCATGCGTTTATTTTTAAAACAGGGGATATATTTATTAGTCCATGTAAAGCTACTTCCCTTTTTGCAGATATTAACGATTTGGGTTCGATTAATTCATAAAGCCTATAGTTTAATAGTTTAACTGTCAGGATATTACATTTTTCTTCCATAAACTTCTACCTTAAATTTCTAGTTTCTTTGAGATCTGGTCAAAAAAATACAAGATTTGAGGTTTCACTTAATCGCTCATCTTTCCTCCTTTCTTTGAGATTAGTTTCTTTAATCTCGCAAATGAGGTTCATATTCAATTTCAAACCTGATCGTAGACTTGGATCAAACACTAAACCTAACCTGGTCTGAACCTAAACCAAGCAGGATGGGAAGACTTGAGTATAGTCTTTATGCTAGATAAGTATGGAATACAAAAATGAAAAATTAGGGGTTCATATGTCTGTGGTTGTTATTTATTTGGTTTATTTGTATTGAAATAGTTATTTTTGTTTTTTAACGGATAAATTTCATATTTCATTAATTTCAATAGACTAACATCACAATTTCAAAATACAGGTGATCCGCAAGGTTTGAAGTTGGTTGTCCCCGATGGTTGCGAGGGTCAGGAAATTGTCCCTGAAACATTGTATTTTGGAGGTAAAGAGGGTGTTGGGAAATATATTTGGTTCCGATCTAAGGATAAGCTTCAAGGGTCTGCCTTGCTTGAACTGTCAAATTCATGGGAAAATGTTGAGATATGTGGGCAGACACGGTAAATATATGTTAGTCATGCACCTGCATAATCATATTCATGGTTGATTTTTATTTAACTTTTTGACATTGCTCAGAACTTATACTCCATCTGTTGAAGACGTGGGTTCTTATATAGCATTATACTGGATCCCAATACGATCAGATGGGAAGTGCGGAAAGCCATTGGTATCAATTTGTGAATCTCCGGTTATTCCAGGTAGAATCTTAAAATGCAGGTGCTTTTTATGATAATCTATGGTGTTATTATATGTTCTGACCTGTAGAGTTGATTGAACATGATAGCTCTTCCATTGGTTTCAAAAGTTTGTTTGAAAAAGGTGTCTACCAAGACCTACTGTGGAGAAGGGTGCTATATTGGTGGATACCAAGGTGAAAGCTTGTTCACCTGGTATAGAGTGTACAATGATGGAAATACTCTTCTTATTGATGGAGCAAATTCCTTGATTTATGAAGCCTCTGAACAAGACTATAACTGCAGACTGTTGTTCGGGTAACCTAATATTGGCGCTTTATTTTTAGTTATGTTTTGAACTGTGTTTTCAAGCATTCATTTTCATCAATTGCGTATATCATAGCTTCCTAAATTTTTGGTCCAAGGACCAAAAACTGACATGAATTTCCAGTAGCTGCTCATTTGTGTTTGGAGATCATATATATCATGTTTCTAAAGACTACTATAAATGTGTTACTTGGGTGATGTAGGTTCTCCAATTCTCTCTTTCTGTGATAAAGGTATTTATGGAAGCCTTTCTTGTACTTCACAGATATACACCTGTTCGTTCAGACTCCATTGCTGGAGAAACTCAACTATCCGAAAAAAGTGAGGTGATTTTTCCAGGTATTATGAGGTTTTCTTTTTTCCTGTTTATGTGTGTGTGCACGCACGTGATGCGCATATTTACTTTAGTTCCTAATCTCCTTTTTTGAATTAATGTTCCAGAGTTGCCTAGAATTGAGACAATAACTTTGAAGGGAAAAGCTATCGAAGGAGAGGTATTGACTGTTTCTGAAGTTATCCCAAGCAATGAAGATCAACAGCTTGTTTGGGATAAGTACAAAAAAGAAGTGAGTTATCAATGGTATGTTTCTACTATACTTTGCTTAGTACGTCTTGTTTGATTGCTTAGTCAAATTTGTCCCAATTTTGCTCTGTAAACGTGGCAGGTTTTTCTCACATGAAACTGGAGATGACAAATTGTTCGAGATGTATCCATCACAGAGGTCTTCCTCCTACAGGGTAAGGTTTGATGATATTGGGTGTATCCTGAGGTGTGAATGCACTGTCACGGATGTTTTTGGAAGATCGAGTGAACCCGCATATGCCGAAACTGCAGAGATTTTACCAGGTTTGTAATGCAAAACAAAAATTATTACATTTTGCTTCTTTGGTGTTATATTTTTCTGTTGAGATGATGTTCTGTCATTCAGGAATTCCTAAAATTGACAAGCTGGAAATTGAAGGCCGTGGCTTCCACACAAACTTATATGCTGTGAGAGGCATTTATACTGGAGGAAAAGAAGGCAAAAGTAGAATCCAATGGCTCAGATCGATGCTCGGAAGTCCAGACCTGATTTCCATAGCTGGTATGATTTACTCCGATCAATGCAAATGCAAAATCTGTTTCCTTTTTTCGAATACCGAAGTCTACGCAAAACTGTGTTAATTTTTGGAATTCAGGCGAGACAGGGAGAATGTACGAGGCAAATGTCGATGATGTTGGTTATAGGCTCGTCGTTGTTTACACTCCAGTACGAGATGATGGAACTGAGGGAGGGCCGGTTTCAGCATCAACAGATCCTATTGCAGTGGGTAAATACACACACACAACCCTTCATTTTTTTGTTCTGACTGGTGAATAAATCCCTTTCATTTTCTGCAATTGCATCAAATTATCTTTATGCTTCTTGATTGCCTAAATTTACTTACTACAGAGCCTGATGTTCTTTTAGAAGTGAAGCAGAAGTTAGAGGCTGGATCTGCCAAGTTCGAGGTAATCTCTTAAATTTCTAGTCGGGTCAATTTACGTGAGTTGTGTACAAAGTCAATTATCATATTCCTCAATTAATTCATACATTTATCACAAAATGTATTTACCTCTATTCATATGGCTTGCTTGTTCTAGGTCCTCTGCGACAAAGATCGTCCCCCCAAAGCGGTAACACAATCTTAAACCAACACAAACAGAGCGTGTGTGTTTATCTTTATCGTATAAAATATCAGGTTCTGGGAATGGGAAATCTGGAAAGGAGAATCTTACAAGTCAATAGAAAAAGGGTGAAGGTCATAAAACCAGGATCCTTTTCGACAAGAGAAGTTCGTGGAAGCTATTCTCCCCCGTTCCATGTAAGCCTCTATCCTCATTCATTCACCACGATATGAATATGAATATGAATATGAATATGAAAACGGGATTGTTGTATGTGAAGGTTGAGCTATTTAGAAACGATCAGCATCGTCTTAGGATCGTTGTAAGTAGCGAAAATGAAGTGGATTTGATGGTACAAACACGGCATCTTCGTGATGTCATAGTGCTTGTGATAAGAGGACTTGCACAAAGATTCAATAGCACATCACTTAATACTCTTCTCAAATTAGAGATGACGTAGTGTGACAATTTATTTGTGTGTGAATGTAAAACATAAACTATTGCTGGTTTTATTTGCGTGCTTCTCCTTTTTCCCAATTTTTATTTTTAGTATATGCATTTATTTTTATTTATCTATTCAAAAAATTCAATGAATAAAGTATGTTAATTCAAAATAAATAAATATATCAAAATTAAAATTATTGACATAAAAGTTCATATATTAATATTTTAAAAACATAATAAGATGTGGAAGAAGAAGAGGAACAAAAATAATTACAAGAAAAATAAGAGTATTAGAGGGAGAAATATGAAACTAGAAAAATATATATATTATTCTAGAAATATTGTTGTGGATTCAATACGATTTCATCTTTCAAAATTATGTTAAGATTGTGGCTGGTATTCAGAACGGTGAAGAAAACATCAAAAATTGAGGATGAACACACCATGATTTATTTTTATTTGTAAAAATCCTATTTTTTTAAAAAAATATGGTTAACTTACTTCATCCCAATAAATAAAATCTTTACAAGGTATAAGGTATTCTGCTGCACCGACTCTCCAATTTTCCTCATGTATCCGTGTCGGACTGCGTCCGACTCTCCGACTCGTTACAACTCTTGACACTTGACACAAAATGATGTCGTTTTGATTTCTTTATTAATTATATTTTTTATTCGTTAGAAAAATGATTTATATGGACCGAAATATGGTTGTTTTTGGGGAGACATGAAATAAAAGAACTATATTCATTTTTTATAAAGTTGAATTATCTTATATAATAAATTGATAAACTATTTGTAGTTTAAAAAATATAGTTTATGTAACATTCAACAAATTTTAACATTATTTAATATTATTTTATTTAAAAATAATAACCGAGTCGAAAATACGATTCTTATATTCTTGCCAAGTCGTGTCGCACCGAGTCGATCGGACGAGTCGGTGCCGCATAGATTAGACATCCTTAGTGTCTCTATGTCAAAACATACAAAGATTTACTCATCTATGATGTAAAATAAAACAATACACATGCCCCATATATAAATCAAATTTTTATTTTTCCCAAAAAATATCAGAATTCATATCATAAAATAAATTACAAAATTAAACTTTATATATATGAAATCAAATTTGAATTGAACTTCCTCTTTCACTTCATCTCCTGATATTACTCACAGAATCTTCCTGTGCACTGCACATTTGTGACTTAAACCTTAAACTCAGCTTCTTAGAAACATTTCCCCAAGCAGTTGTCGTCTGATTTAATCCCTTCTTACAACCATTACCCAATTTCTTAATCTCAATCTTCATATTACAACATTCCCTCTCCAGTTCACTTACTCTCATTCTCATATTTTGCATACCAATTTTCAACACTTGATTTTCCCTAACAGCTCGTGCCCAGTTCCCCGAATTCGGGTCACTTCTTGATCCATCGACAAAACACCCCGTGATCGAATTCCGAAGCTGTAATTGCTCGAAAAATAGAACTTGAACTACGATTCTTAATGGGAGTCTCTCGTTTTGAGCTGCGTGTGTGCATGCTTCAAGGGACAGTTTTTGGCATACCATAAGTCTACAGAGTTGTTCTCTATCTGATTCCACTAGCCAAGGATGTGACTGCATTTGAGAAGAAAGATCAAATATAAGTATTTGGGGTTTGGGGTTTAGGGTTTTGGAATGTGGTGCGTACCTTCAAGTAAATGTCTATAGCACGATAAAGCCCGTCGTCTAAGGGACGTGCGTTCTCAGGCACAGCTGCAGCGAGGGACTGAAACTTGGGGAGTTTTAGATTAACATCAGGTGCAACTTCTGCAAGATACTCGTCCATAAGCTTAGAAACGGCTGTGATCGGTGTGATCGAACGATCATCGTTATCTAAACAAGGTGATCCAATGTGATTCATCGAGAAGAAATGTTCGAGAATGCACTGAACGGAGTCTACATCGTAGAGAACCTCCATTGAATGTAAAAAATTCGGCATCAAAAGGTCCTCGAGAGTTGCTTGATCAAGCTGCATCCCGACTCTTTTCTCTAAGTTAGATAAGGATTCGGGTTTAACTCGGAGAATTCTAGCTGTCTTGAGTAGATTAAAGAGGAATTTCGTTGAGATGATTCCTTTCTCCGTCGGGAGCAATGTGACCATCTCTTCAACCAAAACCCTTTGATCCTCTTCCGAGAGTGTCGTTGTTCCGAACCGCTTACTATTCTTGCGTCGAACTAGACCGGGAAGATATCTTTCAGAATAGCATGTAATTGAGCCTGCAATAATCTCCTGGTTTACACCTTGAGCTTCCATAGCTAAAATGAGCTTCTTGTAAAGTGAGAAACTTAAAGAAGATACATCTTCGTACCACCAATCGAAATTCGACCATTTCGACTGATCCTCGGAGCTTATTCCATTCCAAAGAACACTTCCTCCGGGACTCTGCATTCGAATACTATGATCCGTTATCGGCCAACCAAATAATTTTGGATCAGAACTAACTTTAGTAGCCAAAGAATCGATGCATCTTTGTGGGATTTGAAGCTTTTCAGCACAAGAGAGAATATCACTACATGTCTGAAGAACTCTCAGTGAATCTTTCCAGCTTTGAAGAACAATATGTTCGATAAAATTCTCCGTTAGCGAAATGAGATTGTTTTCACCGTATTCATCACTCATCTCGAGATCCTCAGCTGTACACCGAAGATAAACGACGTTTTCAGAAGTAAGTTCGAGTTTGGCTCCGTAGCAGAATTTCGCTATAAGTTCAAATGTTTTTTCTCCGCCTGGAATGTTCGATAGTTTTACTACGCAGCCATCTTCGGCCTCGGAAGCCGAGGAAATTAGTCGTTCCATAACTCCACTTCTTGAGAGCAACGGGAACTGCAAAATAATTCAAGTTACAGCTTACTAGATTTCTAGAGTCGAGTCAATTTCATTAACGTATAAAAGAAAATATATCACACCGTAAAAGACTTGAACAAGTTAACTACAATGCTCCACAATCCTTCTTATAAACTAATCAAATCCACATCTGAATTCCGACTATCGAACAAACGAAAAACATATCGAGTTTTCATGAAAAGGAAATAATACCTTGTGAAGATGGAATGACATTTCCCCAACTTCTAAAACTACATCACTAGGAAGACCAGTTGTGCAGAACCTATAAGAAAAGCGATGCAAAAAATCAACAATAACAAGAAAGCACGAGGATCCATGGATATGCAAGCAATGTAACAGTGAAAATGAAGAGATAAAGCTAACCAGGTTCGTCCATGCCTCCGGAAAGCATCAGATTTTGATCCCAGCTTCACAGAGGCCATGTCTTAACAAACGAAAACAGAGAATTTTCTAAGAGGAATTTTATCGAACAATAAGAATGCATACACCCCAATTCCTCAGAAGCATCAAACTAAAACTTGTAAGCAATCACCGTGCTAAACCTCCCGACTGGAGTAAGATACGAGTCAAGCAGAAATAATTGTATGTCCAGGTCTACAACTCCGAAGCCCACAAAAGTCAAGATAAAAATCGCAGAAATCAAGACGAACAAAGCCTCATCAATGCAGTTAATGCCCACAGAAACGCATCAAGCCGCCACGCTATTAAAATCATTCCCATTTCTATATCTGTGAATCTACCATACCCATCTGACAAATTAACAAAAATCTCACAATTTGTCCGCTATAAAATTTCAAAAGCAAACCCCATTCCCAAGACAAGAATAATCAAGTGAAGTCAACCCATCCCTGAACCATAAAAAAAATCCAATAAGACAATGCTTTTCAATTCCAGTTGGTTTGATCTAACCACTGTTTTGGACCACCCGAAGATTCCAAAACTCTGTCTTTTAGCGTAGCTCCAAAGGAAAATACCCATCTGAGTCCTCCTGCTACTGCAAGATTCCATTAGTAGAAGAACCCACCCCTCATTATCATTTTCACAGCTAAAAAACGTTGACTTTAGATTTCTGGAAAATAAAGAACAACTATTTACAGAACAATTAAAATTGAAATAAATTAACCGTTATTTTCACAATTAAACAACAACATTACCAAAATGTAACTAATGCATTAAATGCCGCCGAATTAATTCAAAAAATAAGCACGTGCCTAAAATAGCTTAGACCTCCAACAACCCTTAACAAAATTATATAATAATATCAGTCCCACCATGTGCCCACTTTCATTTTATTAAAACGATTTTAAAAAAATGGATTAAAAACAATAAAATTGCATTGAATTAAACTAAAGAAAAACATTGGGTTTATTTAGTATAACTTTTTAAAATTGCGGTGTGGTGAGTGTGGTGAAGTGCGATGAGGTGTGGTGAGATGTGGTGAGATATGGTGATCGTGAATTTTTAAATATGTTTGGTAAAATTGTGATATTATGATCTTGATTTATGTAAAAATATTAATATACCCTTATATATATAAAATAAATATAATTATATTATAATTAATAGAATTAAGAATAAATTAGTCTTTTCGAAAATAACGATGAGGCCACAACTGGTTTTAACAGCTGTGATGTTATCGTGATTTTTTAACGATTATCACATTGCAATTAAACTTGTGTTTTGTGTACCATTAAAAAATCACCATTTGAAAATCGCATCGCACCTCACCGCAATTTTAATTTGAGTTCCAAAGAAACCCATTGATTGACACTATTAATGTGCACATATTCTAACTAGTTTAAGTACATATTACAAGCCAAGAATCTACACATCTCCTGAATGTGATCCCACATCGATTAAGAAGTGAGTAGTAAGCTTAAATAGTGGATTCATGTAAAATTAGTAAGAAATATTCTCTATCGAGAGTGATCCAGATTCCATGGGAACAAAAAAATTAAACATGCTCATCCTAGATGGATCCCTATTTATACATCCATGAGGATACTTATCTACGTTAAACATACACATTCGGAAGAAATCCGGGATGAGTGATCCACAAGAAAACTATTAAGTGTGGAGATCGGTATTGATATCGATCGGTTACACTTGGATGACGATCGACAATGTGGTCGATCGGGGGCACACACGAAAGATTGGATGTTCGGTATTGGTACCGATTGGTCGAGGACCGAAGTCCGCAATACCGATGGTGACAAAGAGATCGAATGATGTGATCCGAAGATATAAGATAGAGGCAATCGGTCGAGGACCGAACTGAGATATGGTGGGACCCATTGGTCTAAGATATCCATAGGTATGGAAGGAGATATTGAAGGAAGCAAGATCATATCAAATCAGTATATATGAACGCATATATATGATTTGATCATGGATAATCATATATAGAGATATAGTCAAATATTATGAATATTTGATAGTTACCTTAATATCTCAACCACCTCATATATATAAAGAGGTCTTAGGGTTCATTGTTATGTACTTCAATACTCTTATATTCCGAGTTTTCATTTTCGTGTGTGTGTTGTAATCTTCTCAAGTGATAGTAAATTTGGCCGTTTCCGCCGGTCACGTGGTTTTCCATTCAAGGTTTCCACTTTAACTTCTTGTGTCGCTTTTTCTTTGCTTTAATTCTCGGGTTCTACTTAATCTATCGAGGTTGTTCGTATACGTGTTCAATCCCCAAAAAAAACTACTATACGCTAGAAAAAAGTAAAGCTATGAGAATTAGATTAAAACGTACCCTTAAAAAATTCAGGGTTTTCACGTGGTAATGAGCTCAGAATTCTCAGAGTCCCACTGTAAAACACTGAATTTATATCTTTCTGTCATGATAAAAAAGATCTTGAACTTCTCTTTTCCCTGCAAGATTAATCAAAAAATTAAGAGCATTTTTTAGAACAGTACACAACCTAAGTTGAAAACTCAAATGTGGACTAAAAATCTCAATTCTCTCATATATAGATACATCCAACATTGGCTACAAATACAAGTGCACTTTAACAAATTGATTTGGAATATATATACATACACATATCCATTGAGTTAAACACCGGTTGAAATATCAAATTATCCCACATTGGATTAATGATGAAATTTAGATTGATTTATAAGAGATAATAAGTATTCTATTCAAATATTTTACGGTGTAATTTATACCATTAAAACATATATTCATGTACACTCTTATCATAATTTTGATCATACTCTAACACGAAACCCAAAAAAAACTTTGGAAGCATAAAAAACAATTTTATTACATTCTAATAAAGGGATTTTGAAGCATCAAGTTAAGCTCTTGCCTGAGAGCCAATAAAATTTCCAACACAAGAATGCATAACGTTGGTGGACTCTAAATCTATGTTACGACCCAAGATAATATGCTCTTAACAATTTCATTTCATGTAGATAAATCAGTGAGCATGAAGGATCCCTCAGCTTGATCGATGATCTTTCAACATGACCGTGGGTCGGATGAAGAAGAAGACTTTTATAGGATTTAAGCTAAAAGGGACCAGTAGCCCAATCAAAAGCACGTAATATATAAACGATCATATTACCGTTGTAGGAAGAAGATATCAGTATAGATATTACTTTTGTATGAAGAAAAGACATTTTGAATATTTTTCAAATTCTATTATCTCTCTCAATTTCTCCTATCTAATCTCTTGCTTCCCTCTCCTTAATTCCCTTACAATCAAGTTTTGTGTCAAGTGGTATTGGAGAAGTATAGAGGACCCAAGCTTGACCATTCCCATTTTGGGAAGAATTTTGTAAATCTACTGGATTCAAGCTTCATCTATATATGGCATATCATCCACAGACGGATAGACAGACTGAACGAGTGAACCAGTGTTTATAAACTTATTTCCGAGGACTTTGTCATTCTCATCCCACACAATGGGCTAAGTGGTTTTCATTTGCTGAATTTTGGTATAATATCTCATACCATAATAACCTGATGCTCACTTCATTTGAAGCTCTCTATGGATATAAACCATCATTATTCCCAAGTGATACTTAGATTCATCCTATGACATTTGACCTTGTTGCATTTTGGGAGGAACGACAAACATTAATCAGAAACTTGAGAGCTAACCTATTTGAAGCTCAACACCGTATGAAACAAAATGCGGACAAAAAACGCACTGAACAAACATTCCAAGAAGGAGACATGGTCTACTTATTCCTACAGCCTTATCGGCAAACTTCCCTATCAGTGAAGCGCAATCTCAAATTGGCTGTACGATATTATGGACCTTATTTCATTCTAGCAAAAGTTGGTACGATCGCCTACAAGCTGGCTTTGCCTCAAAACTCGAAATTGCACTATATTTTCCATGTATCAATGTTGAAGAAACATTTAGGCAAAAAATATGAACTACTACCACTCCGCCCTCAAGTGATAGATTCTGGAACACTCCCAACACAACCTTTCAAAGTTTTAGACCGACGTTTGATACAGCGAAATCAGAAACTAGCAAATCAACTTCTTATTCAATGAGAAGGGTCATCCGCAAACCAAGCAACTTGGGAAAACCTTGATTGGATCCGTGGTCATTTTCCTAATTTTGATTCTTGGGGACAAAGATCGTCTTCTACAGGAGGTAATGTTACGACCCAAGATAATATGTTCTTAACAATTTCCTTTCATGCAGATAAATCAGTGAGCATGGAGGATCTCTCAGCCTGATCCATGATCTCTCAATATGATCGTGGATCGGATGAAAAAGAAGACTTTTGTAGGATTTAAACTAAAAGGGACCAGTAGCCCAATCAAAAACTCGTAATATGTAAACACTTCATATTACCGTTGTAGGAAGAAGATATCAGTATAGATATCATTTTTATACGAAGAAAAGACATTTTGAATATTTTCCAAATTCTCATATCTCTCTCAATTTCTATATCTAATCCTCTGCTTCCCTCTCCTTAATTCCCTTCCAATCAAGGTTCGTGTCAATCTATTCGCTATAAACAATTTCCAGATGAAGAAAACAATGCCGAGCGGTGACCTGACTTTCATTCGCTGTTCAGTTCTTTCATATGTTGGCGGCGAATCGGATTCAAAGACAAACGACACCGTTTCTAGCATAAGACATCCACATTCAAACAGGGCCTCATATTGGATTTGTTATTTTTCGGCCCAATAATAGTCCATGACCCATTACCATTTTCGATTATTGGGAGGGGATCCCCAAATTAATTTAAAATAATCATATTTTAAATTATGATTTTTTATCATTTTCACATTTATTATTTTTTTCTCTAATTTAAAGTTTAGATTTTAAGTGTTTTTTTCTTTTTTTATTTTATATTCAAAAATATTAATTTTCTATTTTATATCTAATTTCAATGTTTTCATATCGATATCTTGATATTGTATCGATTTTCGAGATACAACCGATATTTTTTATATTTTATATATATCATTTTTTAAAAATATAATTTTAAACAAATCAAAAACCATAAAAATTATTTATTATTCCATCTGTAAAATTAAAACATTGTTAATATAAAAATAATTATTTCTATAACAAATGAGTACTATATGCAATCAATGTATTATCATACAATAATTATATATATATAAAGTTATATTTTTCGGCTACCCAAAATTCGATTCAAACTTGTTTTTGACCTGTATCGACCTATATTTTTAAAAAAATATATGGCTCGGTAACCTTTTGACATTTTTACATTCTACACAACTATGCATCTTATAAATTTACATAAATTCATAATTACGAATTCTATAATTTTCATAACGCACTTTTAGATTATATTAATTAAGACAAATTTGATGGATTTTATGATGTGAAAGAAAGTCAAGTGTTATTGTCTTTTCTACATTCCGAAGCTTTAAGACAAATTTGCCCTTTAAGTTAAGATTCTTAAACTAACAAAAGAGCAAAGCACATTAGACCCAAAATCGTCCATCTTCTCTCAATCCTCCACCAAAAGCTTGCTTCAGATCTCACAGACCTGCAAAATCACAATTTTCAAAGTTAATAACTCTGTTATTCACCTTATCACGGTGTTTTTTCTTAAATTATAACTCACTCAGACGAAGGAAATACGCAGTTCTCGTAGCCTGAATCAAGAAAATTCTGTTAATAAAATACTGTAATTTTTCTGATTTCTCACACTTACTTACTGGGATCACGTCGAGTTAGAGCAGCATTTCCTCTGAAATAGCAAGCAACGTCGTTATTTCCGTTTTGTTGGTAGTAGCTATTGAAAGCGTACGAAGCGTGGGAAACCAAGGAGACAGGTTGGAAGCACGCGCCGCCGGGTTGGATTGGATGGCAGTCGGCAGCTCCAGTACCACATGCCCAGTCCAAAGCAACTTGTAGGTCGGCCGACGGCGACTCTGGTAATGCTACGCACCAAGATTGTCCGTTTAAGAACGTGGTGTTCCCCTCAGGCGGCGAGAGCGTTGTGACTGGGATTGATGCGTCTGCATGGATTTCCACGGCCGTCACTGTAAAGCAGATAACAGAGAAACCCAGAAAAAATCGGATCATTTTTCTCATGGACTTCAAACTTCCACTGTAAATCGCGTTAATGCAATGTAAATTATGAGGTAGATGAAGAGAACTGAGCGTTTTTTTCTTTTTTGTAGTGAACTTCGGTTATGGGCTGGTTCGACCCGACGTATTGGGCCGACCCACACAAGGTGAATATATGGCCCAATATGAAGGCCCATTTATATTAAATTAAGATGAAATAACAAAAATAGAATATACGCGGAAATTAGTGCTTTTAGTCTTCTGGATTGATCAACCGGAATGAGCGACGTCGTTTTTTGAGAGGCGGGTTTCTAAAATTGAGGGGAAATGGGGACGAGCAGCGGTCTGAATCAGGAGGGTTCTGACGAGCAACACCGTCGTTCGGAAATATACACCTACGAAGCGCCATGGCATATCTACGCTATGAATTGGAGCGTGCGGAAGGATAAGAATTACAGACTCACTATCGCTAGTCTATTGGAGCAGTACGCTAATCGCGTTGAAATCGTACAGCTTGACGATTCTACTGGTGAAATACGCACTGATTCTGCACTTTCATTCGACCATCCTTATCCTCCTACAAAACTGATTTTCATACCGGATAAGGAGTGCCAAAGGCCTGATTTGCTTGCCTCTTCGTCTGACTACCTCCGTCTATGGCAAATCTCCGATGGAGATAGCGGGCGGCGTGTGGAGTTGAAAAGCTTGTTGAATAACAACCGTAATAGCGAATTTTCTGGGCCGTTAACTTCATTTGACTGGAATGAGGCTGAGCCTAGGAGGATTGGAACCTCGAGCATCGATACAACTTGCACGATTTGGGATATTGAGAAGGAAGTTGTGGATACACAGCTGATTGCGCACGATAAAGAGGTTTATGATATTGCCTGGGGAGGTGTTGGAGTTTTCGCCTCCGTTTCTGCTGACGGTTCAGTTAGGGTTTTTGACCTCAGAGATAAGGAGCACTCAACGATAATTTACGAGAGCTCAGAGCCTGATACACCGCTTGTGAGACTCGGGTGGAATAAACAAGATCCCAGATACATGGCTACCATTATAATGGATAGTAGCAAGGTTGTGGTTTTAGATATACGTTTCCCCACTTTGCCTGTGGTTGAATTGCAGAGGCATCAAGCAAGTGTGAACGCCATTGCTTGGGCTCCCCACAGTTCTTGCCATATTTGCACAGCTGGAGATGATTCACAAGCTCTAATTTGGGATCTTTCATCAATGGGGCAACCCGTGGATGGAGGGTTAGATCCGATTCTTGCATATACTGCTGGGGCAGAGATTGAGCAACTGCAATGGTCATCTTCTCAGCCTGATTGGGTAGCCATTGCTTTTTCAAATAAGTTGCAGATTTTAAGGGTATGAATTGATTAGAAACTCTCGTTGAAGTTGTAGTATTATCTGATCATTTCGTGGGTATCGTTTGAAAACTAAAACATTATGACTTATGATTGGATGTTCTTGTTATTGTTTTGGATCTTTTCTTAAAGATAATTGTTCTTTAACTGAATACTTTTGGTGAAGAAATGTTCTTTATCTTTATCCGTAGTTTAACATAGTTGTAAGATTCTTGCATCAGTGTCATATGTTAATTTGCAGATCAAAGAAGTTAGCTTTTTTTTAATTCAAATTTGTTCACTTTACTGCAACTCGTGATTCATTCACTCGAAGGGGCAAGTTTTCCATGAATTACTTGTTGATTTAGGTTGTTTTTGCTCTTATGATTACTCTTACAGCTAGCACCTCCATGGAAGTGTTAACCCTTGGAGGCTTCTACGATTGAATTTCGTGGTTCAAATTGTACACTAATATTTGGGTAGGTTAGCCCATGGGTTGATCTATTTATACGTGTTGGATCGGATAGTGGGTTGTGTTGATCCATCCCCAACCCTAATCCCAACTATTGTCTGCCTTGTCATCGTACATCATGTTATAACAAAACTGATGTTTTTTTGTTGCCACCATGTTGTATTAGGTTTTCCTTTGATCGATCTTCAATGGTGATCCTTAGCCCATACGTCCGAAGTGATCAAATTGGTTCAATTTGCATAATGGTAATATTTTAAATTTAAATAAGGTCCTTTGGGATGTGAATAAACCTAGGCAGGCCATTAATATCGCAGCATGGACCAAATTCGTCAATTGCAATTTTATTTTGCTTTTAAATCGATCAGTGATTGTGCCGGGGAAGGGGGCAACGCCGCGCCGTTGCGAAACTGGTGAAGAGTAATCTCGGCGGGCCTGTGGCTTCCCCTACCGATTCTTCTCAATTTGATGATTATAGGTGAGGATAAAGGAAGAATAAATTCTTCTTCGTCTTCGTTCAATGCTTCTATTTAGTTCGATTTCTTTTTCTCATTTTTATATGTCAGTTTTTCAGTAGATTGAATGTGAGAATGAGAAAAATGAAAAGTTCGAGTTCAGGAAAGAGAGCTAAAATGACGGCCTCGAAGAGAAGAGCTGCTAAAGTTGACGCCATGAAACCTAAGAAGCCTCCAACGGCTTTCTTCTTTTTTCTGTACGCAGTTTTACCTTAACTTTATTCCGAATTATCCAATAATCATTGAAGTTTAGGGATTATCCAGCAATACTTTTTCTTTGATTACTCAATTCTTAGTCAAATTGGGTGTGATTTCAGATTCTTTTCTTTGATTACTATTGAATTAAATCCTTGTTGGATTTCCATGGATTTCTTCAATGATACTAAACATTTTAGGGAGGATTTCCGTAAGGAATATAAGGAGCAAAATCCAGGAGTTAAATCAATGCGAGATGTATGTTGTCTTCTTATCTAATCACTCTATCTGCATACTGAACATCATTCTCTTATTCCCCGCAGATTGGTAAAGCTTGTGGAGAGAAATGGAAATCAATGAAATATGAGGTTTGTCTTTCTCTTCATCTGTAGCTTCACAGTTCAAATTTCCATAACTAAGTGAAAACATGATGAGTTTACTTCACTTTGATATAATGAAAGCATTGGCTAGTACAGGAAAAGGTGCATTACTATGATGTTGCTACCAATAAACGAGCTGAGTTCGAGATTTCTATCGCAGATTTTACCAAGAGAAAGGCAAATCTCTAACCCTTTATAGCATTCATTCATCATCTTAATGCAATTCAACATGGTATCGTAGCTGGTTCGATCAAAAATCTTGATTATCAATACTGCGAAGTCGGTTCGTTTCAATTCGTATGTCCAAACTGATCAAGTGTTTGAGGGGTGTTGAGAATATAATCCACCACCCATTGGATTTGTGATGAAATTTTGAATGATGTATAAGATGGAAGGGTATTATAGTAAATGATTTGTTCAAGTCTTTTACAGTATGATATCCTCCCTTATACGTTGTATTTGTTGTTGAAATTAGAGACTATGTCCGAAATTATGACAGGAGTGTTCATGGATATGACGTATAAGGGGAGGAGATCACAACGTAAAAGATTTGAACAAGTTAGTTACTATGGTACACATTCCTTTTATAAACCAATCAAATTTCACCTCAAATCCAACGTGGGACAATTTGATATTTTAACACATCTCTTCAAGTCCAAACACCTATCAAATTTGAACTTGTGAATTGAAATAAACCGAACTTTCCTGGTATTGATAACCAAGCTGAACTAGCTCCGATACAATGTTGGAATTATAGAGTCTCCCGAAATTATGATGGGAGTGTGCACGGATATAGTGTATAAGGGGAGGAGATCACAACAAACAAGTCATTTACTATGACATACTTTCTCTTATAAACCAATCCAAATTTTATCACAAATACAATGTGGGATAGTTTGATATTTCAACATATGTGCACACTCTCATCATAATTTGAATATTAACTAAAACTATATATGAGTTTCACTTTGTAGGAAAACGGGGAGTTCGATGAAGACGACACCGATTATGACGATGACCCAAATGACCCAGATTTCAAATGAATTATTTTGAGTGGCAGAATTACATGATTTAGAAACTGTATGTAAATTCTCTATGCTTTCCTGGACATTTGTATTTCTTGTATACGATACTGAATTTTGTTTTAATACAGGACACGACACGACATGACACAGCGTAATCAGACAACTCTGCTTTGACATAGAAATATCCAAACTCTTGTCTTAAAATATTTGTCGAAAGCTTTTTTATAGTTGGATTGTATAATTCTCATCTTTTTTTCGTGGGTCATAAGGTCAGCGAAGTCTACGCGTTCATTTCGGTCACCTTTCTTTGTATGACTTCATTGTGTTTAAATCAACGTGAGCAAACTAGATCTTAAAAAGAGAAGATTGTCAATCTTTTAATAATCCTTATGGGTTGATATATTGGGCATGTACATGATATCGATACACTGTATATATATCGAGTATATTAAATATATATTAGAATAATATATTACATTAAATTATTAATATCGAGAAATGCACAATTTGTTAATCATTATTAATTTATATTGTTAGTAATTCGAAAAAATAAGAATAAAAAAACTCTAAAAACTTTATATCTTTTTAATGAAGCTTGCGAAATGTTGAAATTATCAAATTACTTAAGAACTTGTGATATATTATGTTTAATAAGATATATGCAATTTATTCAAATTTTTTAAATACATAGCTTACTCGCACTCCGTCCTAATTTCAATCAAATTATGATTTGAAAATATTTTCTCATAAACTCTGATGTATAAGAGAGGATAATATATTATAAAAGACGAAGTTAATTATTATAATATGATTTTTTTTCTTATAAACCAATTCATATAACATCTCAATTTTCAATTTGGATACTTGCAATATATCAACCAATGTTTTAAAAATGGTTCTTTTAAAAATTGATGATAAATTATATTAAATAGTTAATATTAAAAAAATATTATAATATTTATAAAAAAATAATCATCAATAGTAACATTTTTCATGAAACCGAGGGAATCACATTACCGATGTTCTTTTCACGGCGAAATGTACCGACGGCGGCGCGGATGATTCCAACGGCTATTATAATTATTAGAAACGTGGAATAAATAAATTATCCTCACAACAAATCAAAATTGAGGGCAGTTATGGAAGAGAGAGGCGTGCAGAAGACGAAGGGGAAGAACACGCAATTTCCAATTCTGTCATCTAATGAATATATCACACAGCAAAGGGAATATATAAACTGGCCCCGAGCATCAACAACTTTTTAGAATTTCAGAATTCAGTTACCACATTTGTGAAATTTCCAGAGAATCAAGGAGCTTTAGATTTAATTAAAAAACTACAGTAAATCAAATCGCCTGATTTTCAAGCATCGCAGATCATAATCGGCATCCACAACAGAGGAAGAAAAAGCACAAACCTGATACAAGAACAACAGCCTCGATAACCGATACGATCTTGAAAAATAAGGTCTCGAAGATCCGAAAATTGAACTTCCACTTCCACCGAAGTCCGGTCGATCTACTCAGCTTCCACCGCCGTGGCTCTCCGCTGCTGCTGCTCCCCTTCGTATTCACCCTCTGGAAGAATAAACCGAATCTACTAGAACAACTCTTACCCGTACTTTCAGGCTTTTTCTCCATTTTCAGATTCCTACAGCTTGGCTCAGAATCTTACTTCTTCCCCCAATTTAACGGTGTGAGGGAATTTCAGTATATAAGAAATTAGGGGTAGTTTGGTAATCTAAGACCTTGTAAAGGGTATCAGTGAGGGGTGTTTTGGTAATTAGCAAGGGTACTGGTCAAGGAATATTTAGATCTTAGGTACTCTACCAACAAATTATTTTCGCTGTGAATATTTACTAAATAAACAATTTAATTATGGAAATTATTTTGTAACTTTAACAAATAAAATAATATTGTTTATTAATTCATATTTAATATCAGTCAACGTCAACTTGAAAAATGAGAAAATAATGTTCGATGTGAGCGCAGAGCGCGTTTGGGCCTTTGGCGACTGGTTGTGGCCTGGGAGTTGGAACACGAATCTCTTTATATACTGTAAAGAACATTCCTAGGTTGCACACGTGCTGGGTGAGGGTGCGAAAAATTTTACGAATCTAATTAATGGTATGTTGAAAGTGCGTTAATTTAAATTAATTAAAATATATATTAAATTATCCGGTAAACGTAATTTCCTGTTATACATGTGTATCTGTAATCTACAAATATCGTCAAAACTCGAACATTTACATCATGTTTAAAACTATACAAAACTTTATATAATACGATACACGAATATCAAAAGATAACATTCGAGCAAAATCATTTTCTGTATTTAATGGATAAAAAGAATGTCTGTATAACCAAATACATAAGATCATTAATCAAACTAATTACTCATGATATCTCATATTTGATATGAAATACGCATTCTCAACAAAAAACGACTAAAACACCATATATTAAAATTTCAATAAGAAAATGACAAACTTCTACACTTTATAACTTAATGTCTTTATATAATTATTGCATAATGCTGAATATTCCGGTTTGAGTTTTTGCTTCACCGAATAAATTACATAGCTCTACGTAAAAACTAAACCGATTATGTGAAAAAATGAACATGTTAACATTAGTTAACGAGTGAAATATCCTAAAGTAACAGTACTATAAATAATCCAACGAACCCGGTAGGATTATGTTGTGGTCCGAAAACCGGGGTGTCAACAGTCGTCCGGTTCGTTGCAAGACGAACTCGGTTTTAATTTGTTTAACATGTGGAAGACGGTTATGAATCAAATGTAAAAGGGGCAAGACAATTTTAGAGTGGAAAACCCCAAAATGATGGGGAGAAAAACCACTTGATTAAGAGTTGAAAATGCTCTTAATCGATTCAATAAGCAAGTTGTAAATTACAAATATTATGTTTGTTCTTTTGACAACGAGGGGAAGAAAACTTATCGAAAATAAATCGATAGTCGGCCAATTAGGAGAGAAGAAGGAGATGATCATTTCTTTGCTTCCCAAGTGTCCCTTTTATATGTCTTTTCTGCCGTGTGAACAGTAGCGTGTCGTTTTATGCTTGTCCCATGCGGCTTAGGTAGGCTCGTGTCGGGCGGGACAGCCGCCGGGCAGGGCTTTATACGGCTGCGTAGCACTAGGTCTTTCGGTGCTACTAGTTGGCTATCTCCAGACCAGAAGGAGGCTCGTACGACTCTGTCAAACACGCCTCTGACAGGATTATCACAGACTATCGTCATAGGTTGAGGAATGTGAATGGCCAGAAGCGTAATCTGTGCGTCCTGGACCGATCGGTCTCGACGAGGAGAAGAACGCCTGGGCCTATTGATCGGTCCCAGTAAGTAGGAACAACCATTCGGGGTCAACTGTTCTCTTTGGGCCGTCCATTCTCGTGAGTTGAATAGGGGCCTCTAAGTTTGTCTTATGTCACTTGGGTTGGTCTGGCTAAACTTGAACTTAACCATGTTCGGGGTACCGGATTCTGAAGGTCTCATCACTAGCCCCTCAGACTCTATCACCACCATGGTGGTGATGTGAGTTCGACCATCAGATTGAGAACGTTTGAGGCAGGAATGCCCGATCGATTATCTGGTAAGCCTGCAGTCAATCTGACTAACGTATCGACCACCTTATTTTGTTCTCTAGGCATATGGTCAAGTGAGAATTCACTGAACTTCTTTGACAACTGCAGGACCTTGGCGTGATAAAGCTTCATGGTTGGCTCATGGGTTTCGAATCTTCCCGCGAATTGCTCAACCACCAACTTGGAGTTTGAGAACATTCGCACTTTAGCAACTCTCATCTTTCGGGCCAAGGTCATCCCCGACAGCACGACCTCATATTCCACCATGTTGTTCGTTCCAGAGAATAGGAACTTGACTGCAGAGTGGATAACGTCACCTTGACGTGTGGTAAGGGTGATACTCGCTCCATTTCCCCCGAAGGTTGATCCATCAACATAAACGATCCATCGGTCGTCCTCTTGGTTCAGAAATATAGCCGATCGGGTCATTTCGACCACGAAATCCGCGAGAACATGAGCCTTGATTGCCCTTCGGTGCATGAATTCCAGATACATGGAGTTGATCTTGATTTTCCATTTGGCCAACCTTTCATTAGAGTCTGCCTGACTCAAAACTGTTTTCAGAGGCTGATCAGTATACACATAAACCTTTCGGCCTTCAAAATAATGTTTAAACTTGGATATAACTTTCTGCAAGGTCAGCATGAATTTTTCTAAGGTAGTATATCTGGTCTCGGCTGGTACCAAGGAATGCTCACATAATAGACAGGTCGATGAGCGTCATCCCCAATGGTTACCAGTGTTGCGCTGACTGCAGCATCTGATACGGCCAGATATAACCCTAAAGGTTCATGGCAGGTCGGGCTCACCATCACAGGGGGAGTACTTGGATAAGTCTTCAGGTATGAGAAGGCCCGATCGCACTCTTCGGTCCAACCAAGATGTCTGGCTTTCTTTAGCACCCTGAAAAAAGGCAAAGCCCGGTCTGTGGACCTAGAGATAAACCTGCTCAGCGCGGCCAATCGGCCAGTGAGCCTCTGGAACTCTCTCTTGTTTCTCGGATGTTGCATTTCAATGATCGTCTGAACTTTCTCAGGATTAACTTCTATGTCCTTCTCAGAAACGTAATATCCTAGGAACTTACCACTCTGAATCCAGAAGCAACACTTGTTTGGATTTAGTTTGAGTTTATATTTACGGCATACTTCGAAACAACGAGACAAGTAGGGAATATGGTCTTTATCATTCATGGACTTGACAATCATATCATCAATATATACTTCCATAACATGGCCTATTAAATCCCTAAAGATCTTGTTGACCAGCCTTTGGTATGTTGCTCCTGCGTTCTTTAAGCCGAAATGCATAACCTCATAGCAATAAACGCCGTCTTCCGTCATGAACGATGATTTTTTTCTGATCTTCCTTGCTAAGGAAGATCTGATGGTACCCGGAGTAAGCGTCCATGGTGCTACCCGCTACAACATCCACCAATCGGTCAATATGCGGCAGTGGGAAAGGGTCTGACTCACAGTTCTTGTTGACGTCGGTAAAATCAATGCACATCCTCCACTTCCCGTCTGCCTTGGAGACCACCACCGGGTTCGCAACCCACTCAGTGTAGTGAATCTCTCTAATGAAACCCGACCGCAGTAACTTGTTCACCTCAGCCCGGATGACTTCAATTTTTTCAGGAGAATAACGTCTGCTCTTTTGCCTAATAGGCTTTGTCTCGGGCTCAGTGTTGATCCTGTGCTCACTCTCGGATCGATCAATCCCCAGCACATTGTCCGGGGTCCAAGCGAATATATCTACATTGCTTTTTAGCAAGTGGACTAGCTCTTCTTCAAAGGTCGGGGCTAAGTGGGCCCCGATGCGAATAGTCTTGATTTAATCATCCTCAACCAAGTTGATCATCTTGAACCCAACGGGTTCCATAGCCTGCCTCGGGTGTGGAGGCTCTTCGAGCAAATCCACCCGAGCTATCTTCACTGGTGCCAAAGTTCGGCACGAGCTCATGTAGCACTGTCTTGCTACTTTCTGGTTCCCCTTGACAGAAATCACTCCGTGAGTGGAGGGGAACTTGAGCATCATATGATACGTAGAAGGGACCGCCTCGAACTTATTATGGCCAGTCCGTTCTATGATCGGATTGTAAACCAGATCGACTTCAACGACAATAAACTCCAGGGTCTCCGATCGGTCCCTATTTGGCTCCCCTAAGGTGACAGGGAAAAGAATTTTCCCGCACGGGATGACACTCCTTTAGTCGAGCGCCCAAAAGGTTATATTGACAATAGAGAGATCATGAGCCGAGGCTCCCAGCACTTCATCCACTTCACGTTTCATCAGATTGCATGAAGCCCTAGTGTTCACCAAAATCATGTGGACCTGACGGTCGGCTATGATTCCTGTAATGATAAGGGGATCATCACAAGGGTCAATAACCCCTTCCCGATCGGCCGCGATGAAGATGATATCGTCCTCGAATGTAGAGGACCGCTCAGCCGATTCATGTTTGACCACCGCCACAGATTCAGAGCTTTCGGGAAACTCCTCACGCACTGCTCTTTTTCGGTCCCTGACCGACTCATTGATTCTTATTCCGCCGGAGATAACATAAATATCTCCGGCGACCTCCTTTCCCTAGGCACCTCCTCATTCGGGGCAGGTTGGGTGCCTACTTCAACAGAAGGGGGAGCTGGCTGCTCCCATCTTCCACATTAATTCTGTGGGGCTCTACCGCCACGGCTCCGCCATCTCCTCCTTCGGTCGTGGCCACGGTTTTCTTGGCCGTGCTGGCCTCTATCTTGTTCGGGTTGGGGAAATCTTCGGTCCCCCTCCCGATAGTTGTAATGTCGGGGCTGGCCCCGATTATCTCTCCCTCTCGGCATGTGACGATCGTCACCTTGATGGCCCGTTCGGGGAGTCTCCGCTCGCTTGCCATTATGAATGTCATAGTCGGGCTTCTCCTTATGCATCGCCGCTACTGTCTCTCGCAGTATCGGGCATTTCAGCGTCGGGTGATCGCGGTTGTGATGCAACTTACAATAAACCCGATTGTCCTCCTTCTTCGGGGGGACATTCTTCTCAGCCACAGCCGCTACTTCCCGCGACTGCTTCTTAGGGTAAGAGACCATATGATCGCCTATGAGATTAGAATTTCCACTAGGCTTCCGATAACCAGCTCCCAGCGCTTCATCTACCTTGATATATTTGTTGATTTTCTGAAGGAGCTTTCCCAAGGTGGACGGTGGCCTCTTCACAAGGCTGGCCAAAGTCCGCATGGTCCCAGGACCTGTTGTAAAATGTCAATTTTGTCTCGGAGCTCCAGCTTGATATCCCGAGCGGTTCTGTTGAACTTCTCTATGAATGACCGGAGACTCATCTTTGCAGGGGCGTATTTCAAACTGTATAGTTCCTGCCTACTTCGAGGTGGTCCTACGTTTGGAGCAAACTGCTCCGAGAAAGCCAGGATAAATCCGCCATACGATTGTATGGATCGAGCCGGTAAGTTCTTGAACCAAGTCCGGGCATCGCCATGTAATCCGGCCGCTAAGATGCGGCACTTCAGAGAGTCCGAGGCCCGAACGGCCCCATCCTTAACTCAAATTCAGCGATGTGATCGATCGGATCACCGTCGCCTCGAAATATTGGCAACCCCTCCAGGTTGCGGTAATATCGATCGGGAACTGCCGCCCAGATCTCTTCAGAAAACGGGAGAATCAAATCTCCCAGTGCGGCGGAGACACCTCCATATTGCTGGGATGAAGTCTGGGCTACATGCAGATTATGCCACCAGTCGTTATCCTTGCTCCGCCTGATCGGGGCATCCATGGCCCGATCAAATAGCCCAGGACTGCGCCCAAGATCGAGTCCGCAATCCCTCTGCGTTCGCAGGGTCTCCAACTCCCTGGTGAGTTCATCGATGCGCATCTGCATCTGTTCCTGATAAGTCTCAGGAACGTGAGTTGGAGTCCTAATCAGAGGAGGTGGAGTAGAATGGTATCTCTGCCTCTTCATCGTCACTCCGTGCCTGATAATCTCCTCTTCATCGGAGCTTCGTGCGTCTGGGTCGCTTCGTACCCTCTGCTTGCTGGAACAAGGCTTGTGATAGCCGGTGGTTCTATTCCACTCCTCTCCGACGTAACTTCGATTATTACTTTCCTGACGACAGCTTTCAGGTCCTGCAAAGAGAACGTTGATGCTGGAAGGCTACTGGGAAGCGTATCACTATCGTTCGTCGAAGTCCCGGTTGCCATGCCTTTGATTATCCTATCCCGGGTAAAGACCCCGAATGGGGATTAGAAAATCATCCCCACAGATGGCGCCAAACTGTTGTGGTCTGAAAACCGGGGTGTCAACAATCGTCCGGTTCGTTGCATGACGAACTCAGTTTTAATTTGTTTAACATGTGGAAGACGGTTATGAATCAAATGTAAAAGGGGCAATGCAATTTTAGAGTGAAAAACCCCAAAAGGATAGGGAGAAAAACCACTTGATTAAAAGCTGAAAATGCTCTTAATAGATTCAATAAGCAAGTTGTAAATTACAAATATCATGTTTGTTCTTTAGATAATGAGGGGAAGAAAACTTATCGAAAATTAATCTATAGTCGGCCAATTAGGAGAGAAGAAGGAGAGGATCCTTTCTTTGATTCTCAAGTGTCCATTTTATATGCCTTTTCTGCCGTGTGAACAGTAGCGTATCGTTTTATGCTTGTCCCATGCGGCTTTGTTCGGTTCGTGTCGGGCGGGACTACCGCCGGGTAAGGCTTTATACGGCTGCGTAGCACTAGGTCTTTCGGCGTTACTAGTCAGCTATCTCCAGACCAGAAGAAGGCTCGTACGACTCTGTCAAACACGCCTCTGATAGGATTATCAAAGACTATCGTCACAGGTTGAGGAATGTGGATGGCCTGAAGCGTAATCTGTGAGTCCTGGACCGATCGGTCCCGACGAGGAGAAGAATGCATGGGCCTATAGATCTGTCCCAGTCAGTAGGAACAACCCTTCTGGCTCAACTGTTCTCGCTGGGCCGTCCATTCTCGTGAACTGGATAGGGGCCTCTAAGTTCGGTTTATGTCACTTGGGCTGGCCTGACTAAACTTGGACTTAACCATGTTCGGGGTACCGGATTCCGAATGTCTCATCAGATTAAAATAAAATATTAACACACCCGGTAGGATTCGCGCACCCCTACGAATCGTGAAAGACATGAACATTCATTTCTCATCCACGTGGTGTCATTTTATTGGTTTATTTATAACTTGTGCTATTTTCTAAAAAATATTTATAAATACATCTTACATATTGGATAAATGTTAAATCAAATTTAAAAATTCAATATCAAATCTAATAATGAATTGAATTTTTTTGGTTCAATTTATACTTAAATACTAAATTTATAAAATTAAATATAAAGTTATTTTAATTTAATTATATATTAAATACACAAATTATTTAATATACCAAATTTTGAAGACTCATACACGAACTAATTTGATTCAAGATTGTCTGGTTCCATGTTCGACCCACCTATTGCACATGTACCCCTAATATATCATTACTTAATAAGTTAATCATGGAATAATTTCTTTCTAATATAAGATACATTGGGTTTTCTATATTTCGATTTAACCCAAATCATCCTCGACTTTCGATCAATGTTTTAAATTTCGCTAAATTTTTTGTCGAAATTTGGCGATTTTGACGGGTTTTTGTCAATTGAGCTTATTTCTTATTTTAATTTTTTTTAAATCATACATCAATTTTCAAAGTTGGGTTTATAAGGACTTTTAAATATTCAATTCTAAGTTGAAATTTGTACTTTACATGTTTTATAGTTCAATTAGCAATCAAGTAATAGTATACTTAATATTCAAAAATCAATTTAATCATAAAATTGATATTTCATAGTGTGACCGAGAAATTTCGATTGTTTCCTCAAAATTTATCTGAAATTAAAATATTATTTTATACGTATAATTACAATATATGACATATGTATAATCTTTTTATTAGTTTGAAGGATCGATTCACGATGACGAATATCCAGATTGTCTCTCGACCTCCTTTCTAAAAACAAAAGATTCTATGGAATTTGATTCTTAGGACCATACGACGAGAAGTTGAGTTTTGTTTTGTTTCCGAGTATAATAATTTTACGAATCATTTTAAAAAATTTTGAAATATATTTTCAATTAATTTTTATTGTAAGAGATAAAGATTAGGATCATCAAATTTTGATCACTAAAGTAAAGGTGATTGGGGCTAAACAAGAGTGCTTTAAAAATGATAATGACAAAATAAAGATGAAGATAACAAATTCTTTTGCTTTACAGCCTGCAGTGTGTAGATTACACTATTCTTTTTAATTTTAAAATAGTATTTATTATTATTTTTTAGTCTTAATTTGGTTTCTTTTATTGATATTTATAAAATTTAGATGTTATGATGAGATACAATGATTATGAATTTATAAATATGTTTGATAAAAAATTAGAGTATCGTAATCATTATTTATGTAATAATATTAATGTACTATTATATACAAAAATAATAATGATGATCATATTTTAAATATTAAAATAAGATTAAATCAATTATTTTTCAAATTAAGAATGTATCACAATTAATTAGAACAACAAATGCAAAATCATGATATATTAGTGATGAATACATTGAGTTTGTTTGGTTCAACTTTTAAAAATTGAGATCCGATGAGATGTGGTGAAATTTGATTATCGTGAATTTTTAAATATATTTAGTAAAATTATGGTATTATAATCATGATTTATGTAAAAATACTAATATACTCTTATATATATATAATAATATATATAATTATATTATAATTAATAGAAGTAAGGGTAAATTAATATTTTCTAAAATCACAATGATGTTATAACTGGTTTTAACAGATGTGATGAAATCGTGATTTTCTAACTATTATCATATCAGAATTAAATTTGTGTTTTATGTATCATAAAAAACATTTTATTGACATCGCACCGCCACTTTAATTTTTTGTTCCAAACAAACCCAGTGTAATTTTATTTTTCTTTTGTGTTTTTAACAAATTGGGGATTTCATCGTAATCTATTGCTATTTTTATTTTAGTATTAAATATACCGCAAAAATAGTCTAACGCTTTCAATGATATGGTAATTTTGATAGAGTGACGTTTGACTACGCCCCCAAACTTATAGGCGGTGTGAATGACATGTTCTCCAAGTTACGAAATTGTAAATATAATACACTTTTGAGCAAAAATATGCATTTGTAGCATTACAACTACAATTAATTGCGCATAAAACACCTCACGTTTCAATATCGTTTATCATTGACACTCTACTCTATCAAACTCGTTAATATTTTATATTATATGCACAATTCTCAAACATCAAGAGTCAAATTTGTATATTTTTTCAAATTGGTTTTATTTGCGTATTTTGAGGATCACTCATGTTAACGGAAAAACATTTGTCAATTTAACGAAAAACCGGATATTAGAATGTCAGAGTTAAAAAACAAACGGTATTAATAACTTTATATGTCATTCTTGAATTTTGTAAGTTGAGGGCATACATTTTACACAACTTGTAAATTGAAGACTACTTATACAATTTTCTTAATTTTGATATTGAAAGTTTGTTTACTGTGTCTGTTTTATCCTAAAAATATGTAATAGACAAATTATGTCCCATCCTTGTACCGTTTGAAAAAATCAAACTATTTAATATTTTTTAATTAATCATGTTAAATTAGCTAAATAAAATATGAAAAATATGGGAATGTACAAAGTAAGGATATTTAAAAATAAAAATATGTATAAATAAAAATATTTGTAATGGTAATATTCATAGAATTAATAAAATATTTATTTTGATATTGAAAGAGATGAAATAGTCGAAGACAAAGAAGAAATGACTATCAACTCTTTTGATTAGTTTTTTTTATGAGTAGATTAGAAATATTATATTTTTAGTTTAACTTTATTTGGTTAATAATTTTATATTTCCAATAATTTAACCTTATTTGCTTCTCCAATTAACTTATTAAGAGAGTTATTGGGCTTATTTGTTTCTCTAATTTGGGCTGCTACAATGTAGTCCTCAGGGCCCATCGTTTGACCCAATTGTTTTCTTGATTTTCTTGCTCTTTTCTCTCCATATATAGACTCAGTATCTCCCTTTTTACGTCATTTCAAACTCGAAGTTCATCAACGGTCCTATTTTCTCTGGTTTTATGCTTTCTTTTTATTTTCAATTTTTTTTGCTTCTTGTGCGATTCTTTGATGTTCATTTTATCTTTGTTTTGAATATATTTGCTATCGTTTCAGCGGTTGTTTCGAGCGTAAAGTTTTGGTATGTAGGGATCGGGATACGTCAGGTACGTTCTGAGTCCTTTCATTTTCTCTGATTTTCTTTTCGATTTCTTATGTTTCTATTGCGATTCTTTGATATTCATTTTTTAATATATATTGATTGTGTTTTAGCCATTTTTTAGACCTTAAAGTTATCTTTTCTTTTCGATTTCTTCTATGTCTTGTGAGATTCTTTGATATTCATTTGATCTTTGATTTGAATCTATCTTGTATGTGTTTTAGCCATTTTTTAGAGCGTAGAGTTTTGGGATTCAGGTCTTCTAGATACGTCAGGTGCGATTCGAGTTGTTTCTTTTTCTCTGTTTTCTTTTATTTTGGATATTGGATTATTTGCTTTGTTTTGAATCTATGGAGTCATCTGGTGTGTGTGAGAAATGACGTTCAAAACTAACATCTTTGAGGTCTAAACTGTGGTTTGCATATCCCGTTTTCTTTCTTTTAGATCTTCAGTGTGTTTTTCCCCTGAATCTTTATACCCGTCAATAAGATGAGTTTTTGTTTCTTTGAGTTGCTTTCTCATTCTTGGAAATTCTTGTAACTGATTTCCGTTTTCTTTTATTGTATTTTAGATTAATTGTTGATTGGAATATTTCTTGGCTGTGGGATTTGGATATCCATAATAATCTAATCTTTCTAAATCTTATATGCAGGAAAACTTCGTGTAAAAATGAAATATTTACTGCCCAGTCGATACTGCTCAATTCTCATCTAGTCATCAAACCCTGTGATGTGCTAGTCTAGAAAAAAAGGTAGAAAAATGAGAGGTTATAGCACCAGATCCCTCTCTTCATCCACATCAATGGCATTATCCATCATCTATCATCATTAACTTATAACTTATTTATTTATTTTATTATGTTATTAAATTATATTAATTATTCATTAAGTTATAATAGTGATCACTCTCGTGATCCTTCATCCTCATCTACAAGGCATCCATGATTTACTCCATTAAGTTATCAAATTATTTTTTAATTATGTTTGCTATAGCATTACATCCTTCATCTCCATCTCCATCTCCATGACATTCACCATCCATCATTATCATTTATTTATTATTATGTTATAGCACTGGCTTGTGATCTTTTATCTTCATCTTCAAGGCTATAACATTCATTCCCTATAACATTAACTTATTACATATTTATTCATTAAGCTATAGAAATATCTTGTGATCTTTCCTTCATCTTTAAGGCATCCATTGCCTATCCGCATTAACTTATTCATTTATTTTATTAAGTTATTAGATTATTTATTCTTTATGCTATACAAGTTGCTTGTGTCCAATCATATATCATTTGTCATTAACTTATAACTTATTTATATCACTATTTTTTAGCACTAGCTTGTGATTCTTCATCTTCAAGACACATCCATCATTTATACCTATGTCTTAATTACTTATGTTTAGTTTATTCATAAAATTATAGCTTTGATAAGTTATTTGATTTTTTAGTCATTTTTATATATTAATTCTTCGATAGCAGTGACTTTTGATCCCTCATCTTCAGCTTCAAGGTATGAAATCTATCATTTGTCATTAACTTATAACTTATTTATTTTATTAAGTTAGTATATTATATTCATAAATTTATAGAAGTGGTTTGTGGTTCTTCATCTTTATTTTCAATGCTACCATCCATCATTTATCATCTATCATCATTAACTTATTTATGCCTTATCTATTTCACTTTATTGAAGCATTCATATTTTTTATGTAGCAGTAGCTTGTGTGCTTCATCCTCATTTTCAAGGCTTTATTTATTATTTATATACCTATTTATTTTATTATCTTATTGGATTAGATTATGATTCATTAAGTTATAGCAGTTTCTTGTAATCCTTCATCTTCACCTTCAAGCCAAATGCATCCATCATCTATCATCATTAATTTATTACATTATTTATTCATATTAATTTTGTAGCAGTAGCGTGTGATCCTTCATCTTCACCTTTAAGGTCATTGCATCCATTGTCTGTAAACCTCATCATTAACTTATTCATTTGTTTTATTAAGTTATCAAATTATTATTTATTACTTATGCTATAGAAGATTAGAAGTGGCTTGTGTCCCTCATCCTCATCTTCAAGGTATGACATCAATCATTTGTCATTAACTTATAATTTATATATTTTATTAAGTTGTATCATTCTTTTAGCACTAGCTTTTGATTCTTGATCTTTAAGGATATGACATTTATCATTAACTTATACTATATTCATTTGCTTTATGTATAGTTTATTTATTCATAAATTTATAGCCGTGCTTGTCATCATTCTCTTCACTTTCAGTGCTATGGAATCCATCATTTATGGTTTATTATCTTAAGTTATAAACTATTTATTTATTTACTTTATTAAGTTAGGTTAATTAGTCACTAAGTTATACTAGTGGATCACTCTCGCGATCCTTCACCTTAATCTGCAAGACATATCTATCTTTAGTGTTTATTTACTCTATTACGTTATCAGATTATTGTTCATTAATTTAGAGTATACCACTCTTGTGAACCTCCATCTTCATCTATGGCATCCATCTTTTATTATCATTAACTTATAACTTATTTATTCATTATGTTATAGCAGCTTTTTGTGATCTTTCATCTTCATGGCTATGGAATTCACAATCCATTTTCTATCATCATTAACTTATAACATATTTATTTTAGTAGTGGATTTTATGCTTTATATGATAGCCGTGGCTTGTGATTCCTCATCTTTATTCTAAATTAGCATTAATTATTAACTTATAACATATTTATTTATACTTTTCTGCATTAAGTTAAAGCAATAGCTTGTGATCCTCTGTCTTCATCTTCAAGACTATGACGTTCATTTCCTATCATTATTCACTTGCATCTTATTTTTAAGTAAATTATTAGATTTTTATATCTTTGTTCTGCTATAGCAGTGGTTTGTGATGTCTCATCTTCATCTTCATCTTCATCTTCAAGGCTATGCATCCATCATTCATAATTAACTTATAACTTATTTATTTTGTTAAATTATTCTATAATAGTCATAAATTTATAGCAGTGGTTCATTCTTTTTATTTACTGCGGTTAACATCTGGTTTTCTTTATTCAGTTGTCTATTTATTATGGTACAAAGTTTTTAACTCCGCCTGTGCGAAGTCTATGATCACTTAACACAGCCAGTCCCAAGCCTGGATGAAGGAGGAGGGGAGACATGATTTTATTATACATGGGTTGATTTATTGTCTTAGAATTGATACGTTCCTTTCTCCTGTCTGAGTTATTCATTGACTGTGTTGTTGCTGCTGTTTGCAGTAATGTCAGTTTGTATGGCTAATATTCTTCGAGAATTTTAGTGCAAGCTGAGATGATTATAATGCTTGGTCTTGATGTTCCTAATCATGCATTATTAGCCTTTCTGCTATTACTTACTTGCACACTCCCTGAATTGTTGAGAATATGTCATCTGCATCAATAGTTTGATTTTATTTTCAGGACTCATAACCTCAGGGTTGTTGTGTTTGGAGGAATCGCAGTGGTCGAGTTTTCTAATTGTTGAGAGGTAATCTTAATTGGGTTATGAAGCGCATGATTTCTCATTTAAAAAGGACGAGGATTTACATTCCAACTGGACTTTGAATAAAAATTGTCACATTTAGTCTTGTGAAGCTCATTTTCCAGGGACGAAGTTGGTGGCATATGCCCAAGCATTGTTATTCACAGGGTCAGCGAGATGATCTGCCAGATTCTCCAATGGACCTTTTCCTGTAACAATGGCTTGTACAAAGAAGCCAAACATGGAAAACATTGCAAGTCTTCCATTCTTGAGCTCCTTAACCTTCAGTTCAGAAAATGCCTCTGGATCATCAGCCAATCCCAACGGGTCAAAGCTTCCCCCTGGATAAATCGGATCGACAACCTCACCAAGTGGTCCACCAGCAACACGGTACCCCTCCACAGCACCCATTAGAATAACTTGCGTAGCCCAGATAGCCAGGATACTCTGTGCATGAACCAAGCTTGGGTTACCCAAGTAATCAAGTCCACCCTCACTAAAAATCTGTGAGCCAGCCTTGAACCAGACAGCCTCACCGAACTTAACCCCATTCCTTGCTAAAAGCTCAGGGAAGACACATCCTAGAGCACCAAGCATAGCCCATCTAGAGTGGATCACCTCCAACTCACGGTTCTTTGCAAATGTTTCAGGGTCAGCAGATAGTCCAGCAGTGTCCCANACTTGTGTAGCCCAGATAGCCAGGATACTCTGTGCATGAACCAAGCTTGGGTTACCCAAGTAATCAAGTCCACCCTCACTGAAAATCTGTGAGCCAGCCTTGAACCAGACAGCCTCACCAAACTTAACCCCATTCCTTGCTAATAGCTCAGGGAAGACACATCCTAGAGCACCAAGCATAGCCCATCTAGAGTGGATCACCTCCAACTCACGGTTCTTTGCAAATGTTTCAGGGTCAGCAGATAGTCCAGCAGTGTCCCAGCCGTAATCACCAGGGAACTCACCAGTTAAGTAACTCGGTGACTCACCGGAGAATGGTCCCAAGTACTTAACACGGTCTGGACCGTACCATGGACTGCCTGAAGAAGCAGATTTTGGCTTGGTAGCAGTTTTCCTCATTGAAATCCTTCCTTTCCCATTAATCTCTTGGGTTGAAGGCGATTGCTTCACCGCCTGGCCGGCAAAGGATGAAGAAGAAAGAGCCATTGTTGCTGCTGCCATTGGAGAAGAACTGAAAGAGAAGATAAAACTGAGCTGGTGTTGTAGTGAGTGAAGAACTTTGGGAGAGCAACAAGGTATTTATACAAATCTCTCGTATCTTCAGAATATGAATATCTCAATTGTGATTGGTTGCCAGTATCTGAATCATGCCCATTGAAAGTTGAAACAATAAAATATAATTGCTCTTAGGATTTCTTCGTGGTTGAGAAAAAATTGCTTGGACCAGTCACAGCTTGCCATGTGTTTCCATAGATAGCCCATAACCCTTATACTCACCTTTCCAATTCCCATTTAAGTGTTTTTCAAGGTTTTAATTTGGTTCGAAAGACACAATGTTCGATTTGAGATTTGATTCGGTTCGAAAACCAAAAGATGTATTATTCGAGATTCAATTTGGAAATTTTTTAATATATATAAATATTATAATATTATTCTTATTAACCAGTTTGGTTCATTGGAAATTTTATGGTACAAGGTTTGATTTCTTAGAAATTTAAATCCATATCGAACTTGGTTGATTCGAAAAAATTGAGTTCAAGAGATTTGCGAACCGGTTCAGTTTGTTGACACTTGATAGAGCTATTAGTGCACGACAAGGATTAACATTTCATATTTTAGTGGATCTGATAAGAAATAATAACAAGAAATAAGGAAAGAACAAATGATGGTTCTCATACATTTTTATATTCTATAAATACTAGTTTTTCTCCTAATACAACTTCAAGCATGGGATTTGGGCTACTCATCATTTTATATATTTGTATCCTTAGTACCTTTGGACCCTTTCTATTACTATGTATCATTTTGTCCTTTGATAATGCATTGGTGATAGGTTTTCTTTTCGACACCATAATTTTTTCCCCGTTATTTTGGGTTTTCCACATAAAATCTGTGACTTTTATTTGAATTTCAGCTAAGTTGTCTCCACAACAACAATAAATTCAAGATCGGTTCTTAGTTAATAATATGGTTAGAATCTGATGATTGTTAGTATCTTGTAAAAAAGAACCATAACATAGTGGATCCGATGTGAATTGTGTTGGAAGTGTGATTTTTTGAAAAAAAATTAAAATTATAACTATCTTTCTTTGAATTTGGATAAAAACATCATAACCGTGTTAAAGTGCCGATATATTGGGAATTTCGATCATCTGGATTTTGGTGGCATTTATACAAAATACCACCTTTATAGATTTTAAACTTGTTTGATTTGGAAAAATAATAGATATATATCATATTTATTAAGCTTTTTTATTTTTTGTGTAAGAATAATATAAATTTGAAATAACAAAAGTTATGTATTTTTTCAATATTAATAGTTTAATTTATTTTATTCTTTTAAGTTAATATTCAATATTGATCCGAATTTTTGTATATTAACTCATTCGGTATATCGTATCAAAGTAAATTGACATTTGATGTGAATAATTTTATAATTCAAAAAACATAATTTACAGGATACAAAGAGAATTTATATATAACTACACAATCTCAACAGATCTTTTCTAAATTCATGTAAGTCACATAAAAGATTAGTGAAAGTCTTTGTATATTTCCTCTTTGGTTTTTATATAGACCAATGCGTTTCAGCATTTGCTTGATGACAAATTGAAGTTTTTCTCGATTGTTGTAACATATCGATATCGATTTTAAATATAGATTTTAAAAATCGATATCGCATATTAGTATTGGTCTTTTAACTTAGAAAATATTTTTAAAAATGGAATATTATAAAAGGCGGGTGTAAGGAGATATTGGGCTTATTTTCTTCACAACTTGGGCTTCTATTTTTTATTCAGAGCCCATCGTTTAACCCAATTTATTGTTGATTTCCCTGCTCTTCTGACTTATCTATAGTCTATATATATGCACCCGTTTTTCATGTCGTTTCGAACTCGAATTCCATCAACGGTCATATTTTCTCTGGTTTTCTACTTTCTTTTTTCTTTTCAATTTCTTCTGTTTCTTGTGCGATTCTTTGATGTTGATGTTATCTTTGTTTTGAATCTATATTGTTTTCGTTTTAGCTGTTTTTTAGAGCGCAGAGTTTTGGTATGTAGGGATCGGGATATGTCAGGTATGTTCTGAGTCCTTTCCTTTTCTCCGGTTTTCTTTTCGATTTCTTATGTTTCTAGTGCGATTCTTTTATATTCATTTGTTAATATATATTTCTTGTATTTCATCCGTTTTTACTTTTTAGAGCTTAAAGTTGGTACGCAGGGATTGGAATACGTCAGGTACTATCTGAATCCTTTCTTTTTATCGATTTTTTTCTATTTCTTGTGCGATTATTTGATCTTTGTTTTGAATCTATCTTGTATGTGTTTCAGCCATTTTTTAGAGCGTTGAGTTTTGGGATGCAGGTCTTCTGGATACATCAGGTGCGATTTGAGTTGTTTCTTATGTTTTGTTTCTTTGAGTTGCTTTCTCATTCTTGGCAATTCTTGTATCTAATTTCCGCTTTCATTTATTGTATTTTAGATTAACTGTTGATTGAACTACTTCTTGGCCGTGGGATTTGGATATTCATAATAATCTAATCTTTCAAAATCTTATATGCAGGAAAACTTCGTGTAAAAATGAAATATTTACTGCCCAATTCTCATCTAGTCATCAAGACCCAGCGATGTGCTACTCCAGAAAAAGGTAAAAAATAAGAGGTTATAGCAGCACTCTCTTCATCTATCGTCATTAACTTCTAACCTATTTATTTATTTTATTATGTTATTAAATTATATTAATTATTCATTAAGTTATAATAGTGATCACTCTCGTGATCCTTCATCCTCATCTACAAGGCATCCATCATTTACTCCATTAAGTTATCAAATTCTTTTTTAATTATGTTTGTTATAGTATTAGATCCTCCATCTCCATGACATTCACCATCCATCATCATCATTTATTAATAACTTATTTATTTATTATTATGCTATAGCACTGGCTCGTGATCCTTCATCTTCAAGGCTATAGGATTCATTCTCTATTAAAATTAACTTATAACATATTTATTCATTAAGCTATAGAAATATCTCATGATCTTTGCTTCATCTTTAAGGGTATGACATTCATTGTCTATCCTCATTAACTTATTGATTTATTTTATTAATTTATTAGATTATTTATTCCTTATGCTATACAAGTTGCTATTAAGTTATTGTGTCCACTCATCATCAAGGTATGACATATATCATTTGTCATTAACTTATAACTTATTTATATTATTAAGTTATATCACTAATTTTTAGCACTAGCTTGTGAGTTTTCATCTTCAAGACACATCCATCATTTATATCTATTTCTTAATTACTTATTTTTTATGTTTAGTTTATTCATAAAATTATAGCTTTGATAAGTTATTAAATTTTTTAGTCATTAAGTTTTAGCGCTGGTTTGTGATTCTTCCATCCATCATCTATGGTTTATCATTATTAAGTTAAAACATATTTAATATTTATTTATTTACTTATTAAGTTATTAGAATGTTTAGTCATTATTAACTTATTACATTATTTATTCATATTAATTTTGTAGCAGTAGCGTGTGATCCTTCTTCTTCACCTTCAAGGCCATTACATCCATCGTCTGTAGTAATCACTCATCATTAAGTTATTCATTTTTTATCACTGCTATAGAAGATTAGAAGTGGCTTGTGTCCCTCATCCTCATCTTCATCTTTTGTCATTAACTTATAATTTATTTATTTTGTTAAGTTATATCATTGTTTTATCACTAGCTTGTGATTCTTCATCTTTAAGGATATGACATTCATCATTTATCACTAACTTATAACATATTCATTTGCTTTATGTGTAGTTTATTTATTCATAAATTTATAGCCATGCTTGTCATCATTCTCTTCACTTTCATTGCTATGGCATCCATCATCTATGATTTATCATTTTAAGTTATAACCTATTTATTTAATTTATTAAGTTGTTAGGTTAATTAGTCACTAAGTTATACTAGTGGATCACTCTCGCGATCCTTCACCTTAATCTGCAAGACATATCTATCTTTACTGTTTATTTACTCTATTACGTTATCAGATTATTGTTCATTAATTTAGAGTATACCACTCTTGTGAACCTCCATCTTCATCTATGGCATCCATCTTTTACTATCATTAACTTAGAACTTATTTATTCATTATGTTATAGCAGCGGTTTGTGATCTTTCATCTTCAAGGCTATGGAATACACTATCCATTTTATATCATCATTAACTTATAACATATTTATTTTAGTAGTTGTTGCTTTATATGATAGTTGTTGCTTGTGATTCCTCATCTTTATTCTAAATGCCATGACATCCATTAGCATTAATTATTAACTTATAACATATTTATTTATACTTTTCTGCATTAGGTTAGAGCAATAGCTTGTGATCCTCTGTCTTTATCTTCAAGGATATTCGGTTTCTGTCATTATTCACTTGCATTTTATTTTAAAGTAAATTATTAGATTTTTATATCTTTATTCTGCTATAGTTGTGGGTTGTGATATCTCATCTTCATCGTCAAGGCTATAACATCCATAATGTATGTATCGAGTTATAGGCAAGATTTATTCACCAAGCTTCACTATAGCTCATTCTTTTTATTTACTGTGGTTAACATCTGGTTTTATTCATTCATTTATCGATTTATGATGGTACAAAGTTTTTAACTCCGCCTGTGCAAAGTCTATGATCACTTAACACAGCCAGTCCCAAGCCTGGTGAAGGAGGAGGGGAGACATGATTTTATTATACATGGGTTTAATTTCTTGTATTAGAATTGTTACATTTCTTTCTACAGTCTGTGTTATTCATTGACTGTGTTGTTGCTACTATTTGCAGTAATGTCAGTTTGTATGGCTAATATTCTTCGAGAATTTGAGTGCAAGCTGAGATGATTATAATGCTTGGTCTTGATGTTCCTAATCATGCATTATTAGCCTTTCTGCTATTACTTGCACACTCCCTGAATTGTGGAGATTGTCATCTGCATCAATAGTTCGATTTTATTTTCAGGACTCATAACCTCAGGGTTGTTGTGTTTGGAGGAATCGCAGTGGTCGAGTTTTCTAATTGTTGAGAGGTAATCTTAATTGGGTTATGAAGCGCATGATTTCTCATTTAAAAAGGACGAGGTTGGGTTATGAAGCGCATGATTTCTCATTTAAAAAGGACGAGGATTTACATTCCAACTGGACTTTGAATAAAAATTGTCACATTTAGTCTTGTGAAGCTCATTTTCCAGGGACGAAGTTAGTGGCATATGCCCAAGCATTGTTATTCACAGGGTCAGCGAGATGATCTGCCAGATTCTCCAATGGACCTTTTCCTGTAACAATGGCTTGTACAAAGAAGCCAAACATGGAAAACATTGCAAGTCTCCCATTCTTGAGCTCCTTCACCTTCAGTTCAGAAAATGCCTCTGGATCATCAGCCAATCCCAACGGGTCAAAGCTCCCGCCTGGATAAATCGGATCGACAACCTCACCAAGTGGTCCACCAGCAACACGGTACCCCTCCACAGCACCCATTAAAATAACTTGTGTCGCCCAGATAGCCAGGATGCTCTGTGCATGAACCAAGCTTGGGTTACCCAAGTAATCAAGTCCACCCTCACTGAATATCTGTGAGCCAGCCTTGAACCAAACAGCCTCACCGAACTTAACCCCATTCCTTGCTAAAAGCTCAGGGAAGACACATCCTAGAGCACCAAGCATAGCCCATCTAGAGTGGATCACCTCCAACTCACGGTTCTTTGCAAATGTTTCAGGGTCAGCAGATAGTCCAGCAGTGTCCCAGCCGTAATCACCAGGGAACTCACCAGTTAAGTAACTCGGTGACTCACCAGAGAATGGTCCCAAGTACTTAACACGGTCTGGACCGTACCATGGACTGCCTGAAGAAGCAGATTTTGGCTTGGTAGCAGTTTTCCTCATTGAAATCCTTCCTTTCCCATTAATCTCTGGGGTTGAAGGCGATTGCTTCACCGCCTGGCCGGCAAAGGATGAAGAAGAAAGAGCCATTGTTGCTGCTGCCATTGGAGAAGAACTGAAAGAGAAGATAAAACTGAGCTGGTGTTGTAGTGAGTGAAGAACTTTGTGAGAGCAACAAGGTATTTATACAAATCTCTCGTATCTTCAGAATATGAATATCTCAATTATGATTGGTTGCCAGTATCTGAATCATGCCCATTGAAAGTTGAAACAATAAAATATAATTGCTCTTAGGATTTCTTCGTGGTTGAGAAAAATTGCTTGGACCAGTCACAGCTTGCCATGTGTTTCCATAGATAGCCCATAACCCTTATACTCACTTATCCAATTCCCATTTAAGTGTTTTTCAAGGTTTTAATTTGGTTCGAAAGAGACAATGTTCGATTTGAGATTTGATTAGGTTCGAAAACCAAAAGATTTATTCTTCGAGATTCAATTTGAAAATTTTTTAATATATATAAATATTATAATATTATTGACTTATTAACCAATTGGTTCATTGGAAATTTTATGGTACAAAGTTTGATTCCTTAGAAATTTAAATCCATATCGAACTTGGTTGATTCGAAAAAATTGAGTTCAAGAGATTTGTGAACCGGTTCAATTTGTTGATACTTGATAGTGCTATTTGATGAGATCTCCGGAACCCGGTGTCTCGAACATGATCAGGGTCAAGCTTGATCAGAGGAGCCCAAACAACGTAAGCCGAACTTGGAGGCCCAGATCCAGCCCACATGAGTGAATGGCTCATCCAGGTCCCGTGGCCCGATCGACTGTTCATAGTGATCGGTCCCGATATGTAGGGCCCAGCTTCTCCCATGCGCTAGGACCGATCGGTCCACATCTTACAGACATTGCTTCGGGCCATCCATGCTCCTCCCATGCAACGACAACTCTCGACATCTTTGTCAGAAGCGTGGTCCGACGAAGTCGTACGAGCCTTCCGTAGCCAAGGAACAGTCGGCTAGTAGCACCGAAAGGTCTAGCGCCGTGCAGCTCTATGAAGCTGTTCCCAGCGGCTGTTTCGCTTGACATTAGCCAACCTAGCCGCAAAGGACAAGCACAAAACGATACTCTATTGTACACAACACAGTGGGAGTATAAAAAGGACACTTAGGGCGTGAGAAAATGATCTTCCGATTTTTTTTGGAGCTTTCGCAGAGAGAACTTTCTGTCGATTTATTTTCGATACTTCTCTTCCTCTTTGTGGTCTAAAGAACAAACATGACCTTTGTGATCATTAATTTGTTTACTGAACCGACTAAGAGCACTTCCTTTAGTCATTAGTCAAGTGATTTTTTCCTCATCTTTGAAGTTTTCCACTCTAAAATCGATGTGTCCTTTCACATTTGGTTTATAATCGTTCTCCACACATCAAATAAATTATAACCGAGTTCGTCTTGTGACGAACCGGTCGACTGTTGACACCCCCGGTTTTCGAACCACAACACTATTAGTGTATGACAATGACTAACATTTCATATTTTAGTGGATCTGATAAAGAATAATAACAAGAAATAAGGAAAGAACAAATGATGGTCCTCATACATTTTTATATTCTATAAATACTAGTTTTTCTCCTAATACGACTTCAAGCAAGGGATTTGGGCTACTCACCCTTTTATATATTTGTATCCTTAGTACCCTTTGACCCTTTCTATTACTATGTAACATTTTGTACTTTGATAATGCATTGGTGATAGGTTTTCTTTTCGACACCATAATTTTTTCCCCGTTATTTTAGGTTTTTCACATAAAATCTGTGACTTTTATTTGAATTTCGGCTAAATTGTCTCCACAATAACAATAAATTCAAGATCAGTTCTTAGTTAATAATATGCTTAGAATCCGATGATTGTTAGTATCTCGTAAAAAAGAACCATAACATAGTGGATCCGATGTGAATTGTGTTGTAAGTGTGATTTTTTGAAAAAAAATAAAATTATAACTATTTTTCTTTTGAATTTGGATAAAAAACATTGTTACCGTTTTAAAGTCCCGATATATTGGGAATTTCGATCATCTAGATTTTGGTGGCATTTATACAAAATACCATCTTTATAGATTTTAAACTTGTTTGATTTGGAAAAATAATAGATATATATCATCTTTATTAAGCTTTTTATTTTTTGTGTAAGAATAATATAAATTTGAAATAACAAAAGTTATGTATTTTTTCAATATTAATAGTTTAATTTATTTTATTCTTTTAAGTTAATATTCAATATTGATCCGAATTTTTGTATATTAACTCATTCGGTATATCGTATCAAAGTAAATTGGCATTTGATGTGAATAATTTTATAATTCAAAAAGCATAATTTACAGGATACAAAGAGCATTGATATATAACTACACAATCTCAAGAGATCTTTTCTAAATTCATGTAAGTCACATAAAAGATGAGTGAAAGTCTTTGTATATTTCCTCTTTGATTTTTATATAGACAAGTGCGTTTCAGCATTTGCTTGATGACAAATTGAAGTTTTTCTCAATTGTTGTAACATATCGATATCGATTTTAAATATAGATTTTAAAAATCGATATCGCATATTAGTATTGGTCTTTTAACTTAGAAAATATTTTTAAAAATGGAATATTATAAAAGGCGGGTGTCAGGAGATATTGAGCTTATTTTCTTCACTACTTGGGCTTCTATTTTTTATTCAGAGCCCATCGTTTGACCCAATTTATTTGTTGATTTCCCTGCTCTTCTGACTTTCGCTATAGTCTATATATATGCACCCGTTTTTCATGTCGTTTCGAACTCGAATTCCATCAACGGTCATATTTTCTCTGGTTTTCTACTTTCTTTTTTCTTTTCAATTTCTTCTGTTTCTTGTGCGATTCTTTGATGTTGATGTTATCTTTGT